>WOXC01010708.1:0-385000 GCA_011680675.1 Gymnobelideus leadbeateri
GGTAGAGAGTAGCAACATTAGGTTATGAATTATTCAGGTGTTCAGGGTAGAGGGGCAGCAGAATCAGTGGGGGACATTCAAGGTAAAACCTAGAGATGCTTGAATACAATTCAGGGAATTCAGGCAGCTACTTTGCATAAGAAATCTCACAGCAAACTGGCCCTTGACTTGGGACTCAATATTTCGGGGAATTGTAAGAGTTGGAAAGGACCTCTGATGTCATCTGGCCCAAGACATATGAATCCATATTCCTGACAAGAGGTTGTTCAGCCTTTATTTGAACACTTCTAGAGATGTGGAACTTTTACACGGCTTGTTTTTTTTTTGTTTGTGTGTGTTAAGTGGCTGAGGCCGGAACCGAACTCAGGTCCTTCTGGCTCCAGGGCCGGCACTCTACTCACTGCACCACCTAGCCGCCCCAATATGCTACAACTCTTAACAGATAGGAAGCTTGTTGTTTTCCCTCAAGCCCTAAATTTGTCTTTTTTTAGCTTCCATATTTCTCTTAGTCTTGCTGTTTGGGGTTGGGCAGTGTAAATGTAACCCTTCCATATTTCCACCTTTCAGATATATGAAAATGGTTATTTCCCCCTAAGACTTCTCAGAAGTTCATCAATCAGTCTTCAGTTTCTTTTAGAACTTTGGGACATAGCCTAGAGCCTCAGTGTAACTTAGGGAATTACATTGTATAAATTAGCCATTTGAGCTCATTGATGATACCTTGATGTTTTCTAATGCCTGACTTATCTTGGGTTCTGATTCTTTCATAACCACTTTTTCTTTCACACTTCTTAGTTCAAATATCATTCATGTTTCTAGAGAAAACAGAAGCAAAAAATGAGTCAAGTAGTTTATATTCTCTGACATATGCTATCAACGCCCCCCCCCCCCAATACTAATCTTTTGCTTTTTTTCATAGTCCTCTCACTCAAAAATAACTTTAAAAAGGTCCTTTTGGTTCCTTAGCATTCATTACCAGCCTTGCCTCATTTTGAGGTTTGGTATTGCTAGAATTATCCTTTTATTTTGTCCTGGTTTCTATCTCCTGTATGTCCTTTAGACTTTTTAGTTGACCATTGACTTCCTTTCGAATCTGCATTGGGCCCTTTGGACATTACTACCTATTATTTTTCATAAGAGTTGGTCATAAATGAGCTACAAATCCATTCTTAAGATCCTTATGGTGAGATTACCTTCCATATAGAATCTCAGAGCAAAAAATCCTTTTCCTTTTTTTCTGAATTATTACAAGTTTAAACCTCTTCTCCCTAGTCTAAGTACATGTTGAACATCCTCTTTCTCTACCTATCAAAAGCTCTAAGACAACATGCTTACTTTCTCCCGAAGCTGCCATTAACTCGACCTCTCTGACCAGTTCCTCTTCATCAGCCAGAATCAGGGTCAAACTTCCTTCTGTTTCTGAAGGATGAAATTACCAGCAAGAAAAGTCAAGAATTTCTCAACTGCTCTGATCTCTGCTCCCATCTCTCTCATGACCTCAGCTGCAGTTTTCTGCTGCTCAACTGGCAAATCTTGTACATTACTATCTCCAGTGACCTCAGCTGCAGCTCCCTGCTGCCCCAGTTGAAATTCTGTTCCAGAATCCTTTGATGGAATACTCTCTCAGACATATTGTTACAGCATACTTTCTCACAGGTGCCTTCTCATGGTATTTTCTTATAATCCTTAAGGCACACACTACTTTCATTGGGTGCCTTTGCTGCTATCCAGCTTGAGTCTAAGGACTCTGTGTCTTGTATTGGCTCAGACTATAGTTTTCATTCATAGCCAGAAATAAGGAAAAAAGAATGAGGGGTCTACTCTTCATGGGGGTAGCTAGGTGGCACAGTGGATAGAGTGCCAGGCCTGGGGTCAGGAAGACCTGATTTCAAATCTGTGTGACCCTGGGCCAGTCACTTAACCTTATTTGCCTTAGTTCTCTCATCTGTAAAATGAGCTAGACAAGGAAATGGCAAACCACTCCAGTATCTTTGCCAAGAAAACCCCAAAAGGGGTCACAGAGTCAAACATGAATCAGGTGGATAGTTTTATTGCCCTATCTAAGGAGGAATAAATTCTCTATCCTTAGAGCTCCTTGGAAGTCCTATCATGAGATCATTGATTTATATCTGGAAGGGCCATTTTTGTCTACCTCCTTCACTTTAGAGAAGAGGAAATCGAGGCCTAGATGGGGCAAACAGCTTGCCTGAGTTAGTGCAGGTTGGAAGGGCTAGAGAAAGATTTTTAAGCTCAGGACCTTTCATTACAAGTCCAAGACTCTACCATACCATGCACGTTTCCTTTATTTTTTTAAAAATATTTTTATTGATCTTTTTTTCACATTGTATAAATTTCCCCCGGATCTCTCCCACTCCTCTCTTTAAACAAATAATTTTTAAGAGAGAGAAAAAAGAAATCAGCAAAACTGATAAGTACAATAAAAAAAAATTTGATGTTATATGCAACATTCCATGACCATGGAACCCTCAACTTCTGGAAAGAATTCGGTGAAAATGTCTTCAGATATCCCTTCTTTGAGAAGACACTTTTTGTAATTTGCAATATTTGTTTTCAACTGATTTGTGGTTCTACTTACATTGTTGTGGTGGTTGTATGGATTGTTTTCTTCTTTCTCCTTACTTCACCTTGCTTCTGTTCATATTTTTTCTCTATTTGTCATATTCTTCATTTCTTACAATACAGTAGTATTTCATAATATTTGTATACCACTATTTTTAGCCATTTCTCAATCAATGGTCAGTCGGTCAATAAATAGACCCATTTGTTTTTGACCCATTTGTTAAGGGATTATTTACAATGTAACAGGTCATTAAGCACGGAGGATACAAATACTCATTAAAAGCAAACACAGCCACTGTCTTCAAGGAGCTTAAAATCTAATAAGGGAAGAGAACACACACAAAGGAAATTATTAAAGGGAGGAGGAATGGATGGGAAGAAAGTACTCAGGGAGGGCATGATGAAAAGTTCCCCCACAGCAGTGGGGCTGATAGAAAATGGAGACAAAACCTATGCTGAAACCTTTCTCTAGAATCCCTGGAACCCATCACCCTGCCACTCAGTCAGAGTCCAATCAGAGGAGCAAAGAGTACTGAGGAGATGTGAGTACCAGGCAGAGTCAATCTGGCGGTAGAAGGTTTCCCAATGATGAGTTTCCTGGGAAAGGAAAGCAGGATGGTGAGTTCCAAAGAAATCCAAAGACACAGTAGCTGAGTCCTTGTCCGAAACAGTGCTGTTGTAAATGTTTTGGAATATATGGAGCCACCAGACACCTTTCTAAAGGAAGCAAATGTTCAATCATCAACATATTGTGACTGATCCATATCTCATTGATTTAGATGCAGAAGAGGAGAAAAATCCCTAGTCATAGTGGGTAGGGAAGGGAAGTTAATAAAACAGCTGCCCCAAATGAATATCAGTGTGAGATGATGCTGTTCATCAGAGCTTCAGGGACACATCCTTCTTGCTACCTTCCTATACTGCTACCATTTCAAACCACGCTTTTCTTTTGCATTCACAAACCAATTTCACTTGGCTCACTGGTGCCCTCTTCTGGCTTTTAGCTGTCACCACTTACCTTTGTTTTCTGGGTTCATATAGCCTATGGTCACTACATGAAAGTCCTGTGAATTGCCTCAATCTTTGGGCAGACTCATCTAAATTCTTGATATCCTTTGACACGGTGTGTCACGTAGTTCTATTTCCCCATTTATTTTGTATAAACAGTTGGACTAGATTATTTAAAATTATTGACTAACTTTTTAGTGATCAGTTACACCTCAGATGGGGTCTTTGTCTTAAACAGCTTCTAAGGTATATATACCTTTACATTTTCCTTATGCTCTTAAAGTGTCTGAAGACACAGGGGCTATATGTGAATAGACATACATATGCACGAACATAGATATGCATATCCATCACTCATTTCTGCACTGGCTAGTCCCCATGCCTAAATGCCCTCCATAATAAATCTGTCATTTAGAATCCCTCGTTTCTTCCAAAGTCCACCTCAAACACAAACTTCTATATGAAGACTTTCTTGATGTCCCTGTTATTAGTTTCCTCTCTAGGAAAAATTATCTATCTCTACTCCTCTTTTCTCTCTGCCACTTTCCTCCTGAATCTAGTGATAAGAGCCTCTTTCTACTCTAATCTCCTCCCTCCTCCCTCCTTTCTTCTCCAGGGAAATGGGCTTAAATATAATTGCTTCAGGAAACCGGATTCCATCAGCACGAAGTAAGGCTTCCCTCTCAAGGCTAGGATAAACTGCTTAAGTGACCAAGGAAAGGCTATGCCCCCACTCCACCCCTCCATTTACCCAATCTATCACAGCTACTCCTTTCTAACTGTCCTCTATCCTCTCCTTCCCCCTCCCCCACCCCATTTCTCTTTCTCACCAGTACCTCTCTAGATGTGTAAGTATTCAATGGAAACTAGGAAAAGGATTTTGGAGATAATGATGATATTTTTTTTTCTTCCTCATAGAGGATGAGGTGATGTGGTGACAGAAAAGATAGGGGAACCACCATCAGTGCCAGCCTCCACCTTCCTCATAGTAATCATCTCTGTGACTCAGGAAAGTAGTGAATTGGTATAATCTGGTCTCTACCACTAAATCATTATATGACCTTAAAAGAGCTATTCTCCCTGGGCTTCACTTTCCTCATCTGTAAAATGAGCACATTAATTCCCAAGGTTATTCACAGCCCTAACTTTATGATCCTGTTGGCTGAACCATCACTATATTCCTAGAGTTCCTGTACCCAATTATAAGTGATAGGTGAGACCCATTTGTTTTTGACCCATTTGTTAAGGGATTATTTACGATGTAACAGGCCATTAAGCACTGAGGATACAGCTTATCACATGGATGTGCTTTATGGCTTGGTCCTGCTTTTGTCCTGCCTCTTACAAGCCTCACGTAGAGCTATGGAACTTTGTGGGTGGCCTCTTGTGTATGTGGTCATTAGGAGGATTTGTAGGGTCACAGTATGTGAGTATTGGATATGAAGTGATACCCCATTTTCTTTTTGTTGGGAATAGGGAACAAAAATGATTGGAGTCAAACTGTTTTGAGAGCCATCACATTAAACCTATGGATAACATAGAGATGAAGGCACTAAATATATAATGCTTTGTAGCTCAGTACCTAGAACTAAATGTTATCAACAAAACCCTCTCTCTACCATTAAGAAAAATGCCAAGGCAATATTGTCTGATGGAAATTAAACAAAATAACCTGCAATTCAGTAATTGGCCACATTATCTAGAAATCATAGAAACAGCAAGGGCACCCCAGACACTAAGAATTTAACCACAGCATTTCGTGTTCTAGCAACCGAGGCAACATTAATTATTTAACCACAAGAACCAAAATAATTTAACTCTGGCAGTTAGAGGCCACTGCCAAGAACATTAATTTGATATCCTCTGAAGTCCGATAGCCTCCCAAAGGACAGAGCTCTCTGCACTTTCCATTGAGCGCCTGGAAGCCAGATATCTTGCTGTGAGTTTGGATAACTATGGACATTCTTGGTGTGTAGATGGCAATGTAGCTGTCTCTTCTTGGCCTGGAAAACTGGGCACAGATTCTTTTGATTCCATTTCCTTCTTGCTTTTCTTCTCTGTCTTGCTCCCTATTGCAAATTGCTTGGAAGTTATTATTAACCATTTTGATGTATTTGAAATTTAAATAAACATTTTTGGTGATGTGGACTTAAGGATGTTATTCAACATCCCTTATTTGGAAATGGACTCATTTGCAAATATTTGCTCTCAATTTACAGAAATAGTAATAATGATAAAACAATTAGCTTTTAGGTGGCACTTTATGGTTTGCAAAGTACTTTACATATATTAACTCATTTGACCCTCACAACAACTTGTGGGATAAGCACTGTTATTACCCCCATTTTGCAGATGAGGAAAATGGGGCAGAGAGAGATCAAGTCATTTGCCCAGGGTCACAAAAAAAGTAAGTGTCTGAAGCCAGATTCATACTCAGATTTTTCTGACTTGATGAATGTCTTGTGCTTTATCTACAATGCCACCTAACTTCCTTCCTTTCAGGTAGCTTTCAAATGACCCCCAAAGGGGAAAAACACAAACATTTCCCATTGGAACTAATAGAAATGGGCACAAACTTTTAAAAAAGCATTATGTTTTTGCTGCATCTACTTTCTTGTGATTCTTAAATCAAGACAAAAATTCCTTCTCCTCTACCCTAATCCCATAGCTTTTCCACATTCCTCATTCTTCTTGACCTCAGAAGAATCTGACACTATTGACCACCTCTCCATCCCAATATTCCCTCTTCCCCTGACTTATATTTAATTCTAACTAAAATTTATTTTTGTTGATACCTTTTGCTTTTACATCATATTAAGTTTCAAATATATCCCTTCTCCTTCACCTTTCAATGGATCTGTTCTGTTTAAAAAAGATTAAATAAAACATTGACCATGACCAACAGTATGCGAATATTCTGTATCCATAGCTCCCCTATCTAAGGAATGAGGGAGGAAGGACATCTGGGTTCCAAGAATTAATCTCCCTATCCTGGGTACTACTATTCCCTATATATCGCATTCTTCTATTAAAATGTATCCCTGGCACCTAGCATAATAGATGTTTAATGATTGCTTTTTCATTCAGTGATTCATTCATTTCTCAACTAGGCTCTGGGGACAAGTTTGGTATTTGTAATTTCAGGGCAGTCAGTTTCTTCATTATTGTCATTTCCATTTCCATTATTTTAGTCATTAAGTTTATAATTCTACTTACTTCAGCCAGACTCAGTTGTCCTCTCATGCTTCTATGAATTAATATTCATTACTTCTTATGGAACAGTAGTATTACATTCTATTCACAGACCAAAATTTATTTAACCATTTCCAAAGTGATGAGTATCTTCTTTGATTCCTTGTGAGTATATAAATAAGTAGATAGAAAAGGAAGGTAGAGATAGATTGAATGATATAGATAGGAGATAGATGATAAATTGATAGATAATAGATACTAGATAGATATAGATTGACAGTTGGTAGCTTGATGGATGATAGAAGCTTGATAGAGTGATATATAGATAAGTTCATGACAGATGAGAAAAAGTATATAGAGAATATAGAGAAAAGATGATAGATAGATGATAGTATAGCTAGCTGGATAGGTAGCTGGTATAAATAGGTAGATATATATATATATGTATATATACATATACACATACATACATACACACATACATACATACACAGACACACAGAACATTTCTCAAGTGCTTATGACATGCCAGGCACTGGTCTAAATGTTGAGGATCGAAAAGCAACATAGTCCCTACCTTTGAGAAGCTTATATTCTAATGAGTGAAAACAAAACATATAGAACTCAAACACATATTCCCAAAATTAAAGCCCCTGTAATGATTACTCTGCCATTCTTCTTTACAAAGCTTGTGCTATTCCCCTAACTCCTTTATTTCCTTTTTCTGTACAGGTGGTCTATAGTGTACTCTCATGATAACAATTGCTTCTATTTCTCATTTTCACCAGATTTCCCTTTTCTAATTACTGGAATTTCCACACTGAAATGTCTTAAAATATTATGCTTCTCCTTCTGCCCCACTTCCACTCCAACCTCTGTTCTGCTATTCATGTAACTAAATGGAGCAGTGGATAGAGAAGGGGTGGGGAACCTATAGCCTTGAGGTCACATGTGCCTTTCTAGGTCCTTGGGTGAGGCCTTTTGACAGTTCAAATTTTCCAGAACAAGTTCTTTTATTAAGGGGATTTGTTCTATGAAGTTTGGATTCAGTCAAAGGGCTTAATTTGAGGACCTAGAGGGCCACATGTGGTCTTGAGGCCACAGATCCCCCACCCCTGGGATAGAGTCAGGAGGATTTGAGTTCAAATATAGCCTCAGATCCTTACTAGCTATATGACCCTAGGCAAGTTGTTTAACCTCTGTTTGCCTCAGTTCTTCATCTGTAAAATGAGCTGGAGAAGTAAATGGCAAACCTCTCCAGTATCTTGGCCAAGAAAACCCCCAATGGGCTCATGAAGTGTTGGACGTGCCTGAAATGACTGAACAAATGAAAACTAAAAACAAAAGCAAACTTCCCAGGATTGCTGTGAGGCTCAAATAAGAACAATATTTATAAAGCTCTTTGCAGCATTATTCCATTTCATGTCAGCTATCATCTTCATTATAATAATCTCTTCCAGAACCACATTAAACTCATGGGTATTATCCCACAATGTCTCAACCTTTGAGGTGAAATTTCCCTCTTAAATTACAAGCTCTAATTTACCTTGTGTGCTGCTCCTTTTTTGTGTATTTCTGTAGACCTACTTAAACCCTGTGTTTTAATGGTGGGATCTCTCCTTGGTGATTTCTAGGTATCTATTCTTATTCTTCAGTCATGGTAATAATTGTCTATGGTATTTGGCTAGGTGAGTTCACATAAGAACGATTCCCTCTCTTCCCTTTTCAGTTTTCAGCTTTTGATTAGATTTGCATTATGATTCTAGGCCAGGGATGGGGAACTTTAGGCCTCAAGACCACACACAACCCTCTAGGTCCTCAAGAGCAACCCTTTGACTGAATCCAAACTTCATAGGACAAATCCCCTTAATAAAAGGATTTGTTCTGTAAAACTTGAACTTAGTCAAAAAGCCACACTCAAGAACCTAGAAGGCCACATGTGGCCTGGAAGCTAAAGGTTCCCCGATCCTGTTCTAGGCCAATACATCCTTCTCAGGTTTGAGTTGGTGTAACTCATTCCTGGACACGAGCCTTTCAGCTTTAGATCTTAAGTTTTGTTCCAGAGATCTTGCTGTGACTGGAAACAAAAATGCATTCCTTGATCCTTAGATGAACACATAAAAATCCATGGTTTTTGGATTTGGTAGGATTGACTTGAGTTTGTGGTCTACTGCCATAGCCTTCAAGAATTCCTAGTCATTTCCATGCCATAATAAAGTGTTAGAATACTTAAGATGAGTGAATTTACCAACTGAATACTTGCCCTTAACTCTTCTCCCTTTCTGTGGTGGGGAGAGACATGGAGGGAACTGATGATTTCATCAGTGTAGGAAACTATCTTCTCTTTCTTTTTACAAAGGAAAAAAACAACTGATTGTTTTCATGAAGATTTGTTTTTTTGTTTTTCCTGTTAAGTACAACAAATTGCCTTAGTTTATTCTGCCTTGGTTCTGTTGAGGTGATTTGAATAGGTTTTAATATTAAGACAGAATAAACCTGTGCTGTATCAAGCATTTAGTTAACTTCCTTTTCAGCTCTAACTCTTTCTTTATGAATCTCTCTCTCTCTCTCCCTCTCCCTCTCACTCTCCCCCTCTCTCTCTCTCTCTCTCTCTCTCTCTCTCTCTGTGTGTATATATATATATATATATATATATATATATATATATATATATGAATGAACTTTCCAGACAGTAATACTAGGTTGAAGGATCATGCTTTGAACTTCATATATATACATATATATATATGTAGAGAGAGACAGAGACAGAGACAGAGAGAGACAGATAGAGAGAGATAGAGAGACAGAGAGACAGAGAGAGACAGAGAGACAGAGACAGAGAGACAGAGACAGAGACAGAGAGAGACACAGAGAGAGAGACAGAGAGAGATAGAGAGAGAGAGACAGAGAGAGAGAGAGACAGAGAGAGAGAGAGATTATCAGCAAGGCATGCTTTAGCCTCATACTAGGCCATTGTGCTATAATGGATTAATTAAAGTAATAAATTAAGAATGAGCACACAGTATGGGTGGATATGACTGAAAAGATAAATTCAGAACCACCAAATTTAACTTTTTCACACTGGATGTATTTGAAGATGAAATCTATCACTTTTAATATTAATTTGCTTGTAGTTAATGTTGTTTAATTGTCTCAATTGGTCTGACCCTTCATGATTCCATTTGAGGTTTCTTGGCAAAGATACTGGACTGGTTTGCCATTTCCTTTTCCACCTCACAGATGAGTTACTGAGGCAAATAGATTTAAGTGATTTGCAAAGAGTCAATAGCTAGTAAGTGTCTGAGGTCAGATTTGAACTCAAGTCTTCCTGACTCCAGTTACTGAGTCACTATTAATTTCTTTACAAATGGATTAATTCACACAAAGTTGATTTTTTTCAGATATTAATAACTGTGGAGTTTATTAGTACCAATTTTCTAAAAATCAATTTTCATGAACCAGTAATATAGGACCAAAATATTTAGAGAGTTGGAAAAAACAAAAGGAAGAAAGGTTTACTTTAATGTTTTCCTCTCTTCAAAACTCCATAACCAGAAGTGATCATTTCAATCTTCTTAGTGACATTACCATTTATTTTACTTTATTTTTCTGTTTAAAGATTGACAGACACAAGCTCTATGGTAGCCCATAGAGGCCAAACGACATTTTATTTTCTGTCTGTTGTGTCTGGAATGTATACTATTTATATCTCTTCACTCACATCTGGAAAGAAATGATGAGGATGAGAGGTTGTAAAGACACAGCTTCTCATGAAAACAAATGAACTTTCCAGACAGTAATACTAGGTTGAAGGATCATGCTTTGAACTTCTAGAAGGCCACAAGGTTCATAATGGATAAAGTTCTGAACAGCATCCAATAATAAAGTCAACTTGTATGAGTGTGAAACCACATGGACTGACACAGCGAAAATAAATTTTGTCAAAACTGCTTCAAACCAGAGTGGGGGTGTTTTACACAGCTGTTGAAAATACATTCTTGTATTGCTAAGCAGCATTTCCCAAGAAGCAAAATAATAACTCCAATTATTCATGTTACATGCTTGGGAATCTCAGAGGTGGTGTATTGGGAAAATGGACATGTGAAGCCATTGGAGCAAAAAATATTTATTTAAAGCAATTGTTATATTTTCTTCAAACCACATTGATTTCCATTGTTGAAGCAAATATTCTTAATTTTGCTACCCCAAGCCTCTTTTTTTTTACCTTTGAGTTATTTGGGGTACAACAAAGTACCAGACAAGATATTTGAACTGAAATGACATGAAATGAAATGAATACTGGGAAGATGAACATCATTTTTAGCATAATAATGGAAATGTAGGAATGAGACTCATGGGTTTGATTCAATTCAATGAATGGTTTAATCACTTATATGCTGAGCACTGTGCTATATGCTGGAGATATCAATAAGGAAAAAAAAGACAGTCCCTCCCTTCAAGGAGCTTACAATATAATGGGGAGGAGATAACACAAAAAAGGAAGCTGGAAAGGGGGCAGGAGAGTTGGGCTACTGGCAGGAACCTGACACTGGAGTGTCATGTTCCTTGGAATTCAAGCCAAGCAGAGCTTGCAGATGGAAAATGGAGAATAGATGACTTAAAATAGGAAATGAATATTTCAACAGGGGAGAAAAGTAATAATAATAATAGTAATAATAATAATAAGTGACAATGATAATCTATAACTAAGAATGATAATATCTATCATTTATATAGTGGTTTTGTTTGTTTGTTTGTTTGTTTTTTGCTTTTTGGAGGGCAATTAGGGTTAAGTAACTTGCCCAAGGTTACACGGCTAGGATTTTTTGTTTGTGTGTGTTAAGTGGCTGAGGCCAGAACAACTCAGGTCCTTCTGGCTCCGGGGCTGACACTCTACTCACTTCGACACCTAGCCGCCCCCTATATAGTGTTTTAATATTTGCAGAATGCTTTTAAAATGTTGCCTCATTTGATCTTTGTAACAACCCTGGGAGGCAGGTATTGTCATTACTACCATTTTATAGATGAGAAAACTTGGACAAAGAGAGGTTAAGTGTTTTGTCCAGGATCACACAGCCTATAAATTCCTGAAGCAGAATTCAAACTCAAGTCTTCCTGTCTCAAAGTCTACTGTTCTATCCATTGTGCAGCCAAGGTTCCTAACATTCAGATAATCATGAAAAGTTTCATGAAAAGAAACTCTGAAAAATAAGATTATAAACCCCATTTATTTTATTTTATTTTATTTTATTTTATTTTATTTTATTTTATTTTATTTTATTTTATTTGCTTTTTGGAGGGCAACTGGGGTTAAGTGACTTGCCCAAAGCCACATGGCTAGTAAGTGTGTTAAGTGTCTGAGGTTGGATTTGAACGCAGGTCCTCCTGACTCCAGGGCCAGTCCTCTATTCACTGTGCCACCTAGCTGCCCTAGAAATCCTATTTTAAAAAGGAGAAGAAAATTTTCAATCATTCCACACTTTTCATTTTTATTAAAAATAGCAGAGACATAATAGTTCAAATTGGCTATTTTTGTCCTATAGCATATAAAAGAAACAACAATTATTCCAGGTAAATAAAGGGCTTCCTTTGTTGATGCATCTCGTATAAAAAGGTGTACTACTTCATTTCAAACTCAAACACATGTCACACTAAACCCCCAAGTTCCCTGCCTTCTCACTTCTTTATTTCTCTAGATACTTCCATCTTCCTAGTCAAATAGACTCAAAGCTTAAGAATCATTATTAACTCTCCCCGCTCTCTTTCCCTCCACATCAAATTAGCTACCAAGTTCCATGGATTCTACCTCTACAACCTCCCTCCCATATCTACTTTCCTTTTCACACTTATGGCCACCACCCTTATGTAGGTTCTCATCACCTCTTGCCTGGACTATTATAACTGTTGGTGTTATCCTGACTTGGCTTCCTGACTTCAGTCTCTACTCTCTTCAATCCATTTTTCTTTTTTCTTTTTTGCTTTTTGGAGGGCAATTGGGGTTAAGTAACTTGCCCAAAGTCACACGGCTAGGTTTTTATTTGTGTGTGTGTTAAGTGTCTGAGGCTGGATCCGAATTCAGGTCCTTCTGACTCCAGGGCCAACGCTTTACTCACTGCACCACCTAGCCACCCTTCAATCCATTTTTCATGTCATCAATGACTAATCATGGTGTTTTCTTGCTCAAAAACTCCAATGGTCTCCTAGGACCTACTGAATAAATTACAAATTTGGACAGTATTCAAAGTTTGCAACAACTTAGTTCTCCAAACTACCTTTGTGGCATGACCCTTTTTACATGGGCTATACTCAAGACAAAATGGCATAAGTATCATCTGCTTGCCTTTTCCTCTAAACATGACTTTATTCTTCCCATTCCTTGTACCCAAAATAGATTCTTCCCTTATTGTTGACTGTTCAAATCCTTTTCTTCCTTCAAGATCCAATTCAGGTGACATATCCTCCATAAAACCTTCCCAGGTACTTTCAGTTTGAAGACACGCGTCTCCTCTGATGGTTTAGAGCAATTTGTTGGAATCTCTCCTTTGCACTTATACTTTAACTCATATTGGAGTTCATTGCATAAGGATTTTGTCTTATTTTATTTTTCTCTTTCCAAATCTTCAGTCTTAAATAAAGTATATAATAAATACTATTAAAGTAACTCATATTTTATGGAGTGCTATAAGGTCTGGAAACCCTATGAGGTAAGTTACTGAAGGCTTGTTTTAAGTAGATTGCTTGAGGTTAGCAAGTCCTTAAGGTAGGTAGTTTGTGTTGAGTTAAACTGAATTAAATTGAAATGGGCATTCCATCTAAAATAGATCTTAGTTCTTTCCTTTTTATAGCTGGAAAAGGCATATCCAGAGAAATACTTTCTTCCCAAAGCTGTAGTCATAATAATAGCTAACATTTACGTAATTTTTAAGCTTGCAAAGCATTTTATGGATATTTTGTTCTTGCTGTACAATAACTTGGGGGGAGGTAGGTGACATTTTGCAGATAAGTAAACTGAGGCTGAGAGAAGAAAAGTCATTTTCCCAGGATCAGTCACACAACTTTTAAGTGTCTTAAGCAGCATTGAAAGGCAGGCTTTCTTGATTCCAGGTGAACCACTCCACACCATTTACCTATTGCATTCGGGGATACTTTCTTTTCCCCACTCTATGTCCAGAGGCTAATACTAATAATCTAATGGCAAATAATTATAGTCTCATAATTTAAAAGTTTATCCTCTCTCAAAGAAACAAAGAATCGGTGGAAACCCCCCAAAAAGTAATTTAATTCCTTACAAGCAGCTTGTGGTGCAGTGGATAAAGTGCTAAGTCTAGAGTTAGATCTGGTCCCAGACACTTAGTAGATGTTTGTTACTGAGCAAATCATGTAACATTTCTTTGCCTCAGTTTCCTTAACTGTAAAATGGACATAATAACAGCATCTACCTCACAGTGTTGTCATGAGGATCAAATGAGTTATTTGTAAAAAATACTTAACACAGTAACTCATATGTAGTAAGTGCTATAGAACTGCTTATTCTATTCCTCTGCCTGCTTCTAAGACATCACGAGTTATGGAGATGGGTAATTTCCCTCCCTTCCCCACTTTTCAAAAGTTGATCCACCAATGAAATTTATACATCATTTACTATAAAGGCACATATTAGTGTTTTCAAGTTTGCTAAGCATTATACTAAAGTATGTAAGGTATTCATATGTCCATTTTACAGATGAGGACATTTAAAGAGGTGAAAGGGCTTGCCCATAATCACACAGTTAGTGTCAGGGCCAGTCTTCAGATATTATTGTTTTAGCATTAAATACTGAAATGTTTCCATGATATCCAGCTGCCTTTTTAAAAGCATAGAACTTCTGTCTTCATCATCTTTCTTGCTTTGATTGATGGAGAGATGGAATACAGGTGGTCACCATTTCTCATCCAAGCAGTCAATGAATCAGGAAAAATGGAATAAATTCCTACTATGCACAAGGCACTAGACTTGATAAAAGACAAAAATAAAACAGTTCCTTCCCTAAAGGATCTTACAGATACATAGGTAAGTTTATACAAAATAAGTGGAGAATGAATTTGAGATATTACTAGCATAAGAATCCTGGTTAAGAGTCTTCCTTTACCCATACAGATCAATGGGTAGAAGAATGGAAACATGAGGTGAGAATTCAAATAATGTGACCATATCACAGGATTCATTATTTGCTCCATTGGGATCTAATGATAGTGTTCAAGAGTTGCCTGGAGCACTGAGAGGATAAGTGCTTTGAAATTTAAGTAATTACACCACAGTAATATGTTAGAAGTAATACTTGAAGTCAGGTCCCCTGGGTTTCAAGACCATTTTTTCTATCCATATTGCTTCCTATACAAAAAAAAATGTCTCTTCATTAATGGACTTAGTGAGAAAGACTTTGAACAAAAGATCACATGATGTGTGTGTGTGTGTGTGTGTGTGTGTGTGTTTATTCCCTTCCAATGAGTAATTTAAGCCCAGTCAGTCTGGCTTACTCTCATACCATTCCATACATGGTCAAAGTATTTCCCTAATGCAGGTCTGGACAGTAAGCAGATTGTCCAGAGGTAAAGATCCTTTCCTCCTTTCCCACCCTAGATAAATGGGAAAAAAATAAAGCTACATCCTAGATCCTGGGCCTAGTGGCTCTCTTGGGAGGCCTGATTCTGGTTCCATGCCTCCAAAAATGGAAGCACAGTCATGAATGAAGAGATGGTCTCACAGGGAATTAGGAAGGAGAAAAGAGAATTGAAGGGATCAGATTTCAGTAGCCCTATAGTGGAGAAAAGACCAAAAGAATAGACCAGTTTTTCACAATAAAAAGGGAGAATTTGGTGAAAGTATAAAAGGAAGGGAATCCATTAAAAGAGCACCTACTAGTGTCTCTGTGATTGACAAATATCAACTATGTTCTAATCAGTATCCTCCAATACTTTAAGAATCCACGTTCCTTCCAGAAAATAGACTAAGGCTCCTTTATGCCTTGGGAGACGATCTTTTGGAGCTACTATGGCAGTAACAATTTGTCAACCTGTAGCTAACCTGTCTTTGTCTTGAACTTTGCTAGGAATTGGTCTTTAGATACATATTCTGGTAGCAAATAGATTAGTGTATTAGAGGCTCTTGAGTATTATGGGTAGAATGTCAGGATTGGTGTCAGGAAAACCTGAGTTTGAACTTGCCTGAGACACTTTCTAGCTGTGTGATTCTGGGCAAGTCACTTAACCTTGATCTATAAAATGAAGGCAGTAATACCTACCACACAATGTTGTGAAGATCAAATGAATGATATTCATTTGAGCATCATATAAAAGTGCTTTATAAACATTAAAATGCTATGTGTTACCTATTTTTTTTTATTATTTTAAACCTTTCCTATATGGTAGTATCTGTTAGAGCTTATATTCCATGTACTTGGCCTTGAAAAATAAATTCTGTGCCCAATGAAAGCCCTTAGTAAATAGTGTTTTTTAAAAATATGCTACAATTGGCTTATGCATATAAATGTTGTACCCTTTTAAGTAGTTTCTTAGGATACTTATTACAATGATTCTGCCATTATTCAGAACATTTTGGAAAATAACTATTTTGATTTTCAAAACAGTTTATGAGGTATATGAAGATCAGTCTCATTATTTTTAGCTGGTTTTGATACAAAATTCAATTATCAAGCTGTAACACACACTTTATTGATTAGACAAGGTTCTGGATTATTCCTCCCAGCTTCTAATGCCCTCCTCTCTTATATCATCCTTGTATGTATTATGTATGTACTTATTAACATATATGCTATTTTCCCCTTTTGAATGAGAATAGGGATGATATTTTTTGCCTTTTTCCTTTGTATCCTCATGTTTAACACATTGCCTGGTACACACACTCCTCAAAAAGATAAAAAAATATATTCACTAATGGGAATATTTGCAATAATGTGACTAAGGTTCTGAAGACAGTCCTAAAAGAGAAATTTCCAAAAAATATCTTGATTATTAGCAGTGTCAATGAAATAACTGTACCAGAAGCAGAGATGTGACATTATAGCGATATCATTTAACTTAGAAAAGCCTGGAATAGGAGATGGTGGGCATAGGGAATACTTAATATAGAGCATAAGTTGTAGCAAATACCATATTCTAAGTCCTATTCTTTCAGTTTAGGAGAAAGAACAAGTCAAGTCCTAAGTAACCCCTAGAGTATGGTCAGGTAACATGTCTTTTCATGTGCACCTTGCAATATATGATGTAGTCACCGAGACCAAAAAAAAAAAAGTCTGTCAAATTAAAATCTAAAAAAAAAAAAAAACCTAAGAACTTTCTAAATGAAAAGTTTCAGAAGAATGATTAAGCTGCCTAACTCAGTTAAAATAAAAAATAGGAAAAGTTTTTGCTGCTGTTTAAATGAATACAATGCTTCTAAAATGCTCTTTGGAAATGCTTGTAAATTTCCTCATTTGCCTTCTCCCTACCCCCCCCCCCCCGCCCCCGCCCACTGCCGTCTACCAGAAACCCCTTAGAAGGAAATGGCTTTTTAATGAGAAGAATCCTCTTGAAATTGCATTTCCAAGGGGGGTCCTGGCTATAGCAGCTGCAACACATTGCAAATGAACTTTAGTCTCTGATGATTCTCCTGGTTAAAAGTGTAAGTGACCAACATTGAGGACTTGCAAGGCAACCATCCCAGTGATTAATGACAAATTTGATTGGAGTGTGTGGTGTTCATTTTCTCGTTAGGAAACCCCAGTTTTCAGCACAAAAGTCTATTTCTCAATGGCTTGGCACTTCAATGAGTGTAATTCTAAAGCTGGTCTGCCTAAAAGGAATGTGCTAAATAGGCTGGAGGGATGAAAACTTTTGAGCCTAATTCTTGTTTATTTTTTGTAACTCTGGTTTGAAGTGCTCCAGTTCTGGAAATTGATAGACTTGGTGAGATTGGTGAGATTGTTCTTATAGAACATTTGTTTTTATGGACTACGTAAGCTCTATTAAGAATTTATGGCAAAGTAAGATAGTGATCAATAGAAATTATGGGGAAATTATTTCTCATAAGTCTTCATTCCAACATAATAAAGGATACCTAAAGATTTAATGTCTTTACGATTTGTGAAAATAATACAATGGAGCTCTTAGAATCTTGGGACTAGGTATCCAATACAGAAGGAGGGACACTAAGAAATTAGAATTTAGAAGCATTAATTAAATACCAACTAAGTGCTGGCCACTGTGCAAAGTGCTGGGGGTACCCAAAAAGGCAAAAAATTCTCAAAAAGCTTACAGTCTAACCAGAGGCATTAGGAGCAGAACTTTGCATCCAAATGAATTTTTAATGTAATACCAGTGAGTGACTTAGGAGGGTGGAGCTGGTCAGTCAGTTCTTAAACCTTTCTACTACTTTCTCCTATATGTAAAGGGTCAAAGCAATTATTTCTAGGTCTTTACAATTTTCTCCTGGGAGGTGTGTGTGTGTGTGTGTGTGTTTGTGTGTGTGTGTGTGTGTGTGTGTGTGTGTGTGTGTGTGTGTTGGGGAAAGGGGATGTTGATTAAGAATGTGCTATTTTCTTAGCCTAAAAGCAGTATCATGGCCTTCAGGTTCATATGATCACTTTCTCTCCTATTTTGTAGGTTTTATTTTAGTAAAAGTTATTAATACAATCACAATAGCTCAGGGCCCCTAGTAAGAAAAAAATCTGAAATATATAGACAGAGATTTGACTCTCTAATTAAAATTTTTTTTTTGTATTTTCAGTTGAACTCTGACTTCTATATACTTAGAGCAAAACCAGAATCCAGAAAATAGGTAGAATAATCAAGCATAGAACATTACAATGCTTATTACCACAGGCACAGGGAATAGAAATTAAGCAGGAAAAACAAACATTTGAGGGCTTTCCTTATTCCTTAAAAAGTAAGAACAGTCACTTTAATTCAAGTCCTCTGTTCCAAAATGCCTGCAGTAGCCCATCTTTCTCTCTCCCCTCTCTTATGAAGCTCAGCTCCCCTTTCAGTTTCCCCTTTTGTCTATCATTCCTGTACCATGCAAAATTTTCAACTTAGCTCATTATATAGAAGTCAGGGATAGAGACCCTGGCACTACCACTGTTGATGTTACTCAGCTTGCATTGTCTCTCCTTCTCATACTGCTTTCTTGTAGATTGTGTTTATTCCTTTAAAGGAAAGGTTCTTAACTGTTTTTGTGTCATGGATCCCTTTGTCAGTCTGGTGAAGTCTATGAATTCCTTCTCAGAAGTATGCTTTCAAATGCATAAAATCAAATATAAAAGATTAAAGTGGAAACCAATTATATTGAAATATTAAAATGTTTAAAAATGAAAGTTCATGGACTCCAAAATAATACCCAGCTTTAAAAACTCCCATGTATAAATGTAGTCAGTCTTTTACAATATATCTACTATGGTAATGTTTTGCCTAGCTACCCATGTACCACCTATACTGAATTGCTTATCTTCCCAGTAAGGGTCGGTGACAAAGGAGGAAGGCAATGAATCTGGAATTCAAAGTCTTAAAATCAAATGTTTAAATTATATGTATTATATATATATATATATATATATATATTTAATACTATTTTACATGTAGTTGGGAAATAAGATATACAGGCACTGGGACATAGAGATTCACCATGCCCTACTGGAAGAGTTGAAGGGGCTATTGGAGGAGATATGGGAGAGAGCAGAATGGAGCAGGGGATATCCTGTGGGACTGCTATTTTGGGTCAGTGGGTAGGGGGGAAATGGGGAGAAATTTTGTAACTCAAAATCTGGTGGAAATGAATGATGTAAATCAGAAGTTAATAAAGCATTTGGAAAAAAATAAAATAAGAAGCAGACATGTAGAGTATATATAAAACCTCCCATGTATGACCCAAGTCCACCTTCTGACTCAGTGATTGAGAGAATACAAATTGCTCTTGGGGAATGCATATTTCTCTGAACTATAAATCCCCAGATGCCAATCAACTCACGCTATGCTAGTATCAGAGTGTTGTTCTTCTTCTGGAATAAAAAAGACATTATTTTAAATCCCTTATCACTAAATAAAATTGAGAGAAGTGTATTGACAGGAGAGGAAGAAGGAGCAAGAAAGTTTCTTGGTTATGGGTTACTACTATTTGCATTATCTTCTACTCTGCCACTAGAGGCATCATGGTAGAGAGTTCGGGGTTTACAGATAGGAATAACTGGACACCAAATCTGTCCTTGACATTGTTTTGGTTTGATAGTCATGGGAAAATAATATGAACTTTCTGTGCCTTCGTTTTCTCAGCTACAAAATGGAGAATATAATACCTGTAGTACTTTTGTTATTGTTCAGAAACATCCCACTCTTTGTGACTCCATTTGGGATTTTCTTGGCAAAGATACTAGAATAGTCTGCCATTTCCTTTTCAGGTCATTTCACAGATGAGGAAACTGAAGCAAACTGGGTTAAGTGACTTGTCTAGGGCCACACAACTAGTACATGTCTGAGGCTGGATTTGAACTTGGGTCTTCCTGAATCCAGGTGGCACTCTATCCATTGTACCACCTAGCTGCCTTGTACCTACCTCATAGATATTACCTAACTTCTGTCAGGCATAAATGAGATAGTATCACCATAATACTTATCATACTTTAAAATGTTCTATTATTATCAGGTGTGTGTATGTGGTTTTTTTTTTATTTTTTTTTTTAAAGCAATTGGGGTTAAGTAACTTGCCCAAGGTTACACGGCTAGTCATGATTTATGCGTGGGTGCTCATTTTCTGAGGCCGGATTTGATCTCGGGTCATCCCAACTCTGAGGCCGGTGCTCTTACTCACTGCGCCACCTAGTCGCCCCTCTGTATGTGTTTTTGTTTTTGTTTTTGTTTTTGTTTTGTTTTGTTTTTTTCTATAGTAGTCCTTCCAACTTTATGGAGTGGAGATTAGAAGTATAAATGAATTTAAACTAATTTGCAGCTGGTGAATATGCATGTATGGCAGACATCTTTTCTTTATTCTATACATCCCATCATAATTGATGCCCCCATAGCATTTGATACATGTTTTCTTCCATATATGTCTATTACCCAGTCCACATAGTTCTGCCCAACTGATTTCTCTCTACATAGTCAATGACATGCTTTACAATGATAACCCAGTTCATATAGAGCATTCAGTTTCTGATTTCTTGCCCCAATTTAAATATTTTAGACTGTATTCCTGAGAGCATAGGTGAGTGAAATTGTGTAGGTGGAGAAAAACCAAACAATACATAGAATTTGAATTTCCCTGAACATTGGTGGGTTTCACTATCAGCCTCTTTGTAAAGATGTCTTTTGGAACCTCCTAGGGAAGATGCTTAAATGTCAGAAGGGGTAAAAAGAGAAGGAAGGAGTGGAAATTGGAGAAGCTTATTCTTAGGAAATTCACCCACATGGTCCACTTGTCTTTTTTTTTTCTTTAAACAAATACTTTATTAACTTCTGTTTTACATCATTCATTTCCGCCAGATTTTGAGTTACAATCATTTTCCCCCCATTATTCCCCTACCCAGCCTCCCAGAATAGCAGTCCCACAAGATATCGCTTCCTCCAATCTTCTCTCTCCCATACCTTCTCCCATACCCCCATTGACTTTTCCATTAGAGGAAGGTGAATCTTTGTGTCCCAATGCCTGCACATCTTATCTCCCAATTATAGGCAAAAGAGTATTAATAATAGTATTTATATATATATTTGAAACATTTAAAGTTACGACCTCGAATTTCAGATCCATTTCCTTCCTCCCTTGTCACCCATTCCTTCTTGGGATATAAGTAATCCAGTATATGTTGTACATGTCTAGCTATGCAAAACATTATCATAGTAGATATATTGTTCAAGGCTGCTTATAATTCCCTCCCACTCATCCCACCCCCCACCTGGTCCATTCCCTGCATGATCCTGTCCCTCTTCTATAGTGGGTACTTCCAACCTCCCCTCCCCCCAAGGATGCCCTCCCATCCATCATCTCTCCTCTCATCCCCCTTCCCCCTATCCTGCTGCAGGTTGAGATATCCCATTTAGTATGTATGTCATTTTCTCCCTGAACCAAATTCAATGTGAATGTGGTTTTGCCTTTCTAGCCTTCCTTATTCTCCCCCTCCTTTGCAACCATTTCCCCTACATGAGATAGTTTACCCTACCATGTCTCTCCCCATCTCCTCTTGCCACTTTCCTCTCTCACCTCATAATTTCATCCCTTGAGTATTCTCCCTTCCCAACAAAATCAACCTATGCCCTCTATCCATATATAACTGTAGCCATATACACACACATTCACATATGTATTTGTATGACCACACCCCCTTCTTCCATTATTTTCATAGTGAGAAAGATATCATCAGTCACAGTTATTGCTTTTCCATATAGGAATGTAAATAGTTCAACTTTGATAAGTTCCTTTTTGATTTCTTTTCCCTGATTACCTTCTCAGGCATCTCTTCCTTCTTGTGTCTGGATGTCAAATTTTCTATTCAATTCTGGTTTTTTCCTCAATAATGCTTGAAAGTCCTCTATTCCACTGAATGACCATATTTTCCCCTGAAACAAAATACTCAGTTTTGCTGGGCAGGTGACCCTTGGGTTCAGTCCCAGCTCTTCTGCCCTCTGGAATATCATATTCCATGCCCCTTGATCCCTCAGTGTAGAAGCTGCCAGGTCCTGTGCTATTCTGATTATGTTTCCACAATATTGAAATTGTTTCTTCCTGGCTGCTTGTAGTATTTTCTCCTTGATCTGGGGATTCTGGAACCTGGCTATAATATTCCTGGGAGTTTTCTTCTTGGGATCTTTTTCAGGAGGTGATCTGTGGATTCTTTCAACCTCTATTTTGCCCTCTGGATCTAAAAACATCAGGGCAATTTTCCTTGAGAATTTCTTGAAGGGTGATTTCTAGGTTCTTTCTTTGATCATGGCTTTCAGGTAGTCCAATAATTTTTAAATTGTCTCTCCTGGATTGATTTTCCAGGTCAGTGGTTTTTCCCATGAGATATTTCACATTGCCTTCTAATCTTTCATTTGTTTGGATCTGCTTAACAGCATCTTGATTTCTCATAAAGTCATTAGCTTCCATTTGCTCCAGTCTAACTCTGAAGGAACGAATCTCCTCAGTGAACTTTTGAGATTCTTTTTCCATCTGGTAAATTCGACTTTTTAAGGCATTCTTCTCCTCATTGCCCTTTTGGGCCTCCTTTGCCATTTGAGTCAGTCTATTTTTTAAGGTGTTGTTTTCCTCAGTCAGGCTGTTGACCCTCATTTCATACTTTTCTGCATCCTTCTCATTTCTCTTTCTAATTTTTCCTCCACTTCTCTTATTTGATTTTTAAAGTCCTTCTTAAGGTCCTCTATGGCCTGCAACCCACTCATGTTTTCCCCTGGGGCTTTTGGAGCAGGACTTCTGACCTCACAGTCCTTTTCCCGCTCTATGCCCCCAAAATAGGAGTCTAGGGTTGCATTTTTCTGTTTCCTCTGCCTTGGCATGTTGCCACTTAATTGCTTGACTTTTGGGCTTGTTGCCACACTATGGCTTTAAGGCCAGATAGAGGAATTTTCGTCCCGAACGTGTGGGGGGCAACTTCCGTTTCTGGCAAGCTGTAAACCCACCCACAACTTCCACCCTAGATTACAATCCAGATCCAGGGAGGTTAAAGCAAGAGCGATTACCCCCCAAGACTGATCGCTGGATCTCCCCACGATTTGTAGGCTGGGAGCCGGAAATGCCTCTGAAAACTACACAGTGGCGTGTCTCCTCAGGAGCTTCTAGCCCCCAGGGGAGGGAGCTGACGCATTCCCCAAATACAGGTCCCAAAGTCCATAGGACACTAACCTCTTACTTTGTCCTAGGCAAGTCTATGTTGATAATTCTGGCCTCTCCACAGTTCCTGGTGTTCTGGGGTTCCTCCAGCTGGCTGCTGGCCCTGCCGCCCTGGGGCTAAAACCTCGGCTCGCGTGGACCTGGGCTCGGCTGGGCTCCTGCGCTCTGCGCGCTGCCGGCTCCCAGACCACTGCGCTGGTCCTTCCTGCAGGGTGCTGGGCTGTCCTCAGCGGGAGGTTAGCTTCTCTGTGTCGTTCTGTGGGTGCTGGGGCTCCAGAAGATTTTCAGAGTCCTTTTTTACATAGTTTGTGGAGAATCTGGGGGCAGAGAGGCTTGGATGAGCTGTTTCTACTCCGCCATCTTGGCTCCGCCCCGGTCCACTTGTCTTTGAGACAGGTTAGTTCAGTTAATGCACATTGTTCCATTCCGTAGAACTCATTGGCATGGCTCACATCCTCAATGAGAGTCTGACAACATAGGAAATTCCTTACTAAAGGCAGATGGAAGTTATATATTCAGTGGATAGCCAAAGATCACAGTTAATATGAAGCAATGCACCAACATGAAAAACAATGATCTGGAGAAAAGATTAATGGAAATTAAGTGAATTTAATAATGAACAGGTGAATATGCCTCAGCTAGAAGGAAAAAAAAAACCCAGGCAATAAATCCATGGTCCATCACATTCTTGTGCACGACCCAGGCTGTCTGATATTCCAGGTGTAAGCCTCTGAACAAAGAGGGAACAGAAATTATCATCCTCTGAAACACCGAGTTCATTTTAAGATCTTGTAAAAGCAGAAAGAGAAAGTTGAACTTGCCATGTCTTAAGTGGAAGACATCTGCTTTCCAAATTAGAATTGAAGATAGCTAAGGTTAATTCAGTTCCTCTGGCTTTGTCACTGTCATCCACAAGGCAACTAGAGTGCCAGGTCTAGATTTAGGAACACCTGAACTCAAATCCAGCCTCAAACCCTTACTAGATGTGTGATCCTGGGCAAATCACTTAACCTCTGTTGGCCTCAGTTTTCTCTATGGTTAAATGGAGATAATAATAGCAGGGTTGTTGTGAGGACCAAGTGAAATAGCAATTGTAAAAAGCACAGTGCTTGGCATATGTTAAGTGCTTCTCATCCCCCTTGAGTAAATCATTTACCTCATCTCAGCCTCAGTCTACCCATCTGTAAAATGAGGTAAATAACAATTGGAGTACTATCTAAAGTGTAGGGCATGCGATATGATCATCAAACACAATGTATACAAAGTTTTTGAAACCTTAAAGCATTATGTAGATGTAAATTATTATTGCTTTTCATTGGAAAATTAGATTTCAATGACTTCTAGTGACTTCAATGTATTTATTAGAAAGTATGAAGATCTCTTTGCATCCTACACTACATTAACAATAACTGATGATGTACTAGAGAATAAAGGAATCAATAATAAACATCAAGAGGCAGACATAATAAATGTATACTTTTTAAGTTATGGTGAAGTAAAAATAATCATGAATAAATTAAATATAAGAAAAATACAAAGATGAAGATCAAGTAAAGATAATCTAAATAATGAATGCCAAAACACTATCTAATTATGCTAAAAAAAGTATGATAAAATTGACATAGTACACTAAAACTTATGTGATATACATAGTGATTCTCCCAATTTATAAAGTTTTCTTCACATTTTCTGCTCCTGATAAGTTATAGTAACAAAATAGGAAAAGAGACAATCAATAAATTAATACTGCACCAAAACAAGTACAAAATAACACAAATCCAAGAAATCTTGAAAATTAGAGGAGGAATAGGGAAAATTGGAAATAAAATTAAAATTATAGACCTGACAAATAAAACAAGTTTTTTGGGGGGCACAGAGGAAATTATCAAAGTCTAAAAGTTATTAGCTAATATGTCAAGAAAAGGGAGTTCAAATGATTACTTTCTGAAAATGAAAAACATGAACTCACATCAGAGTAAAATTAAAGAGATATGTAAGAGATGTCTTTATACAATTGTAGCAACACTGAGACTTCAAAGGGAGTACAAAATTATCTATAAAAATGTAAAATACTCAATCTAACAAAATAAGAAATATAAACATTACCTAATCTCAGAAAGATAAATCAAACAGACCAATGGATTGGCAATTTAGCATGAAGAGGAGAGGTAGGGGTGGGGTGAAGGAGGGACATCAGCAAAAGAGTAAAAATGAAAATCCAGTGAATATCTCTCTTTAAAAAAATGAGATATAAGACCCTCTATTCAAATTATCTGGCAATTAACTTGTCAATATATACACGAGATTCATATAGATAAAAGTACAACACAATAAGATTTTATATTTATGTGGTTATACACTATAGAAATGTTTGGGTCATGTTAATAAAATTTTAGTTAATTGTAGAATTCTGTAATCTCTCATCTTCTACAAAAGATAGTGATATTTTACCTGCAATTATCTCCACAGTAGTATTTTTGCAAATAAGTTGTGAGCCCTGTGATGTAATATGACCAAAGCAATATCCCGTCAATGATTTTTGGATGTGTGATAAAACCAGCTCCACCAATTCCTTGATTTACATATACAAGAATTTCCTTCCAATTAGGTATACCTTCTTCTGTCTTCTGATTTAGTTATTATGTGAATGTCTAGATTAATATAAA
The DNA here is from genome assembly GCA_011680675.1 of Gymnobelideus leadbeateri. Lineage (NCBI taxonomy): Eukaryota > Metazoa > Chordata > Mammalia > Diprotodontia > Petauridae > Gymnobelideus > Gymnobelideus leadbeateri. Next base: position 26,299 of record WOXC01010708.1, read on the forward strand.
TTAGTTCTTCCAAATTAGTAGTTTGTTCACTGAAAAATTGCCCACACAATTTGGAACTATCCCAAAGTGGGATGGCCTGTATCTGGAGGTCTGATTTTCTCCTTTGGTCTTCAATTGCCTTCAAGGTGAAGCTAGGTGACAATTTATTAGAAATATTCTAGAAAAGTTAGAAATCCTAAATCATGAAATAGATAGGACTTCCAAGATCACCTAGTATAGCCTCCCTATTTGACAGATGAAGAAACTGAGTCACAGGAATGTAAAATATGTTACTCAAACTTTATCCCTGTGCATTGAGTCAGAGACAGGATTCCTATCCAGGTAAAGTTTGCACCAGAACATGTCTTGGGTCCCTTCTAACTCAGATTTTATGATATCTGTCATTAGGACTCAGAATCAGAGGGTGAAATAATAGACTGAATTTTGAATAGAAAAGTATTTCACCTTATTGAGTTTTTAAGTAGAAAGGACATTTTATTTTCGTCTTGATTAAATTTGTATTTTCTTTTTCAATAATATGCTATTCCCCTAGACCCACAATCAGTAGCATCTACCTATATCAGGAGAGTTAATAACAATACATACATACATATCCATGCATACATATATTCACTTCTGTACATCAAAGGAATGGAAAATATCGTCTTTATTGTTTAACATTATTTACAAGTTCTACAATATGCATAAAGAAAGTTTAACTTGTGTGTTCAGAGAAGATACCTATCAGTTGAGGAATGCTAAAAAAACGGGTTATATGAATATAATGGAATAGTACTGGGCAGTTGGAACTGACAAATACAACAAATATAGAGACTTATAGGAAGACTTTAATAGAATGATGTAGAAAGAAGGAAGCAGAGCCAAGAAAACAATTTAAAATAACTAGAATATGTAAAATGGAGAGAACAATTGCTGCAAAACAACTGAAAGTGAATGTTGTAGAATTACAAAGATTAAACAAGAACCCAAAGACAAGATATGAGGAGATAACCTCCCCCGACTTGTTCTCAGTGGTGAGACTTCATCTGGTATGAAATGTTACAAATATTTCAAACATTTTTGTGTTTTTTTTCCTTTCTCTATTTCTTTGAGAAAATATCCTTTGTTATACGGGATTATTTTCTGAGAGGGGAAGGGAAAGGACTATTAAGAGAAATTTAGGCAATGTTAAAAGAAACTATATCCACCTAAAAAACAAACAAACAAATAAACCTCATGTTTGCATTTTCTGTTAATTGGAAGACATTTGTTTTTCCAACATTGACTTAGAGATAGATAAGGGTAATTTATTTCTTAGTAGTAATAGGAAGACCTAGTCATTTATCCAGATTCTCCCAAATGATATAACGTCATAAAAAGAGTTAATGGGATTCTCTCTTCTCATATTTCATTCAACCATCTCAACAACTTTTTAAGGTGCATATAGTATCTACCTCCATTATGTAGTTGAAGATTTGGGAATTAAAGATTCTACATGGGCCAGAAAGGAGACCTTATTTCTTCCAATTACTGTAGCTTTAGTGAGACCAATCTGCTAATTCATATTTTCCAATTTGTGATTTTTTTTTTTTTTTGCTTTTTAGAGGGCAATTGGGATTAAACTTTCCAAAAGTCACACACTAGTAAGTGTGTCAAGTGTCTGAGGTCGGATTTGAACTCAGGTCTTCCTGACTCCTGGGAGAGTGCTTTATTCACTGTGCCACATAGCCACCCCTGTGATTTTTTTCAAGTGAAAAAAAATGAAGATATTGTATTTTAAAATTTGGGTTTTATGAGAAAATGGCCCCAAAACATGAGTGATCCCCCTTCTCAAATGCTAAATCACCAAAAGGATGTCCCAAAAGATATGTTTCTCTTACATTAGGAATACTAAAAACTATAATTGGCAATCAAATGTAAAGAATTAATTTCTACTGTGTACAATACATAGTTTGTTTTTTTTAACATTAAAAAGAGAGTAAGATCTGAAAATTACTGTCATTCCACCTCTAAAAGATCTCTAGGATTTCTTTAAAGAAAAATCCCTGCTGGGTTCAAGGATCTGGGGGAATTGTATCTGCTGTCTTTTATGCAAAGGGAACCCTCTGTTCTGGACCCAAGCTATTGGCCCCTACCAGGTACAATCCTGGGAATTCCTCCCTCTAAAAATAGTGGATATAGGTTCCTTTTAATCACATTTCTTCATTTAACCCCAAATTTGGATCCTTAGATACTTATAGCTTGAGGTTTTAACTTGGTTTCTTCAAAATATAGAGTAAAAAAGGCATTCAAAGTATAGTCTGAATTGGATATTCCAATATGTATTTATTTCTCATACACAGCAGAAACTTTAATGGAGGCATTCATTGACAGAACAACTTTGAGAGTATTCAATAACTTACTTACAACCATGGTTATACCCTCTCAGAAGACTCATACTTAACAACTCCACATAAAGCAATTTGTGGAGCTACCAAATAGACATTCTGCATTTCATCTAAGTTCTACACTGTCCAAACAATTCAAGGTCCACATCTTAAGGCAAAACCAATCAGCTTTGGGCCTCATCCATCAGCGATTATCTTCTTTAATAATGCTAGAGTGGTTGTGAGATAATCCTCTTTGGTTACCAGTCAGTTCCAAACCTGTGGACCCAAGACTTCTGAACCTTGTGAACTGGCAAAGTTACCTCCAAGCCCTCCAAAATGAGACATATATATTTCAGGTCTGTTCACCCAAGATCAGCAAAGAATTGACACAAAAGAGACAGCCAGAAACCCAGACTCAGTTTACCCAGATATGGACTCATACTTTATATGTCACATGTTCATGGCTACTTGGCACCCAGAGTAGTAAGGACAAGCTGCCCCTCTGCCTTGCTTCATGGAAAGTCGCTTGCCCAGCTATAATCCACAGTTGAATGGAAAAAAGGCACTGAGGGTGGAGTCACTTTACTTTAAATATCCCCTGAGTCATTAGCAATTTCTGCTCAGCTTCCAATGAGGGGATTGCCTGTCATCTCAAAGCAACAAGTCCCAATGGAGATGTGTGGTCTTTGGCAAGGTCAACTTTTTGTATACCCTCTTCAACTCAGATCACAACAGCAATGAGCACATGCCTTTTTTTTTTAATTTAACACTTGGAATTTACTTAAAATTTCAGTCATGCTTCATCAGTCACCAGAACAAAATATCTGGAAATGAACTTCTGAGACCAGCGTTCTGGAAGGAGCAAGCCCGCATGCACCCTTCTTGTCATCTCTCACACATAATCCTTTAATCCTCTCTTCCTAAAATTGTTTATTTTAAAATGTGAGACGGGCTAAGGATGTCACAAATAGAGCTGTGGGCTTTCTCTTTAAAGAATCCCTCCTCCAGAACCCACCCTGAGCAAAGCAGCTGGCACTTCATATGCAGAGCATATGGCTCAGCAGTCCTGACCCACAGACACAGCTGTGTGTATCTGGTACACAGGTGTTCCGATTTTAGTCTTCTCAAAATTCTGACACAAGGCTGTTCTCCACTGGGAAGTATGATTTGGCCATGCTATTTCCTAGTGACAATGGATACACTAGCATAACAGTAACAGCAGCAGCTGCGTTGATAGCATACCCCTCTCATTTAGATTCAGCGGGAGGCTGTGGGTGAGGGGTTGTGCTTGAAAGACCCAGAGTTGACATTCTGGTTTCGTCTTTTCTCTTTTATTTTTTGGCAGCCTCTTGTCCTCAGTCCTCTTTCTTTCACTTCTCCGCATCTTGGGTGCTCTTGATAAGGATGGGAAAGTCCCCGAGCAGGGAGAAAGGATGAATATTGAAGGCTGAAAATTGGCTTCTGCCGTTCTTGTCTAGATGTTGGAAATCTCCCTCCGTCCATAGACAATTCTCAAGGTTTCTAAATGACAGAACATATGTGAGTCTATTAACTTTTCAAGGCATCTGACAGAAGTTACCATGAATTAAAAAAGAGATTTCTAAAACCTAGGCGACAAAGAAGAAATCCCCTTATAGTTCCCACATTCCCACAGCAGACTCTTTTACATAATAATTTCAGTCTCACCAAAAATATTTTAGAGTGCAGAGCCCAGATGTTTTGAAGATTTTTTTTCTCCCCAAAGAAGACAATATTTAAAGGCTTTCCATTTCCTTGCCGAGTATCAGGCAACTAAAACAAAACTGTTTGCTGACTTACATATTAACTATTAAACTCAGTTAGATATGGAAAAAAGAAGGAAGCTTATATAGAAGGTCTATGATGTCACTGTAATCCCCCCCCCTCAACCTTCCTTCCTCTCTCTCTCTCTCTCTCTCTCTCTCTCTCTGTCTCTCTCTCTCTGTCTCTCTGTCTCTCTGTCTCTCTCTCTCTTTCTCTCTCTCTCCCCACAGACACATACCCACATGATCATACTCCACTGAAAGTCTTATCCCAAAGCTTTATTGTAGTTGGGGAGTGACTTTGTATTTTCAAAGATTATATACCAGGAAAACTCAACCCTCATAGGTCAGGTCTGATGTGAAATATTAAACCTACCATCTGAGCATCAGTCTAAGTTACAGAGGGCCACGATAACAATATTATTAGGCTCAGTAAGTTTCAAAGACCATTTAGTAAATCAGAGAGTCTGCAATCTTCACTGGTGCCTTCAGAGCTGGCCCCCATACAGATCCTTCACACCAGGCTTGCTAGACTTCTCCATCCATCCTGTAGACCACTGATTTGACCTACATGAGTATATATCAGCCTCATATTTGAGATTAAAGCCAGGATATGCCAAATGTAGAAAGTCTTTGTGATGGGAAAGGCAGTATGGCATGGTGAATTGATAGCTTGACCTTGGAGTTAGGAAGAGTTGGGTTCAGTTTCCTCCTCTGACAAATCCTGATGGCTTTGGTCAAATCACCTAACCTCTCAGTGACTCAGGTAACTTGCTAATACTATAAGTTGCAAAAAAAAGTATTGAACTGCATTAGTAAAGGAAGTTTAGCAGGGGGAGAAGGAGAAGAAGAACAAAAATGCTCTGTGAAGTTTGGATTCAGTCAAAGGGCCAAACTTGAGGACCTAGACAGTCACATGTCGCCTTGAGGTCACTGGTTTCCCACCCTTGCTTTGGACCTTCATCCTCTGGTGCATTCTTCCCACTGTGCCTTATAATGGGGAAGAGTAGGGAGTTAGATCTGTGGTCCAATCTGTCTAGTGGGAGCAACTCATCTCTCTCATGTCCTCCTATAAATTAGCTAAAGAAAGTGCACCAACCAAAACACTGGAGGGTTTCCACTAAGACAATTAATATTACGTTTGTGGTAGTACAAGAACACATGACCTTCATGTCTCCATTTCCAATCATGTATTTCCAACGTGACATACTTTATACCACTTCTTTCAGGAGTTATGATGGGCTGGAGTTTACTTATACCTATAATGTATCTTTATCTTGTCCTTTGGTACACTGTTTGAATGCTCTGGAGATTGTTGTTGTTTGTCTGTTCTCGAAGAGGACCGTGGCATAAGGGAGGTGATGCCATGACTTGCAAGTGAATTGGATTTAAGTGAGGGAGGGGTTGTGCAAAGTCACCAGCCTCACTTTCTCCTCCTCAGCCATCGAGGTCTAGTGGCACGATATAGATCAGAAACTGGAGATGGCCCAGGATGCACTGGGGAATCTTGTCCTATTTAACTCAATTCTTTCTCAGATCTCAGTTTGACTGATGTAATGCCCATTCAGTGATTAAGGCTTAATAAGAAATGAAGCAGAGAATGGCCTCTATACCTAGTCAAAAGAAAAAAAAAAAGGAAAAAATAATCAACCTTGGAGGGAAACTTGGACGTTGTAATTATTTCATGAATAGTAGGGGCAGCTAGGTGGAACCAGAATACACAGAGTGCTGAGCAAGAAGTCCAGAAGATCTGAGTTCAAATTCAGTCTCATACACTTACTAGATGTATGACAGAGGGCAAGTTACTCTGTTTGCCTCAGTTTCCTTATCTGTCAAATGGGGATAATTAAAAAAAAAACACCTTCCTCGCTGGGTTGTTGGAAAGATCAAATGAGATTGTTGTAAAGTGCACTAAGCCTTACATAAATGTTCATTATTATTGCTATTAAATGTTAACTATTATTATTATCATTACCAAAGCCATGTACTAACATTGAAAGAATAATGGAGCTTAAAGCAACAGCACTCTACTTTTAAGCCACTAAATAGGTTGATAAATCCTAAAATTTCATTTCTAGGATTCTCCTTTCTTTTCACACCTACTTTTTCACTTATTTAAATGTAGAAATGGAGAATAGGTCAGGCTTTTGTAGGAAAAATAATCTCATAAAAATGTGGGGAAACATCTGCATTTTATAATCTAGATGTTTTCTATTTCTACAAAGATAAAAAAAAATCCCCAGAAATGTAACATAAAAAATTAAATCATAAAGTGTGGGACTGCCAAGGAAGTAAGGGAAGTGTCACTTATTAAACTCAGCCCATAGAAAGAATATTTCCTAAATTCTCTTCTTTGTAGGCAAATCTGGGCTTTCTTAAATACTTTTATATAGGTAGTCACACATGCCAGAAAACACTAATTCTACTCACTTGCCTTCTGATTCTTTCTATTACTTTTCTTTTCACTTACATAAAGTGCTTCACATAGCACTTGTCAGAGGGTACCATGTGGCCAGTGATCATGAGTACTTGTTGGGTCGTTGTAGCTTTTGCTAAGACAGCACAGTTTATTGGATAGAGAGGTATGTCAGAGTCAAGAAAACCTGGGTTCTTTTCCCCCTTCTCACACATATTTATTGTGGGAAGTTGGGCAAGTTGCTTCACTCCCCAAAGCAAGCAGCTCTCTATGACAATAAATGGGAAAGAGGGTGCTAATGTGCATTGGTAAAAAGAATTCTCCAGACCACTTAAAGTCAAAAGTCAGGTTTTAAAAAAAAAACCTCAGTAAGAAATGCAATAAAAAAGACAAATTGGATGCAGAATTAGGGGAATTTTTAAAAGGAAATTTCTAGCATCTGTAAAAAAATTGGAAGTTGAAAAGTCTCATGAATTATACTTCTGGAGTTTCATCCCTGAGAAAGTTTGTTTTAATGGCAAAGAAAAATAGTCTTAATCAACTAGATGTACAAATGTACATCCAGATAGTTAAGATTTTTCTTATATATTTATATCATATCTATATGGAGGTATGTGTGTGTTTAATGTTATTGATTGCTCTGGTTTCCTTGACTCTCTCTAGAAAAGTCATCTGTATTCTGTGCCTCAGTTTCCTTATTAGCGAAGTAGAAGAAATACTTATGTGGTTTTGAAATATAGTCCCTGAACATTGGTATCAAGAAACTACTTTTGTCTTTGTTCAAAACTCTTCCTTAAATTTGTTCTTTTTAATAATGTTTTGAATAAGACATACTATTCTTTTTAGAAAACAGTTCCTGGAAGGGTTGGTGTCAAAGAGAGCTTGTAAAAGTTTCAGCTTGCTTAACTTTGTTAGGTCAATGCTTAAAGAAATATTATCTTTGAATTGTAAGTTATATTTAGCTAGTAACTCCCAGATAGAGAAATGATAGTAGCCAGAATGCTTTAATTGATTTTAGGATTTAAAGTAAAAATCGACCTCCTAATTTTAGGATCAGAACTAGTGTTAAAATCTCAGTGTCAGGACAGTTTACATGGAACTTTGCCCTTTTATTTGATTATTTATTGTTATTTTTATTTATTTATTTTTGCTTTTTTTTTTTTTGAGGAGGGAAGTTAGGGCAATTGGGGTTAAGTGATTTGCTCATCATACAGCTAGTTTTGCATTAAGTGTCTGCGGTGAAAATTGAACTCAGGTCCTCCTGACTGCAGGGTCAGTGCTCTATTCACTTCATCATCTAGCTGCCCCTATTTTTTAAATTTAATGTCACAGTCTAAATTATTACAAAGTGTGAGATTACTTAAAAGATTGCCTCATCAAGCCCACCATTATTTTCTTGATATTATGGCCCTCTTGAACAATGAAAAACAAACAAAAACCTGTGAGTAGTAGAAGCTATCTCACTGGCGACCCAACTGGCCAGTACCACTTTGGCAATGCAGCTCTTTATTTCCTTCCTGCCTTCCTCCCTCTCTTCCTTCCTTCCTTCCTTTCTTCCTTGCTTTCTTCTTTCCTTCCTCCCTGTCTCCCTTCTTTCCTTTTTTCCTTGCTTCCTTCCTCCCTCTATCCCTTCTTTCCTTCCTTCCTTCCTCCCTCACTCCTTTCTTTCCTTTCTTCCTTCCTCCCTCACTCCCTTCTTTCCTTCCTTCCTTCCTTGCTTCCTTCCTCCCTTCCTTACTTGCTTCCTTCCTTCCTTCCTCCTTCCCTCCCTCTCTCCCTCCCTTCCTTCTTTCCTCCTTCACTCCTTTCTTTCTTTCCTTCCTTCCTTCCTTCCTTGATTCCATCCTTCCTTCCTTCCCTCCTTTCTTCCTTCCCTTCTTCCTTCCTTCTTTCCTTCCCTCCTCCCTTCCATCTTTTGTTCATTCATTCCTTCTTTCCTTTCTTCTTTCCCTCCTTTATTCTTTCCTTCCTCCCTCCCTTACTTCCTTCCTAGTTTTATTATTTATTATTTGTATTTTTCAAGTGCATCGAAGCAAACAAATATGAACTCTAAAGGCTCTCAGAATGGATCTGGAGTGTGAAGAAGCCAACTTAAGCCTCTCTAATTGCTTTTAAAACAGTCAGAAGACTTTCACTAGTTTAGTTAAAGGTGAAGTCAGGATACATAGACTTCGGTAGCCAAGTTCTATAGTCCCAGAGCTCCAGGATGGCTTAGTTATTTAGGACGAATTTTAGTCAAGGGGTTTTAGTTATCCAGAGTTACAGTTGAAGGGAACAAAAAAGCCCCTCTTATGACAAATGAAATATTTTAAAGGTAAGTGATACATACCCAGCTAGGCCATTGGTCCCTGGGCATCTATCTCACAGGACTCCCCAATTTTAGCTTACCAACTCTTTATACTTAGCTATACTAGATAAGGAAGTAGAATTCAGATTGAAGATTCTGTTTAGACCTAGTTACAATAGTTAAGTGTTGATGAGAAAATACCATCCAGTGTCTAGTGTATTCCTTATTAATTAAAAAAAAAACTAGCCATGGAAGAATTATCTGTTCGATATTATTTCTAAGTTTTGGTCTGGACCTGTACTTTTACCAATATGTAGGAAACTGAGTGAGGAAACTTCCTTAACTTTGAGTCTCAGAGAGTTACCTGGGACATTGAGAGGTTAAGAAACTTCCAAAACTGGTATATACCAGAGGCAGGACCTGAAATCATCTTCTTGTTATTGTTAGTATATAGTAACTTTGGTCATGTCTTATTCTTTGTGACTCCATTTGGGGTTTTCCTGGCAAAGATACTGGAGTGGTTTGGCATTTTAATCTCCAACTCATTTTACAGATGAGGAGACTGAGGCAAACAGGGTGAAGTGACTTTCCCAGGGTCACAAAGCTAGTAAGAGTCTGAGGTTAGATTTGAGTTTGGGAAGATGAGTCTTCCTAATGTCAGGAGCAGCACTCTATCCTGATTCTGTCACTAGTCTTTATACCACAGTGTTGAACCTCATTTTAACTCTCTTAGCAAAGATGCAGTGGCTTATTTTTAAGTGAAATATTTATTTATGAACTTGGTGGATTTGATTGTTGCTGTTGTTTGTCCTTCTTTCTCAAAGAGGGCCATGACATGAGGGAGGTTATACCTTGACATGAAAATGATTTGGATTTAAGTGAGGCAGGGCTTTGCAAAGTCACTAACCTCACATTCTTCTCCACAACCATCTGGGTCTACTAGCAAGATATAGATCAGGATGGCTAGTACAATGGGGGACTTTTTAAGCTAAGGGCTTTCCTAGGTCTCAGTTTGACTCAGGAAGCACTCATTCAGTGATTAAGGCTAGGTAAGAAATGAGGCAAAGGATGATCTCTTTTACTTAGTTAAAAAAATTATCCGGGAGGGGAAAACTCTCAAAGGTTTCTGACCAAAACAGAAACAATTGCTTTTTACACTCACTCCGAACCATCAGGGCCCAAACAATAACCAAGTGAGGCTTGGGCTGGTATCTCCTGTTGTCCAATCAACAAAAGTTGGAGTGATTTGAGTCTAAATCATGGTCCTTAAGAAAGAAATCTAGCCTGTGAATCCCAAGATATCTCACCAGGTTTCAGCAATCAAAGATCAAATTTTATATTCCTTTGGGTAGTGCACCCACAGGTAAGGGTATGATTTCCAATGTGGACAAATGGAGGAAGAGGAGAGAAGGGAGGAAGAAGGAAGGAAGGAAGGAAGGAAGGAAGGAAGGAAGAGGGAGGAAGGAAGGAAGGAAGGAAGGAAGGAAGGAAGGAAGGAAGGAAGGGAGGGAGGGAGGGAGGGAGGAAGGAAACAAGGAGCTGCATTGCCCAACTGGAACTGGTCAGTTGGGTCCCCAGAGGGATAGCTTCTACTAATCACAGGTTGCTGTTTATCTTTCATTCTTGAAGAGGGCCATGACATCAGGAAAATCTGGGTGAACTTGATGAGGCAATCTTTTAAGGAATCTCACTTTGCACTAATTTAGACTGTGACATTAAAGCATCTATCACCACCTGGTGGTATTGTGCCCCAATTGCAAGAAAAGTCCTTATGAGGGGGAAAAACAAAACAAAACAAAAAAACAAATAGCTTTTTTCAGTAATAAAATGGAAAACCTTAGGTTATAAATCAGCAGTAAATATCACAACAGACAAAACAATGTGAGATCCTCAGAGGACAAATATGCTTCTGAAGTGCAGAAATTGAGGGAAATCACATGGGGCCAAAATTCTCATTCTATGTAATCCTGGGAGAACTGGTCAATGATTATGCAGGGATGAGAATCTGGCCCAACTGGTGAGCAAGCAGTTATTTAAGAAAAAAAAAGATCCTTAGGCCAAGGATCTTAAAATTGCTTTCACTTCAAAATGTGCCTGATCCCACTTTGATGCTAGTTCAAGAAACTCCCTTTCCAACACTGCGTCAAAGTGAGAGCTCACATATTTTATTAAAGCAACTAGCTTGAAAAATACTGCTGTCCCTTTGCCCTCCCCCAGCTGCAAAGTCCCAGGTTGATCTATGATTTAATAAATTTATTCTTAAATAAAAAATCATTTTTCCTTTTGCCCTCCCCCTCCCAGCTGCAAACTCCCACCCTGTTTTGAGCCATAATTAATACATATGTTTAAAATAAAACTCATCTTCTCTTTTCTGCCCTCCACTTCCCAGCTGCAGATTTCCAGGCCCTTCGTGGTTTTTCAGTCCCCGGATTACAGAAATATTTCACAAATATATTAAAAAAATTGAAATTCTCTCAGGGCCTTTTTCCAAACCCACTGTTGTCACTTATTCTCAGGAGTTCTTTTGATTGCTTCAAAGATGTCAATCTTATTAGAAAATTATAGCTAGGATTCCTGATCTGGGAGAGAACTTAAGAGACACATCTACTCTAACTCTTTCCTTTCATTTTAATGTCTTATCGATTACTTTTTTAAAAAAAACATTACACAGCTATTTTTCAATTTAGTTTCCAATCTATTGAATCATCTCTGGTAACAAAGAAAGAGAAACAAACATTCTAACAAAACAGCTGTAGCTTAAAGAGTCTGTGCTATTCCTTGTCCATGACCTACCATCTTTCTATTAAGAGAAGTAAAATACATTTGATTGTCTGTTCTCCAGTCCATGAATAAGACGAGTAATTTTCTAAGAGCTCTTGTTAATGTTGTTTTTATTTTCATTATTGCAGTCAGTATGCATACTGAGTCCTGGTATATTCTCCTTGTTTTAGTTCAAATATGTTCTTTCTATGTTTCTCTTAATTGCTTATGTTTGTTATAGTTTAGTAATATTTCATATTAATCTACTTCAATGTACTTAGACATTGATTTCCCAACCAAAAACGGTCACCTGATCCTGTTTCTAATATTTTTGTTCCTATAGCAGAAAGTGCTGCTAAAATTTTTTTGTATATTTTTGTACCTTTCTATTATGATTGGTCTAAAGCCAATGGAGACTTTGCCGGACAAAAGGTCACTGAAACTAGGTGAACAGGAATGTGTATAAAGCCATATTTCTCCTTCTCTTTCTCTTTCTTCTTCTACTTCTTCTTCTCCTTCTCTTCCTCCCTCTCCTCCTCCTTTGCCTTCTCTTCCTACTCTTCTCATTCTCCTCTTCTTGAGTATAATCTAGAAATAACCATTATATTGCTGTATTAACATTGGAGGGAATGAGAGAGAGAGAGAGAGAGAGAGAGAGAGAGAGAGAGAGAGAGAGAGAGAGAGAGAGAACACTGAGCTTTAGGGGTTAGAAGGTGATGTGGGCATCTCCAAGGATACTTTTTAAAACTGCTTTTAACTGAGCACCCAACTATACATGCCCATGTGCATACACATGAACTAAATCAACACCCAGTGTCCTATTTTTATGCAGACACATATGCACACACATGAACTTCATCAAGAGCCAATTTCCTATTACATTATCTTCTCCTTAAACTATAAGTATAAATATGAGACTGATGGGTCAAAGAAACCCCATTTTACCAATTAGGAAGTAGATGGCCAGTGGGATTAAATGACTTTTTCATATCACATAGTGAATTAATTGTAGAATTGGATCTTGAACCATCTCCACAGAGCTATGATTTTTATTTTATTTGATTTGGCTGACTTCCTTTTCACACAGCATATTGAGCATTAAGGACTAAGAAACAGGTATATGGTCAATGGGAGAGCATTGTTTTGTTTTGTTTTGTTTTAAAGATGCCATTTGAGGCTCTAAGGGATTATGGATTTGTATGCTTTGGACACCTGGTTCCTAGAAGTCGGGAGTCTAAACACTTGTTGAATTTCTCATCAATACTTTTGTTATTTTCTCATTAATGCTTATTTTTTGTACATTATGGTTTCCTCTTCTGTTGCCTTACTTTGAATCAGTGCTACTTACTGGGGTTTAATGTTTTCTGCACATGAAGTTGTTGTTATTGTTGTTGTTGTTGTTGTTGTGGTTCTTGTTGTTGTTTTCAACAGAAGGATGGGTCACCAGAAATGTAAGTAGAATGAAGGTTATAGGATGTGCTTAATCAGCTTGATCCAAAAGCTTAACCTTAAATATGAAGCTGTGACTGAGCAGGATCCATTGTACTGATTAAAACATTTCCTGAGCAAAAGGAAGGAAGAGTGAGGGTTTTGGCTGAGGAGTTCTGTGTAGCTAGCAAGTCAATCAATAAACATTTATAAAGCATTTGCTATGTACCAGGCACTGTGCTAAGTGCTAGGGATACAAATATGAAAAGGAAAACCAGTGTCTGCCCTCAAGTAGCTTAGAATCTAATGGAGAATGACAAACCATTAAGGGGAGCTGAAAAGTTAAAAAAAAGGGGGAAAGGAGGATGAAAGAACATGGGCATGATGAAGTCCAATCCAAAGGGGTGCAGTTTGTAGGAAGTGAAGGGATGGCTCTTTAAATGGAAGCCTTGTAAGAAGTTCTTTGCTCTGCCCTATATCCAAGGGTCAGAAAATAGATGTAAAGAAATTAAGACCTTATAAGCAAGAGTCTAATAGTGGAAAAGCCTGGAGGCAGTAGATAACAGTTGAGGCAGAAACAGGTCAAAATCAGGATCATAATAAGTTCTGATACAGGGCTACTCAGAGGTGATTCCAGGGCTTGGTAAACATTAGACTAGTAAAAAAAAAAAAAACAGACAATAGTACCGTATATAACAAGATAAAGAATTATCTCAATTAGTCACACTCTGTATATTGGTGTTTTTATGCCTATCCCACCATAGCCATTGACAACAAGTATTCTATTTCATTGCTTATTTCACTGGAGTATCGCTCTCTATGGCAACAATTGGGTCCACCCATTAGGTAGAGGAGACACTAAGTTGCATGCAATGGAGAGGGGTCACAGAATGGGGAGTCCCTTTCTCTTATTCTAAACATGAATATTTCCTGAGAAGTTAGGAACTAATCTTATGGGCATACCTAAATGTCAGGAACACACTGAAGGCTTTGAGTCCATTACTAACCTCTCTGGCCATCCACTCTTTGCCTTGAGCATTGAAAACATCGATGCCACACAGTGGGTATTAGTCAACGAGGTTTGAGTAATTAAAAGCTTTTTGTAGTATTCTTAAAACTCAATCATTAGGATTTTCTTTATTCGTTTATTTCAAATCACATTCACATCCATGAGAATATTTAGGGCATTTCATTTCCTTACCTTAGAAAAATCAGTTCTAGAGGAAAATGCAGATTTTTTATAGAGGGGAATTGGTTTAACTTTTGAAATATCTTTATTTGATAAGGTCTTCTTAATACATACATACATGTACATACATACATATATACACACATACATACACACATTTTGTATATGTATATATGTATATATATATGTATCTCTCTCTCTCTCTATGTATATATATATATATATATATATATATATATCTTTGCCTTATGATGAAATTGAAAAGGTGCTGGGCTTATATTCTGGAAAATATGAGTTCAAATCTCACCTCAGACACTTAGTAGCTATAGGAGCATGAGCAAGTCATGTATCTCTCAGAGACTCTGTTTCCTCTTCTGTACAATAAGGAGATTAGATTAGCTGGTGTCTAAGATTCCTTCTGGTTCTAAATCTATGCTACTATGATCTGAAGTGCTAATGGGAATCCCTCTGATGGCAATAGAGAGAACTTAGATAAGGATGGATTTATGGAGTTTGGCAAAATATAAATTATATATATATATATATATATATATATATACACACACACACACACAAATATATATATGTATGAATGTGTATGCAAGTATATATGTATATGTGCATCTATACATATGCATACATACATATTTTTGTGTATATGTGTATGCATATACACACACACATGCATATATTCTCATTGTCCTATGTATCAGTTTCTTTTGGACTAAAAGAATGAGACTTATAATGGAGGAGTGGTATTCAGAGGTATGACAAGGCCAGAACAACTATGGTATCATTCCAGGGCATGGAAATTTAGAGCACCCTTACAACTAGGTAGAAGATAGAAACAAGTGAGCTTAGCACTTGTAGTTAACAAGAATAATGAGATTAAAAATGAAATAAAATTCTTATTAAGACCTACTACCAAACTAGGATTTGTGCCCTGAGCTTGGTGTAACAACAATCCTTTGCCCTCACCATTTGGATGATTTAACCCTCTGGGAAAATCAAATAATTATTGTATTGCTTTGACCAACACCATGTGTTCTCTGAGCTCAGACAAGCACCAGACAAACTTAGAGAAGTTCTGGTCATGAAGCACTGCTATGAATTAAACTTGTCTCATTCTTGCTGTTACCCCTTATTGTCAGGGCTAGAACTCACTGCATAAGCATTGAGATCTATTTACACAAATCAGATTCCCTCACTAGGGGAGAGACCTGGCACATGTGTCTAATTTCCTTCCTTATTTACATGCCATTTCCTTCATTTTGATATTAAGTTCCTGTTTGATTCCTGACGCTCTTGTCTCTAGCCTGTTCTGTTCCATTCTGGCCATCCACAGGTTAGAGGCTGGTTCAGTCCAGTTGACAGGCTACAATGGGAAAAAACAAAAACAAAAACAAAAAAAAGTACCTTACAACAAGGAACTTCTGTCCTACTAGGTGAATTCAATATGAATTCACATGCGATAATAATTAATAATAATACAAGGAAATGGAGGAGGAATTGAGAATGGGGGATCAGAGCAGTCATCAAGGTAACATAAATTGAATTGAACCTTGAAGGAAGATTATAACCATGAAAAGTAGATATGAAATCAAACAATATTCTGGGCGTAGGGGGAAAAACTTGTGAGTATACTTAAAGGAAGGAGATGGGAAGATGATTACATAGAGTATATAAATGGGAATAAAACTAAATAAGGCTAAAAATATATTTGAAAATCAAATTCTGGAGAGCTTTAAATCCCAGGTCAAATAATTGGAGGTTTTTTGGTTTGGTTTGGTTTTTTCTTTATTCTATAAGCAAAGAAAAACTGAAAAAGCAAGCTATTAAATAACTCTTCCTCAATTCAAGCCACCATGACCACACGGCAGATGAGTTCCATTCTGTTCTGATCTGACTTCTTCATTCCTACTTTATCGTGCTCTTCCCTCCTCACCAAGAAGTACTCTCTCTTTTCTTTTTGCTTTTTTTTGGATGGGGGGAAAGTAGGGTAATTGGGCTTAAGTGACTTGCCCAAGGTCACAGGATAGTTTTGCATACTCTCTCTTTTCTAAGGAGGGCAAAATCATTCTTAGTTTAATTAAACCACTGGAAACTGTTCCTTCCAAATTAAACCAGAAAGGATGGTGTGATGGTAAGAACTTTGAATTTGGAATCAGAAAACCTATGTCTGAATTTTGATTTGGCTCCTTACCAACTCTCCCTTCTCTCTGTACTTCCATTGCTTCATTTATAAAATGAAGTAATTATACTTGATGGTCTCTAAGGTTTTCTTGGATTCTAAATCTATGACTCCCAAGAGCATTGCTTCAAATGGAAAAGCTCTCCTTCAGCAAATCTGCATTTCCCTAATTCTTGTTTGTTTGTTTTTCATAAATATATCGCAAAGGTTTTTGCACATTTCCCACCTGCCTAGGCAGAGCTCTTACTTAAGTCAGATGAGGAGAAGTGCCCTAAAGTTTGCTGAACAAAATGGCAGAGACTGAGTGAACTGAAGAACCAAGCAGAGGGGAGAAAATATCTAGGTTTGCAGTCAGCCAAACTTTAGGAAACAGAATCAAATTAAGAAACTCATCTTATCATTTGACAATCACTGTACATATGACATGGGGTTTCAGTCATTCAATATTTTCACCCAGATCCTGGCAATTTGGCCTAGATCAACTCCCTTGGTTATGAAAAGATTATGTGTTTGGGGACAATCCTTTTCCCAACACCAGGTGTTGCAATGCACAGAAAGAGGATACATCTCTGGGACTCCTTGGCTCTCTGGAGTTTTGATAGGTGCATAACTAACATGTCTCCTTTAAAAAACACGACCACAATGCTGAAATTCTTTTGTTCTGAGTCACATTCTACTTCTAGCCACAGAGCAACAAGCCACATAAAGCTCTGATTGGATCATTAAGATCTTGGGGGAAAAAGAAATCCAAACAAATCTGGTTATTAAAAATAATCTATTTCCTTGTGAATTCCTTAATGATCAGAAGCTCCCACTTCATTCTGGGGTAGCTTTTTGGTTGTCATAGCTAATATTATCTTAAGTTGCAGCTGACATTAGGTGAAACTATGATCAGACCTTTTTTCCCCCCAATATGGAAAGGCTGTTTTTCTTCCAAAAATTATCTTTAGAGTTAGAATTATACCTACAGGATTGGCTATGGTATTTTATTATATTATAAAGTTAAATTTTATTTTAAAATATTTTTGATTGTTTAGTGCAGTCTTATCACAAGACCAGACCTTTTAATATATATGTGTGTGTGCGTGTGTATGTATATGTATATATATGCATGTGTGTATGTATGTATATGTATATATGTGTGTGCGCCATATAAATTATATATGTATATATATATATATATACATATATATATATTTGTCCCATCTCTCCCTCCTCCTTAATATACATCTTTCACATCCACCTCCTCCCAGCCCCCAACACTACTCCCTTCCACTTACTCTGAAAGGCAACAGGGGATCTCCTTGTAAAGAGGAAAGTGTATATGCCCCAACACAAGATAGCCTATTAAATATGAAGGGAGCCTTGGGGAAATGAAGTATTCTCTAGGAGTGAATGGCTACATCACAAGAAATGAATTAATCCCTCTTTGGAACCAGGGCACTTTGAGATCAGTTGAAGAAGAAATGTATGGTATGGGGCCCTAGTGATAATTCAGCCACCCAAGTGGATAATTTACAATTGGATACTGAAGACCTAATTATGATTGTAGCAGAGTTAAGTCCTATTTTTTTAACTCCAAACACCACCTAAATTTTATCTCCCTTCCTAAAGACTAATGATATGACCTTTTATTTCTCGTGAGTGTTCAGAAAGAGACATGTCCTGAGAATGTAAAATGGGACCCACCTATAAAGAAAACCAAAAGCCAACTGAAGAAACAATATGTGGATTCTGTCATGACTATACTCAAAAAGTATGGTTTGCTTCTGACTGACCTGTGTTAAAAGACAGGAAGTCAGGATGCTTTTCTCAGTTCCATGTGTGTGGCCCATTTGGCAAGACATTTTGTATGCAACTTCTGCTACAATTTCATTGGCTCATAGTACATCATAAAAATAAAGTGATTTTTTTAAAAAAAGCAACTTAAGTAACATTTGGTAAAAACAATTTTTGATAGCTTATAGCTGATGGTTAAAGAGAAGTCATCAAATTGTCAAGTAACCTTGATTTTTAGAAAATTTTAACAAGAACAAACAAGTAACATTAATTTTTGCCCCTAGGAACTAATCAGCTTCTAGTCTAGGGGGCAGCTGGTCCTGGAATCAGGTAAACTCATCTTCCTGAATTCAAATATGGCCTCAGACACTGACTGCCTGTGTGACTCTGAACAAATTATTTAACCCTGTTTGCCTCAATTTCTTTAACTGTAAAATTAGCTGGCAAAGGAAATGGAAAAAATACTCCAGCATCTTTGCCAAGAAAACCCCATCTGGGTTCATGGAGAGCCAAATATAATTGAACAACAGTCCTTTGACGTTTTTACTGCTGAGATGGTGTTGTGTAATGGGTAGTGCTGGATTTGGAGTTGGAAAGACCTGAATTTGAATAAATGCTAGATACTTAACTATCTTTCTGAAACTGGTCATGCCTCCTAACTATTCTGATTCTGTATTTCCTGACCTGTGAATAATAATAGTATGGGGATGGCACTTGTGGGATTGTTGGGGGCATCAAATGAAATGTAATGCATTTGCAAACCTTAAAGCACTGTATAAATGTGAGCTCATGGTACATACTCTTTGATAGTATCAGCAACTAATATTTATTAAGCACTTCCACTCAAGGAAGTGATGTGAATATAGGTTATATAAATGAGGTGATATGAATGCAAAGATAAAAGTGGCAGCGTGTGCCCTAAGGACTTTTCATCTCATAAAACGGAGCTGGCTGTAGACAGATAGAGCCAGCTAGAACTATGCACTGTTTTCTTGAGGAAAGTCCGGCTCTTCCCATCTCCAAAGTCCCACATCCTTATGCTGCAAGCCTGGGGAAGCAGTCTGGATAGTTTGAATGCCCCTCCCCAGGTATTTCCTGACTTCTAGAGCATGATGCTCTCGGGTGTTCCTCTTTTTAGATATGCTGACTACACAGTTGGCATTGTCTTATCCTCACCCCCCCCCCAAGCACAATAAACATTACGTGCTTTCTCTCACTCAAAAACAAACAATTCTACTTTAATCACTCAGTAGCCACTCTATGCTTTGCTACAAAGATACTCAGGGGCCATATTTTACCAGCATAAAAGGAATGTAGGGATGCATTTACAATAGCCTAGGAGAATAATTAAAGATATGTTGACAGCTGCTCTGAAAACTGTGTCTTCCCTTCATCGCTGTCTGTCTCTCCCTGGGGTTCTGACCCTTAAAATCTGAAAGGGAAGATGATGACAACCCAATGGGCAGTGTTAGATGTTGAAGTTCCCATGTTGTCTGGATGGGAGCAATGAAGCATAGAAAGAATTTCTTCTCCAAATTGTACCTAGTTCATTCTTGTCATTTGAGCACCTCTGACACAAGTATTATACAAGAATGATAGAAAGTACAAAGGATAGGTAGAAATCAAGGGGTCTAAAAAATACTAAGAAAGTCTAAGAAGACCTCAGTTCAAATCCAGTCTCAGATATCTACTAGCTGTGTTAACCTGGGTAAGTTCCAGTTTCTTTATCTATAAAATGAGAACAATAATACCACCTTCCTCCCAAACCTTTTGTGAGTATTAAATGAAATAATAATTGCAAAAACTTATAGCACAATGTTTGGTACATAGTAAATATTATGTAAATGTTAGTTGTTATTATTATTAAATGATGGAATCAGGGAAAACTTCATAAAAGAGGTAACATCTGAGATAGGTCAACAGAAGGAAATGATTTCAAAAGACAGAATAAATTCTGAGAATGGGTAATGGCCTACATGAATAAAGAATTGTGAGAATGTACCAAGCAAGTTCCAATAGAGTTAGACATGTCATTTGACTGGAATGTACAATTTGAAAAGAGTAATAATGAAATTTGTGTAAAGCTAAGTTAGACTTAAATTGTGGAGGTCCTTGAAGGCCAACCTCTTTGCATTTTGTGCTAGAGGGAAAAGAGAACCACTGAGGGTTCTTGGATGGCATGGTCAAACCCATGCATTATGATGGGTATTTTATGTTTTTTGTTTGTTTGTTTGGTTGGTTTTTTAAGAATTAGGGAGGAGAGGGGGCAGAGCCAAGATGGCAGAGTAGAAACAGTGCCTCCAAGGCTCTCTCCCCCCAGATTACCTCCAAACTATGTAAAAGGGGACTCTGAACAACTTCTGGAGCCCCAGCACGCAAACAATGACACAGAGAAGCTAACCTCCCACTGGGGATATCCCAGCAGACCTGCAGGAAGGGCCAGCACAGTGCTCTGGGAGCCAGCAGCGCAGTCACACCATGTGGAGAGCTGAGCCCAGGTCCTGCAGTTTTAGCCCCAGGGTGGCCAGGGCCAACAGCCAGCTGGAGGGACCCCAGAACATCAGCAGCTGTGGCGATTCCAGAATGGTCAACAGACATGCCTAGGACAAAGTGAGAGGTTAGTGCCCTATGGACTTTGGGACCAGTATTTGGGGAACACATTGGCTTCCTCCCCTGGGGGCTAGAAGGCACATTTCTTGTGATGTAGCCATTTTGCAGTTTTCAGTGGTGGCTCCAGCTCTTGGCCTGCGAACTGTAGGGAGGTCTATTGATTAGTCTCGGGGAGTAATTGCTTTTGCTTTAACCTCCCTGGGTCTGGGGGGGAGGTCGTGGGGCAGGTTTCCAGCTTGCCAGAAACAGAAGTTGTCCCCCTACACATTCGGGATGAAGCTCCCCTGGCTGGTGGCATTGTTCGACTGTGGCGACAAGCCCAAAAGTCAAGTAATTAAGTGACAACATGCCAAGGCAAAGGAAACAAAATAAACAGAAGAATGAAACATTAGACTCCTATTTTGGGGGCAAAGAGGATCAAAGCATGGAAGAGTCAGAGGACTGTGAGGTCAAAAATCCTGCTCCAAAAGCCCCAAAAAGAAAATATGAGTGGGTTACAGGCCACAGAGGACCTTAAGAAGGACTTTAAAAATCAAATAAGAGAAGTGGAGGAAAAAGTGGGAAGAGAAATGAGAAGGATGCAGGAAAAGTATGAAATGAGGGTCAACAGTCTGACTGAGGAAAACAACACCTTAAAAAACAGACTAACTCAAATGGCAAAGGAGGCCCAAAAGGGCAATGAGGAGAAGAATGCCTTAAAAAGTCGAATTTGCCATATGGAAAAAGAATTTCAAAAGCTCACTGAGAAGATTCATTCCTTCAGGGTTAGACTGGAGCAAATGGAAGCTAGTGACTTTATGAGAAATCAAGATAGTATTAAACAGATCCAAACAAATGAAAGAATAGAAGGCAATGTGAAATATCTCATGGGAAAAACCACTGACCTGGAAAATAGATCCAGGAGAGATAATTTAAAAATTATTGGACTACCTGAAAGCCATGATCAAAGAAAGAACCTAGAAATCACCCTTCAAGAAATCCTCAAGGAAAACTGCCCTGATGTTTTAGATCCAGAGGGCAAAATAGAGGTTGAAAGAATCCACCGATCACCTCCTGAAAAAGATCCCAAAAAGAAAACTCCCAGGAATATTATAGCCAGGTTCCAGAATCCCCAGATCAAGGAGAAAATACTACAAGCAGCCAGGAAGAAACAATTTCAATATTGTGGAAACACAATCAGAATAGCACAGGACCTGGCAGCTTCTACACTGAGGGATTGAAGGGCATGGAATATGATATTCCAGAGGGCAAAAGATCGGGGACTGAACCCAAGGGTCACCTACCCAGCAAAACTGAGTATTTTGTTTCAGGGGAAAATATGGTCATTCAGTGGAATAGAGGACTTTCAAGCATTCTTGAGGAAAAAACCAGAGTTGAATAGAAAATTTGATATCAAGACACAAGAAGCAAGAGATGTCTGAGAAGGTAATCAGGGAAAAGAAATTGAAAGGAACTTATCAAAGTTAACCTATTTACATTCCTACATGGAAAAACAATAACTATGACTGATGAAACTTTTCTCAGTATGAAAACAATGGAAGAAGGGTATATGGTCACATGAATAAAAATGTGAATGTGTGTATATATGTTTACAGTTATACATGGATAGAGGGCATAGGTTGAATTTGTTGGGAAGGGATGATACCTAAGGGGTGAAATTATGAGGTGAGAGAGGAAAGTGGCAACAGGAAATGGGGAGAGACAGGGTAGGGTAAACTATCTCATATAGAAGAAGCAAGGGGAAGTGGCTGCAGAGGAGGGGAAGAATAGGAAGGCAAAAAAGCAAAACCACATTCTCATTGAATTTGGTTCAGGGAGAGAATGACATACATACTAAATGGGATATCTCAACTTGCAGCAGAATAGGGGGAAGGGTGATGAGAGGAGGGATGATGGATGGGAGGCCATTCTTGGGGGAAGGGGAGGTTGGAAGTACCCACTATAGAAGAGGGACAGCATCAAGTAGGAAATGGATCAGGTGAGGGGTGGGATGGGTGGGAGGGAATTATAAGCAGCCTTGTACAATATATCTACTATGGTAATATTTTGCGTAGTTATACATGTACAATATATACTGAATTACTTATCTTCCCAGAGGGAATGGGTAACAAGGGAGGAAGGGAATGGATCTGAAATTCGAGGTCTTAAAATTAAATGTTTCAAATATATAAAAACACTATTATCAATACTCTTTTGTATGTAATTGGGAGATAAGATGTACAGGCATCAGAGCACAGAGATTCACCTTGCTCTAATGGAAAAGTTGATGGGGGTAAGGGAGAAGATATGGGAGAGCAGGATGGAGGAAGTGATATCTTGTGGGACTGCTATTCTGGGAGGGTGGGTAGGGGAAAAACGGGGAAAATAATATTGTAACTCAAAATCTGGTGGAAATGAACGATGTAAAACAGGAGTTAATAAAGCATTTGTTTAAATAAAAAAAAAAGAATTAGAGAGGAGAGGGGCGGCTAGGTGGCGCAGTGAGTAAAGCACCAGCCCTGGAATCAGAAAGACCTAAGTTCAGATCTGACCTCAGAAACTTAACACACACAAACAAAAACCTAGCCATGTGACCTTTGGCAAGTTACTTAACCCCAATTGCCCTCCAAAAAGCAAAAAACAAAA
This sequence comes from Gymnobelideus leadbeateri, assembly GCA_011680675.1. Classification (NCBI taxonomy): domain Eukaryota; kingdom Metazoa; phylum Chordata; class Mammalia; order Diprotodontia; family Petauridae; genus Gymnobelideus; species Gymnobelideus leadbeateri. The sequence continues at coordinate 49,713 of WOXC01010708.1, forward strand.
CAAAACAAAACAAAAACAAGAATTAGAGAGGAGAGAGTGGAGGCAGAGAAATCAGAATGCTAATATAATAGTCTTGAGAGCTTATGAAGCTCTGAACTTAGGAAATAACAATGTAGGTGGAAGGCAGGGGATGGAGTTGCAAACTATCATGGAGGTGGATTTAAAAGAACTTGGGAAATAATTGAACAGGTAGGAAAAGAAAGATGTAGAGGTCAAAAATGGTACAGATATTACATCTATGTGCCTGGAGAAATGATGACACTAGCAGAATAAATTGGGTAGGAGAGGCAGATTTTGCTGGTGAGATGACTTTAGTTTTGAACATGTTGAGTTTGAGGTACTAGTGAGACATTCCATTGGAGATGTCCAGGAGAGACTTGGAAATGTGGGACTGGAGGTTAGAAGAATGCTTAAAGTTGGATCATATTTTTTCTTTCAACCTATTCATGATGTTTTTTCCAAGACCATTTGAGTATTGTCCAGCAACAGAAAGCTTTCTCTCTTTCTTCTTGGATTAACACCCACTATGTGGTCCTAGGAGGTAGGAAGTAGAACACCAGAATGAGGCATGTATTATTACTTTGGTTATTGTTTTTTATTTCACATACTTCACACACTGTGTCAAAGTCATAACAAATAATTTGCTTTTGACCTAATATTTGTCAACAAAGGAAATACTTGCTGACTAGAGATAGTTTCTTTTTCCCTTCCCCTTCTTCCCTCCTTCCTTCCTCCTGCCCTTCTTCCCTCCCTTCATTCTTCCCTTCCTCCTTCCCCGTCTTTCTCCATCCCGCCTTTCCTTCCTTCTTTCCTTCCTTCCTTCCTTCCTTCCTTCCTTCCTTCCTTCCTTCCTTCCTTCCTTCCTTCCTTCCTTCCCACCTTCCTTCCTTCCCACCTTCCTTCCTTCCTTCCTCCCCTCTTTCCTTTCTACCTCTCCATCCCTTCCTCTATCTTTCTCTCTTTTTTATCTTTCTTCATTCCCCATCCCTCCTTCCTGTCTTTCCTTTTCTCTCCTCTCTCTCTCTCTCTCTCTCTCTCTCTCTCTCTCTCTCTGTCTCTCTCTCCCCCCTTTCTTTTTTTTATTTTTGGCAGTAGACAACATTGAGCCAGCAAACCAGAAGCATGTGAGGCCCTCCAGCAGGCAAACATTTTCCATTCACATTTTGAAGAGAATAATTAAAAAAAAAATAAAAGCTAAATAAAAGAACCCAAACAGCAAACATTGTAAAGCCATTCCTTTGCAAAATAAATAAATAAATAAATTGTTGGTGCCGTGTTCTTTCATTTTAAAATTGGATCCAGCTTGAGAGAACAAGTAAAATGCAAGGAGAACATTTAGGTCTATTTAACAGCAGAGCCACAAGGTGATACTTATAGTTCCCCTCATGCAAAAATAAAGACTTGAAAAAAATTAAACAATTTGTATATCCATGCCCTGTCGAAATCAGGCATTATGAAGAAAGAGTGTCTTCCAGCAAGTTAAGAATGATCTAATTCAGGGCAGATTTGTTCTCTAACACATGGTTTTGAAACTGAAGATATTTTTTTCTTTGAAGGAAGATGGAAAAGTCATTATGTATCAAGTGCAAAAAATTAAGCACACAATAAGATTTTCAAGAAACAGGACACAGTGCTTCCTACTTATCACTGATTTGGCCAGTCTGTGGCTTTTTCTCCCAGCCCAGTCCGTTAAGTGAACCGAAAATTTGCCTGTATAGTTAGTATTTTTTTTGGCGGGGGGAGGAATAAGTGGAGTCTTTACTTGGTTAAAAAGAAAAATTAAGGTGCTGGTTTCCATGGTGTTGAAAATCCTTATTTGGTCTCATTTTTCTTGGCATTTCTTTTAGTGTGTTGTAAGTCTCACTTAAGGAAGACCATGTACTTGCATTCTTTCTTCATTCACTGATTCATTCTTTTGATGAGTTGTCATTGAATACCACCTTAGCAATGCATGCTGCTAAGTATGAGGGAGAAGATGAAATAAGCATGGCTCCTGCCTTCAAAGAGCTTTTTTGAAATTGTCTAGGAAACTACCATTTTAAAAAAGTCTTCTTTTTCATCAATTCTGAAAGAAAGAATGTCATGATAGAGAATTTTAAAAGAATTGTTTGCAAATAATATCTTAAGTTTTGATTTATGTGAAAAGCACCTAGAAGAATGCCATTGCCACTTCCAAATGAGTATGGGATGATAGACTTTAAAAAATCCAAGAGGTCATTGAGTTGTGAAATTGTCCCTGTTTTTCCATTAAAAAGTCTCTAATCCTGGGGTGTCTAGGTGGCACAGTGAGTAGAGCGCCGGCCCTGGAGTCAGAAGGACCTGAGTTCCGATCCAGCCTCAGACACGTAACACACACAAACAAACAAACCAAAAAACCTAGCCTTGTGACCTTGGGCAAGTTACTTAACCCCAATTGCCCTTGAAAAAAAAAAGCAAAAAAAAAGTCTCTAATCCTAAAAATTAGAAAAGGAAAGTTCATCTCACAAGTACATAGAAATGAGATGTGGTTTTCTACTGCTATAGAGCAAATGACTGCTCTATAAACCTAGAAAATCTTGACTTGGAAAATCCAAGTGGAATAATTTCTTTCATTACTACATTTCCTATTATGTTCTATTCCCTTTATGTTTCAAAAATAAGAAAGATGGCAATAGGGAAATAAGGGCACTATGCTTAAAATTGGAAAGGCGGGAAATGTTTGGGGTTCATTCTCCACATTTTCATTCAAATTCTTGATTTCATTGGTGGTGTGAACTTCTAGTAAGGAAATTCCATCCACCACCAAATATCAGCAAGTATTCTGCAAATAGAAACTTCCCTGGGGCATCAAAAATGATATGACTTGTCTGTTGTCACACAGCCAACTTAAGTCAGACTTGGGAATTGAACCAGGTCTTCCTACCTCTATTCATATTGCCCCACAGATATTAAGAAAGTCTAGATAACTTTGTTTCCCTTTTGGTCTTAGAGTGGAAGTCTCCATTATGAGTAATGTTTCATGTGTTGTAAGTTATATGATGTCTAATGTTACAAAATTTTGCCTAGTTTGAAAATTTATAATCAGTTTATCCAAATGGGTATATGCAACATTCTTTATTCTAATCAAAATGAGTGTTATATGGTAGATGGATTAAACAGAGACTGCAATTTAGCCTCTGGTTGTTGACAACATTCCAACATCGTTTGAAGTATGGTTTTGCAGTTTTCTAACACCAGTAAGGACTAATCCATGATAAAAGTACATGTTTATATTAATAAAGGACTAGACATTTAGAAAACATGACTTTGTTTAGTGTGTGACAAACATTAAATCCACTTTAATCATGTTTAATTCATTTTTAATCTATGTATATTCAAGAAAATCAGCATTGTTTTAAATAATTTGGTTGGCAGATATTTGCTTTTCTTTCTTTATCACCTCTTTGCATACTTCCTTACAGACTACTTAATCCTCTGTTATCACATCTTTATATACTTCTTTTTACATTTCATATTTCTTTATCATATTTTTATGCCCCAGTTCTCAGGGTGATAAAGCTATTGAATTGTATTTGTTATTTTAAAAGTTTAAACAAATTTATAACATTATACCTTATACCAAGAAAAACATTAGCTTCCCATGTATTAGGAAGTAACAGTGCTGTGTCTACCTAACATAAAAACAAATTAAAAAATAGAAAATAAAACTAAACAAAAAGTGAAATGACCAATTGTTTTGAAATTGTATAGATTTAGCCTTTTGGGGGGATATGTAGTAATACCTGATGTTATGAAAGATTCACATTTCTTTTAAAAAGCTAAAACTGTGGTTTCAAATATAGCAAAACATTTACTTACCCAATCTTTGTTAACTTTGGTTCATGAGCTCTCAAAAATATGCCATATCCAAAGTCCTGAAGGCCTTCCTTACTCTCTCAATATCAGGAAGGTGCCGTTTAAGTGCTCCAAATATCTGTCTGGATCCTTGTTTCTATCCTTCTCTAGCTGCTAGGTGGTACAGTGGAGAAAACACTGGGCTTGGAATCCAGAAGATTCTTCTTTCTGAGTTCAAATCAAGCCTTACTAGCTGTTTGACCCCGGGCAAGTCAATTAACCCTGGTTGCTTCAGTTCCTCATATGTGAAATGAGATGGAGAAGGAAATGGCAAACCACTCCAGTATTTTTGCGAAGAAAACCTCAAACAGCATCATGAAGAGTCAAATATGACCCAACAGCAGCAATTTCTTGATAATATCCTCTTATTCTACTATCTCAAACCCAACATGTGAATGAAAATAGGATAATAATTTATATGTACATATCCCTTTTTCATTTTTTCTACTTATTTTTATTTTGACTTAGTCATCTTAGCTATTATAAATACATTACTAATAATAATATTGGCTAGCTTTATATAGCGCTTTAAGGTTTGCAAAATGCTTTGTAGATATTATCTCATTTTATTCTTGCAAAAACTCTTGGAAGTAAGTGTTACTATCATTCCCATTTTACATATGAGGAAACTGAGGCATACAAAAGATTAATCAACTAAACACAACTAGCAAGTGTCTGTGGGTGAATTTTCACTCTGGTCTTCCTGACTTCAGATCTAGATTTTTATCCACTGTGTCACCTAACTCTCCCTTTATCTTGCCCTTCTGTCTAAACCAACCCTAAGCACTAATTCTTTCTGCTTGAAATGTGCTCTCTGATTTCTTCCCTTTCCAGAAATTTTTTGAGAGCTCTTTCATAACTCCATTATTTTATTTCACTTGAAATATTGCTTCCACAAAATCCCAATCTGATGTTTCATTCAGTCATTGAGATGACTGTGATTCCTGGAGGCTAACATAACCTCTGGCAATATCAAATTCATGGTTCTAGTAGGAAGCTGCTTTTTGAGGATGAACACAGATGAGAAAGTCTTATTAACAGTAAGCTAGCCACTTGGTGATTAATTATTTGGGCATGGCAACCCATCAAACAAGAAAGGCAAATGGTTCTTCATTCTGTCAATCCCCCTTCTTTTCTTGCTCAGTGTTAGTGGAAAAGAAATGGGGGAGAAGTTCCTAAGAATCACCCAGTTTTTAGATTGCGGGTTAATGTGCTAGAATCTTGTCTAGTGACCAATATATGTATTTACTATCAAAGCAATTGCACCACGTTAATCTTGACATTCTTATTCTAAATGAAATCACTAAGATAGAAGCAAAGCTAAATGCAAAGATGGCTCATAAGTCCTCTTTAGAATAGATAAACAAAGGAGATGGTTTTATTATCAGTCAGCCAGTTAATGCTAAGCATTAGGAATACAGAGAAAAGTAAAAGACAATCCCTCCTCTCAAGGAGCTCACAATCTAATGGAGAGAAAACAGGCAAACGAGACCTATACAGGATAAATGGGAGACACTTAAGAGAGGGTGGGTAATGGTATTAAAGGTGGGGGGGACAGTCACAAATCCAAAGATAACCATTTCATAAGACACTTGGTCATCCAGGTCATACTCATAGGAAGTATTTGCAATAAGACCAACATGAAGATAATTACTTTTTATGACTGTAATTATGGAACATCGGAGGTAGAAGAATTCTGCAAAGAACTCTCCAAGACCCTCAAACTTTAATCAACATATATTTTAATAATGAGAAGCAATCAGGCATGGTGGATAGAGAGCTATCCTCAAAGCCAAGAAGACAAGGGTTCAAAGTCTCCTTCTGACACATGCTACTTGTGTGACCTTGGGCAAGTCACTTAACTTCTCAGTGCTCTCTGCAACTCAGAAGATGTTAACGTGTACCAGAAGAGGGAGTTTCATCACCTCGAAGTTTCTTATGCTAATAAGATCACACATCTAGTCATTACCCATCCATGTATTTTGATACTTCAATACATGAGAAACAAGGAAAAGAATATGTTGGAAATGTGGCTTGTGTCTATGTATCATAAATTCTTTTTTCAGGAATAGAATTGGGAGTCACTAGACATAAATACATGAAGCATGTAGAAAAATAAAATTGATTATATTCTAACAGCCAGAAAATTACTGATGTGAAAGGGTTTGTTTTTGTTTTGCCAAATCAGGTGTAAGTATATAATTAGACCATTGGCTTATTAGAGCAAATACCAATATTAAAGTAAAAGAAAGAATAAGGAAAGAGAAGATAAAACTAAGGGAGCATTTCCCCTCATCACACCAAATATTATAATTTGATCCTCATACAGAATTCAGAAAATTCATAAATGTTTGGAAAAGAAAAGGTCAGATACCATGGAGTAATTCTTACAACAGTAATAACCAAAGGCATTAGCCTATTGTCTCTCCTAGTGTTCCCTGATACTTTGAATGACTTTTAGACAAAAGCCTTTATTAATGCTAATATACTTCTAGTTGGGGTATATTTGCTGCAAATCATAGGATGTAACAGTCTCTAAAGAAGTTGCCTGGAGATAGAGATACTCATGTTGGGTATGGGGGAACCAAAGCTCATTAACAATGAAGAATTGTGAAGAAGGGAACTAAAAATATGGGGGGAAAGTATGCTTAGAACCAGAGGTAGGCCAATCATAAAGCAAGAGGGAGACATAATCAATGGGTATAATAGTATATGCCAATGGTGTGTATATTATAAATAAAGGACTAGAAGAAGGTCCATAGAACATTAAGTAAGCCTCATGTGGGTAGTTTATGTTGTTGTTGTTCATCCTTCATTCTTGAAGAGGACCAGGCAAAAGTCACATAAAAATAGAAGATGAATTCAAGGGACAATTATCATTTATGTATTTGTATTACCAGTGCCTAACACATAAGACACCACATAATAGGTGCTTAAGAATTAATAATAGTAATGTACTTAGCATTTAAAGTTAAAATTTCTTTAAGGTTTGCAAAGTGTTTTATGCTGTATATTGTCTTATCTGATTCTTGTAACAATCCTAGGATATAAGCACTATTGTCATACTCATATTGCAGATAAGTAATCTGAAATCAAGTGAGTTGTAAAGTGACATGCCCAGGCTCACACAGTTTAAATGAATGAGGTAGGATTTGAAATCAAGTCTAAGCACTGTGCCATTTAGTTGCCTCGCAATGAGTAATAATATAATAAAAGCGAATGCTTGTTGGATTGAATTGAATTGAAATGAAGATATGGAGGTGTTGTGACCTTTGCCATCTAAGAGAATACACACATCAGTGAGATCAAAGATCCATAAAAGTCCTTGAGTGTCATAGCTCAAAGAAATATTGTTAAGCTGTTAAGAGTTATTAAGAGATCCTTATATGTTAATGGTTTCCTAAAGAAACATATTTGGGGAATATCATCCATACTTGACTTGCTGCAGCTGATATTGAGAAATAATACCAAGTGACTTTCAATCAGTCTTATCATTTTAACAATTAAAACATCACTTTTAATGTGTTTTTCTCTTCACGAAGAGACTTAAAAAAGACCTTTCAACTCTGGGCTAGGAAGGTAGGGGAAAAATAAGCCCCAAGATTTCTTTTCTAGGATTGTCTTTTTCTCATCTTTTAACAATTTAACTCAGAGCCCATAGCTCTTGCTAATTGGTTGGGTTGAGATTTAGAGAAATAAATTACTTTAAAGGTAGAATGTTGAGAAATAAGACTAGAGATTAGACTGGGTTCTGAAAGACAGATCAGATGAGGATATATGTTAAATTATACATTGAATAAAAACTTTTAAAAATTCAAAATGAGGAAAGATAATCACATTAGATTTCAATAAGTGGGATGGTACTCACTATGCTGGAATAGGTCAGACTTTAGGTTAATTTCCCTCATTTTTCCTTCTGAAAGTGCATGAGAATTCTCGTGAACCTGTGAACAAAATTTAAAACATTTATTTTGTCAGAACAATAGAAAGGGTGAAATAATCATCAGTGTTCTTCACTGAGATTATCCCATCTTCTAAAAGTGGAACTGTTTGTCTTTCTCAGACTTAACCAAGGGACACGATGTCCTAGTCTGTGGCTTCTTACCTCTTATTGGGTTAGCTCCACCAGAACCTCTGAAAACTTTTCAAATGATATAAGAACCTATTTTTATAAGTATCTAATTACATACCAACAAGAACTCTTTGGGTCTCCACTGTCTCTGTGCCCAATTCATTCCATCAAACATTTCCCAAGCATATATTACATGCAAGATGATTTGGATACAAAGCCAAAACATAAAATAGCTCTTGCTCTCAAGTAGCTTACAATCTATTGCCCAATATTCAAACTATATGGTTACCATACCAAAGTATCGTCCTTTTTGGATGAGATCATCTGATATTAACTCATTATAAGCAACAGCAGAAAAAAAAATGGACACAAGGCAAAAGTTTAAATCTAGGATCAACTTTAAGAAAACATGAAAATTGGAACTTAGCACATTTGAAGGTTAAAATTGGATTAATTATGCAATATAATCACTTTTATATCCCCCTCAAAGAATTCATTTTACTTGTATATTTTCTATACTTTGAATGATTACACTTATAATTTAAAAAATAAATTGATACAGATTTTTAAAGAATGCATACCCTTCATAAAGCAATGTATACCTGTCAGGCAGTCAACAGTTAGTCAACCATTCGTTAGTTAGTCAAGTCAAGCATCCATTAGTTAGACATTAAATTCCTACTGTCAGGCACTGTGCTAAACCCTGAGGATACAAAGAATGGCAAAATATTTTCTGCTATGAAAGAGTTTGCAATCTAACTGAGGAGAGAACATTCAAATAACTAAGTATGAACACAATGTTTAAAGGGCAAACTGTAAGTAAGTCCGGAAAGAAGTCACCAGTACATGTTTTCCTATGATTGTTACAGAGGTTATCTAAAATAAGAATCTTTTTATTAGATATTAAGGCAGCAGCATGTTACAGCAGAGTCGGGGGAAGGCAATTTCTGGAAGATATGGGCTCAAATATTGCTTCTAATATTACATATAATTTGGAAAAATCACATAGCTTTTTTGGGATTCAGTTTCCTAATTTATAAAATTAAGGAATTGAGCTAGACTCAGTGTCTGTGGTCACGTCTAGTACTATAATCTTTGAAGAATAAGAAAGTGATTTTATTTTCCCTTCATGATCCAAAAAGAAGCTTAGTGTTTGCATTAGCACAGTGACTGAAACAATTTAAAAGAGATATGATGGGAAACATTCAATATGCCATTTTCCAGAACAAACTCAAAAAATACCATCTTTTCAGGTCAGTGTAAACACTACCACATTTTCATATTGAGACAGGATGGATGAGACATCCATTCATTTAGAAGAGGTCTGAAAACTCTGGTCACTTTCCATTGAGAGAAAGGAAGATGGCTTGACAAGTCAGAAGAAAGCCATGACCCTTTGCTGGGCCATTTTAAGAACTCTCTGTCAGTCAGTATGCTTCTGCTCCACCTACTTAAAAAAAAAGACCTTTTAATATACTGAATTAACTCTGGATCATACTTGTATTGGAGAGGTTCTGACAACTCTCTGCAGTGGCTGGAGGCTCCCAGAAGATTGTAATTCTAGAAACAGGAGCCTGACATTAAACATCTGCAAATGTTCATTATTTTCTTCAGGAGGAAACAATAGTTGGATAAGATTACCCACTAATGGAATCCATTTTCACTAAATAGGTATATTTAGTCAGATGTAGTTTTGGTAGATCATAAAAGGGAAAAATGTAAAATGATTTCAAACGAGGGGGCAAATGCAATACTTATTAAAGGTTTTTTTTTTTAATTTAGTAAGGTTGATGAACTGTGCCCACAGGCATAATTGCAGGGCTTGAAATTTTATTGCAATATGTCTGAAGTCTTAGGCAATGTGAGACAAGCTTAAGCAGTTTTAAGTTAGCTGGATTTAGTAGGGAAATAAAGGCTTGGTTTCAGGAGTTGATCTGGACCTATTGTTCTTTGGGTTTTTAGAGTAGAGCCACAAATTTTCAATAGGCAATGTGAGAAATAATGATTAGAATAATATATAACTATGATAAGAATAACAACTAGTCATTTTAAGGTTTTTAAAATGGTTTACAAATGTTATCTCATTTGATCCTAGGAGGCAGGTGCTATTATCACTCCTCTTTTACAGAAGAAGAAAGTAAGGCTGAGAAAGTGATTTGTCTAAGGTCACACACAGTCTTAAAACAGCGTCAGAGGGTATATTTAAGCTCAGGTCTTCCTGACCCCTGATCTGTGGTCCATCCACTGTTAGCTGCCTCAGAAAGCCCACATGACAATGAGGAGAAAAAAAAAGTCCCCCAAACCTCCTGTTGAAATCTCCATGATGATTTAACATCAAGTGGATATTTTTATTGGTTCTTTCTACACAGATGAGAATATTGTATATGTATATTCTGAATTACATGTATACACATGCACACATGTACACCCACACTGCACACACACTTATTTGACCAGATCTGTGATTTCATTAAGAAACTTTCAGTGGAGAAATCCCCTCTAGCAACACAGATCCACACCATCAGGGCAATTTATAGTCATAGAGAATTGCCTAGAAGCCCTGAGTGGGTAAGTGACTCCCCTTGGGTCACACAAGCCAGTGGCAGGATTGTGTGCAGGTTACCATGACTCCAAAGCCTGATCTCTATCCACTGTGCACACTATTTCTTCTAAGCAACACTACTCTTAGGGAAAGAGAGCTGCTCTCTCATTTGAAAGGTGGCTAGTGAGACATGTCTTTTATATACAAGTTTAACTTTCCATCATTTCCTAACCCCAAGACATGTGAGGTAGATGGTTCAGGGAATACAAGTGTGTCTTATCCTAATTCCCCAAGGAGTCCATCCCCTACCCTGCCCCAATATACCCCAATACACACACACACACACACACACACACACACACTTACAAAATAATAATAAAGAATAGGTACTAGTTATCTACTAATTACCTTTGTCTTACCTGCAGAAAAGCAATCACTAGGAAAAATAAAAGACAGGATGATAGGATCATAGACTGAAATATGGGAGAGATCTTAAAAGCCATCTAGCTAACTCCTTTCATTTTACATTTGAGGAAACTGAGCCCCAAGGAAATAAAGTGACTTGTCTGAAAACATCAGAGGCAAGATTTGGAGCCAGGTCCCCTGATTCCAGTGTCTGTGTTCTTTCCACTGAACCATGGAGAAATACGTTGTTTTAGTCCAGATTTTTTAAAAAATCTGTTTATTAAGAAAATCAAATCAAATAAAAAAAGATTTGTTTTGGTCTGTAGAGTTTAAATCCCTGATTTGTATAGAACAAAGCCAAATGAGATGTCATCCAGAGAACCCCAGGATGAAGAGTTGTCCCCATAGCAGCAAGACCGGTAACTCTAATTTCCTGTTTTCTTTGAATCTAAAAGTAGAGGATCAGTCTACATTTTGTGCTCCTGTCATGATTCTGTCACTGAACAGAGAAATTGATCCCTGTTTCCTGGTCCTGGCAGTTTTTACTTATGACAGAAAAAGTCAACAATGGGACTTTGAAAAAGTGTCCTCATTCCACAATCCTTTAATTTTGTGGGTAATATCAAATTGCCAAAAGTCTTGGGTAGTGGAAGTCTGGATTTCAGGGCTCTTTCAGCCACACCATTTGAATAATTCAATAAAAGTCATTTTCTAATTTCTGGTTCAACAGATTTTCATGGTCCGAACATGTATTCCTTTCCTCAGAAATGAAGTCAGAACATTTCTCTCTAACATGGAAGACACTGATCTTATGCTCTGCTGTCAATGGGATGGGAGTTTATGACCTCTTTCTGGAAATTATGTTATCTCAGTAATATTTGTATCTGAGGCCAACTTGTATTAGAATATATCTATTGTTCTCTAAATGACTCTGTGCCTTTGAAGACCCCAAGAAAATCAGAGATGGGTTTATCTCATTTCATTATTAAGAGAAATAGATTTTCAAGATAAACATAGAAATAATTTTTTTTTAATCCAGAGGCCTAAATTGTCATAAATTTCTCAGTTTCCCTTCTTTAAGATTCCCTTCTTTCTTTTCTCACTGATATTTTTGTCACAGATAAGGAGAAGATATAAAATTTCATAACCTTGGGGAGGCTAGGTGGTCTAGTGAATAGAGCACTGGCCCTGGAGTCAGGAGGACCTGAGCTCAAATGTGGCCTCAGACACTTAACACAAAAAATTAGCCATATGACCTTGAACAAGTCACTTAACCTCAATTGCCCTACCTTCCCCTCTCCAAAAAAAACCCAAAAGACAACAAAAAAGGATTTCACAATATATTTGACAAAAATACTGGAATTGATTGTTCTTTTCTTCTCCAGTTCATTTTACAGATAAGTAAACTGAGACAAATGGGGTTAAGAGACTTATCTAAGGTCACACAGCTAGCAAACTGAGGTCAGATTTGAACTCAGGTCTTCTTGACTCCAGGCCTGGGGCTGTATCCACTATACCACCTAGCTGCCATACTAAGAACCAATAAATAATGATAATCTCATGCATTTAAAGCTTTGCATAGCAATTTAGAAATGTTTCCTCATTGCAACAACTCTGGGAAGTAGGTGTTATTATTTTAATTTTACAGAGAAGGAAACAGAGGCAAACAGGTTAAATGACTTTCCCAGGATCACATAGGAAGTATCTGATGTAGGATTTGAATTTAACTCTTACTAAAACCCCTAATAATACTTTGGGCACTGCTCCACCTTGAAGTCCAATGAAGGAAAGGCCTTGAATCAACCTTTCCATGGTTCAGAATCCTTACTTCAAAACTGAACAGAATAAGAAGTCTTCATCCCTGCATATCTGATAAGGAAGCTGTTGATGACTGTTTCTGTCTTTGTAATCAAGTAGAACTTTGGTTTATTTTTCTTTTGGTTCCCTCTGATGAAAAGACTTAAATGAGGACCTGCCCTGGAAACTCATACTGCCAATCTCAATGAACATTGCAGACCTAGCAAAACCGTGCAGGCCACTATACAAAATAGAGAATCAGGTGACTCCCTATTAGGAAAATGACAGGTTAACAAAGGAGTCACTGATAAAATCTGGGCAGCAAAAATTTAAGTTTAATGATAACTTGACCACTCAAGTTTCTTCCAACTCTAAACTTTTATGATTGTGTGATTATTACAAACAGCAGTGTAATCAGGAGCAAAGATTTCAAAGCTACAGGACAACTTATTTTTAACCCTTCCTCAACTGAAGAGAAATTCACTAGGGATTAGAAAAAAAAATAGGGATAAAAATGTTATATTTCTATCCAAAAAGCTCTTAAATATCAAAGTTGTCATCATCATCCAACTCACATTTTACTGTTTGAAGAGGTTTTTTTTTAAAGTATTCTATCTAGAAGAAATTTTCTGAAAATATGAGGAATCTTGTTATGTTAGCACGCTAGACTTAAGAATTAAGAAGGTCTGAGTTCAAATCTTGCCCTGACCCTTACTACCTGAGGGCTCTTAGAAAATCACTTAACCAGTTGCAATCTCATTTTTATTATCTATAAAATGGAAATGTCAATACCTATATCATCATTACATCATCATCATTGTAGATAAGAAATTAAATTAATTTTTTTAAAAGTACTGAGTTTCCCTATATTGCACATTGATAACTGGCATCGAAGTTTTGATGTGCTCTTTTGTTTTCTGACCTGGGCAAATCTTCTTGTCCTTAGGCAGCCTAGTTCTCTCCCTCCCACCCTAGCCACCAGCCCTGCTGCTCTCAAGAATTTACCCTGTTGATGCCAGAATTAGTACACACACCCAGTTAGTTTTAGCCCTATTGCTACTTGGATTTCCTGAAGAAAAACACTAGCCACTGCATTCTGAGTAGCAGAGGTTATAGCACTTAATATGTAAAATGCCCTTTGCTAGACACTGGGAATTCAAAGATAAAAGCAACCAATCATGGACCCCAAGAGTATATTCTATTGAATAATAGACTTTATTTTAGATGTTCCAGCTTGCACTTCCAATATTATCTATCCACTTTGAGGATGGGTAAATCTGGTAGTATCCAAGAGTTGGAGAACTGATATGATTTAATTGAAATGTTGTAACTGACAAATGATGGAATTTGCTCAGCATATTTTTAAATTTTTTTAATTTTCAATTCACAGAACAAAACAAGCATTTCCATAAAAGTACAATAAAAAGATGATTGTACATGAAACTGCAAATCTACCATGTACAAGGAAAATGTGGTTATCAGTGTTTGATGTCATAACCGTGTCTTGTAATGTAACATTTTATAATGTGTATAGAAACAACTTAATACAAAGCAATAACAGTAATTTCAAGGAGAGTGTTTAGTACTAGAAACATTGGAAAAGACTGTGTATGGGGTAGCATCTGAGCTGTGCTACTTTATTTTTATTTTTATTTTTGGTGGGCAACTGGGGTTGAGTGACTTGCCCAAGGTCACATGGCTAGTTTGTGTGTGTGTGTGTGTGTGTGTGTGTGTGTGTGTGTGTGTGTGTGTGTTGTCTGAGGCTGGATTTGAACTCAGGTCCTCCTGACTCCAGGGCCGGTGCTCTATTCACTGCGCCACCTAGCCACCCCTAGCTGTGCTACTTTGAAGGAAGTTAGAGATACTATGGAGAAGTGAGAAAGGAGTACATTCCATGAATGAACCAAAGAACACTTGTACCAATATCTCCTGCTGAGAGATGGATTGCTGCTTATAGCATATAGTTAACTAACCAGTTTGATTGGAGTGAAGATAGAGTGAAGGAGAGCCATCAGTAGAATGGAAATGCAGGCTGGAACCAGAGTATGGAGATTTTACAACTCCAGACTGAGGTTGTTATATAATGTATATTATGTTATGCAAATATTAAAATACCACATACATGTCAGGTGTTATCATTATAGTTTGCTGTTGTTGAAGTCAAATATTATAAAAGAAAGGGCATGATCTTGATCATATGGGATCTTAGTATTTTTGAAAGACAATTGTGGTAAGATATCAGTAGATCATGGAATGAAGATCAGAGTTGGAAGGAAGCTCAGAGGCCTTCTAGTCCAACCTCATTTTACAAGTGAGGAAACTGATGCCCAAGGAGGCTGAGTAACTTGCCTAAGGTCATTCATTCAATTAAGAAGGGTGAGAGTCACAGTGGACAATGCTATTGAAACTTTACAAGCTGCTTATTCACTCTTCCTAAGAAGATTTTTGTAATGGGAAAACAGTAACTGGTGGGAAATCAAGTGAGGAAACAATTTTTATCTCCCACCTATAGTCATTTGTGTAATTAACTGCATTACCCTGGTTTTAAATGCCTCATATGTTGGCCAAAAAAGAGCATTTCCAATACTTCCTCTAGAATCAGGTACGTCATGACATTCCATTATGATTTCAATGGTGCAAGCTAAACTTCAAAGAGGAGCAGCTGTGTCCCAGATGTAGTAGCAGTGAAAGGGTTAATTTGAGAAATTTATTTTATTCCTCCCTGTTATTCCTCTGTTATTCATGCAAAAGACTGATGTTCTTGGATTACAGTGGGGAAAGAGAATTAATGTTGACCTCCTGTATGACATTCTTTGCAATAACAGGTCCACCCAATGCAACCTGCTCTCCAAAAACAAGATTGAATTCAGAGTTAATGCACATTAATGCATGAATATCTCATGAAACTAGATTTTTGTTGTTGTTACGGATGACTGCTTTCTGGCTGAAAGGGAGATGGGCGTTTTGCAGTCTTGGGCCAAAACTTTCTAAGTGGACACTGAAAAATTATCTGAAGTACATGCAGCTAAGCCTTCAGATGTTCACCAAGCCCTTTCAGTCTACATAAATACCAACACTTGAAGTCATGCTATTTATCTTGGAGGCCTTAGGAACGAACCCTGAGAATGTGGCTTTCATTCTGAAGTGGTCCACCACAGTTTAGTAACTGACCTGAACTATAGCTTAAGGGCTCCATTCAAAATGAGGACAGGGTCTGAATATGCCAAGTAAAGGAAAATGACAGGAAAGAAGTGCTATGTGTGAGGAATAATGGAGTGACTGCTAACTTGCATTATCTGCCAGCAGTTTCCATGGAATATTAAGTGCTTTTAGGTTCCATGGATCAAATAACTCTAAATTATGTTACATTATATAATGTGATCATGCTAAGAACCAATCCCCCACCCCACTGACACCTAGCTCTTCTCTGAATGAGTATCATTGTTCTGTATTTAGTCTGGGGAAGTTCCATTGTTGGTCAGCCACAACATTTCCATCAACTCATATCAGTTTTTTCTCTCACAACCCTCCCCAGTATTAACTCTCCTCAAACAGGATAGATGATAGTATCAATGTTGGATGAATAACCCCAAATAAATTATATTTCTCATAGTTTCCAACTCCTGAATTATAACTGTCTTCTTGACTGTTATTCATGGTGGCCTCATTGAAATGCTGACATTGTAAGTGGGGTAAGAGTTTCAGGAAGAATTTCTGGGATTACCTTCTTTCCCTGCCTGATACTAAAACCACTGTCTATAAGTTTCATTTCCCTCAAAGTCTTTCTTCCTTTTTCCTACATGCAAGAAGTTAAACAAGGTTACATAGGACTTCTCTTTTCTGTGAGTGACTTGGAAGGTTGTATTCGAGAATTTATTCTTTCAAAAGTTCTTCACGTATTTTTACAAATACTTTTTATGCATTCATTCATAGTCATGGTTCTCTTAAAAAAGGAACAATTCAACTTTTGATGGATGGTTTTTAAGTTGGCTTGGCATTACTTTAAATTTAAATACCACTGCCTTCTTTGTCAGAACTGTGATTTTTACAACTTGCCCTAGTAAGAGTTCCTCAGAACTGTTTTCTGAATAAATTATAACTCCTATCACAGAAAATGTTAAATAAAATTTCTCAAATGATTCTATGAACATAAATTTAAGATGGTTTCATCCCAGTTGTGTGTGTGTGAAGTATCTAAGTGGTCAATAGAGAGCCAGATATGAAATCAGGAAAACCTCAGTTCAAATCTTGCCTCAGACACTTAGTACCTGGATAACTCTGGGCTAGTCATTTAACTAACTTTAGTCTTAGTTTCCTCATCTGCAAAATGGGGATGATGATAGCATCTATCTCATAGTATTGTTATCAATCAATCAAATAAATATAACAATTGAAATAATCAAAGGAAATAACATGCATGTAGAGTATTTTGCAAATCATAGTGTTATATGTGTTCCATATGTATTGTGTCCCACATTAGAATATGAGTTCCTTGATAACAGGAATTGTCTTTACTTGTCTATTGTTTTACCCAGAGTTAAGCACAGTTCTTGGAAAAAGAAAGCTTAATAAAGACTTCATTTATCCATCCATCCAACCAACCATCCATCCGTCCATCCATCCATCCATCCATCCATCCATCCATCCATCCATCCATCCATATATACATACATACATCTACCCATATATTCATGTTACTTTTATGATGATGACATGTAGTATTTAGGGCTTCTCTACCACCATGGCCACCCCTGATGCCTTCTTCCACTACTTACCTCTCCATAACTAGGAAAATGGAAGGAGTAAAGTCAATTAAAAAGGTTGACATGTCTTTTCAGAGGGGGAAAATGCTTTCAACAGCCTACTACAATTAGATGAGTAGCAAGAAAACAGTCAAGAGATAGGAACAAATGACCTGGATCAAGTGACCTTGGACTATATGGTACAAAAGCTAATACCATCTCTGCCCAGCTCTTGGTTATTCTGGGAGGACCCAAATAGATGCTAGTTATACCACAAGAACAACCCTGATCATTGGTTTATTCTGCTAGTGAGGAAAATCAGTGGAAGCACAGGAAAAATTATCTGTGATCAAATTTAATTTGATCAAATTATCTATGATCAAAAAATTTTGCTCAAAATCAAATACAAGAACCCTCATACCTTCAATGTCAGCGACTATATCTATGCTCCCTAATTTGTTTATAGATTAGTCCCTATGCAATTGCTTCTAGCTTTGAGGGTAGATCTTTG
Organism: Gymnobelideus leadbeateri; assembly: GCA_011680675.1. Classification (NCBI taxonomy): domain Eukaryota; kingdom Metazoa; phylum Chordata; class Mammalia; order Diprotodontia; family Petauridae; genus Gymnobelideus; species Gymnobelideus leadbeateri. The sequence goes on from WOXC01010708.1 coordinate 67,655, forward strand.
TGGGGGCTATAAAGCTATGCTTACACAAATGTTAGTGCTCTAAATCTTGGCCAGGCTTTATACATACTCTCCTGTGAAATATAATATTTGCAAGTGCAGGTAGGGGCTTGACTTGAACTTATATTCATTTTAAAATGCCTCTACTTCTATGACAGAATCCAATAAAATGAGAATAAAAGGTACCTCCTGGACTATTACACACTTGGTCATTATGACGTATTCTTCATTCACTGTGGTGCAATAAAATCATTGAAGGTACAATGAGTTCTTTTTGATGGATTGAGTAAGTGGAACAGAAATAAAACGAATTTCCCTTCATATTCAGCATGTTTTCTAATCTAATCTGGCACAATTATATGTATGTATGTATGTATGTATGTATGTACTACAAATATATGTAGTCTGATAGCCAGAAATTCTTGTGACACTCATAAAAATTCTAAGGGGATGGAAGGAAGAATTCATAAAGCTCTCCTTTGGGCTCCACTTGGGAACAAAAGTTTGGTAATTTTCTGAACCAGCTATTTGGAGGCATTTTCAAAGGACACATAGCAATTTTCTTTGGTGGCAGCCTCCTGGGCTTGATTTTGGAATTGACTTATAAGATCTTGTAACAATCTGTTATCAACTTGGGTGGAGAGAGTTGGGAAGAAAGAAAGAGAGAAGGAAAGAGAAAGGAAGGAAGAAAGAAAAAGGAGAGAGAGAGAGAGAGAGAGAGAGAGAGAGAGAGAGAGAGAGAGAGAGAGAGAGAGATCAGTCATTTTATGTCCTAAATGGTTAGCATGCAATTATTTGATTCATTCTACATAAAACTTCTCAGGCATTTCAATATGTTTCCCTAAAGATATGCCACCACTGTTTCAAACAAAACCTAACAATAAATCCCACACCATCTATTTTAGTTATATTAAATCACAATCGTATGTGATCGTGATTACGGCTAATTATGGGATGAAGGTTTTAATTTTAGTGCACGAGTGAAATACGCTGTTGTTGATATTTATGCATGACAGTCTGGGAACAATAGTGGGAGAGTTGACAGCTCTGTGATATAAATCTCCCAACAGATAGAATAGTCTGGAATGTTTAAATCAAGACTCCCCATTCTTAATGGTAGTGCATCTGATTCTAGGAGGCTCAACTCCTCATATTTGAAGGGCAGCAGCTGTTTCAAATTAAGCAATTTAGAGAATCGTTTGATATGGGTCTGTGTTCGGTGGCATTTATTTGTGAATGTCACCCTGTTTCTCTGTGAAGAAAAAAAATGTAGAAAAGTTCTCTGATATTCGTTTACAGTCAGAAATTAGATGTGGTTACTCTTCAGGTGTCCATTATTTTTCAAAGACAACTGGTTTACCAATAAACTGTTATCCCACAATTACCCAGTTGTTTTAAAATCTGCTATTTCTTTTGGCTAAATTAGCAAGGTAAAAAAAATCTAAATAGAATTAGTTGGGCTTTAAAAGAAATTATACCTGAGTGTGGGCTTGAGGGGTTGAGGCAGATCATGGATTGATGGCCTAGGGTTCTTTGCTAGTCATTAACTTTAAGAGAGCACGCCTATAACATTTAATCTGGTCCTCAATTTTTTTTTATCTGAAAAACAGGCTTTAAAATAATCCCTACTTACAATATTTTGTGAGGAAAAATGAGATAATGTATGCAAAAGTTGTTCACAAACTTTAAAATGCTATATAAAATTTAACTATAAAAATCTTCTCTATAAGGTTGTAGAGGTATGCTTTAGGGATACCTGGTTGTTGCCACTGGCTTTCATTCCCATTCTTGTTATGTCCCCACCCGCACCCCCACCCCCTCACACTATTAGCCATGAGTGATTAACACCCCAGTTCCATTTAACTAAGTAACATCCACTTGCTTTTACAAAGGGAAATTTACTTTGGTGATTTAGCAAGAACAGAAGAGCAAATATTTTCCCCACTTTGGAGCACTCTTCTCTCCAGGGATTCTTAAACTTTTCCCACTCATAACCATTTTCAAGTTTTGGCAGTGGTCAGGTGTGATACATTGCCTGAGGATGTGCATAGTGCAAAGTGGGCACGGTTTGTGTTCAGAACCAAGGCTGCAGTGAAATTCCACAATGCAAGATGGGCAAGTGCTGCCAGAAACACCTTGGATTCATTACACATTTGATTTGGAATTAATTTGGGGTCATTGTGCATTCAGAAACCTTTTACTGTTGCCAAAGGTCACAGTTTAAGAAGCTCTGCTCTATACCACCTCGGGCTCTGAGGAGAGTGGGCTCAGACTTAGCACAGTTTCCTTTTAAAATTGGTCTTTCAAAGTTCATGTTCAAATGCAGTATCCATGCAAGAAATAGACCTTATTTCAACTCCACTGGGTTGAGAACCAAAGGTCACTAGCTTCTCAGGGTGCCAATGTTCAAGTGACTGCAAAATTCATTATAGTTTTGACTCATGGACTCCCAAGCTTCCAGGCCCCTCCCTTCTTGTGGCTGACTCTTTGGATTTTTGGAAATTTAGGTTGGAGCCCCCAATTTCTTTCACTTAAAATGAAAAACAACAAAATTTGAGGCAGAGAAATAACCGTGGCCCATACTTACAGGGCCACATGTTGATCTCAGGAGGAAAAAGCCTAAGACCTTTGCCCTTACAGCATTGTCTCTCACTAGACACCATCAGCAAAGGAGTTAAACCAAGAGTGGCAGTCCAATCAAGAGAGAGGAAGAAGTTGATGGTAACTAAGGTCTTCTGAAAGTGTCTACAGTTGTGTTTCCACAACTGTAATCAATCAAATAGGCTACTGTCTCCCACATGGTAAGCAGATTTGAACCAGTTACAGAATGTCTACACATGATCCAAAGGCACTTCCATCACATGCCATCATGACCCTCCCCAAAACTGGCTCCTCTATCTTTTCTGAGAGTTGTATTAGGAACATTCTGTGGATGCTCATGAGGAAAGGGCTCATTGGTCAGTCCATCAAAGTACTAGGAATAGCATTAGAAGTCATTTAATTTATTCCTCCTGAAATAACTTTGAATATCAGTCAACAGTCAATCAAGAAGCATTTATCAGCACCTATAACATACATAGCACTGTGCAAAGCCCTGTAGATACAAGACAACATAAAAGACAGTCCCTCTCCCAAGCCATTCACAGTCTAATGGAGGAGTTTATTGAATACTCATGTACATGTTGTATTCCTTTGACTGCCTCTTCTCTTTCCCCTCTGGGGGGCAGAGATTGTTTTGTGTTTTTATTTGCAACCCTAGGGACTAAAAAAAGTGTCTTGCACTTAATAGGTGCTTTCAAAATGTTTGTTGAATTGAAATGTATCTAGTTCTAGCCTTCTCATTAAAGAAATGAAAGAAGTGAGTTCTACACAGGTCAAATGATATGCTCAAGGACATACAAGTGTCAAATAGCAAAGTTTTATACACTGGTCCAATTACTCAAAAATCCAGTATTCATCTTAAGAAATAGATAGAACTATTAAGAAGAACTATAACCAAAAGTTAGCTAATCAAAGGGAAACTTTTGACTGAATTCATCCTTAAAATTCTATTAAGTTGAAAAAAAAAGAGAAAATAAAGGAAGAAGGAAAGAAAGAAGGAAAAAAAGAAAGAAAGGAGGAAAGCAGGAAAGAAAGAGGAGGGAAGGAATGAAGAGAGAAAGCAATAAAGGGATAGAAGGGGAAAAAAGACAGAGGAAGAAAGAGAAGAAAAGGAAATCAGAAAGGGATAGGGGCTTCAGATTAAAGCTACTATTTTAAAATTACCAGGCAATCAAGGTTTAGTGACTTGTCTAGAGTCATACAGCTAGTAAATGTCTGAAGCTGGATTTGAACTCAAGTACTCCTGAGTCCAAGGCCACACTGTGCCACTACAGTTGTCCTGGTCTATATCTTGGCACTGGACCCAGATGGTTCCAGAGGAGAAAGTGAGGCTGGTGACTTTACATAGCCCTCCCTTACTTAAATCTAATTCACTTCCATGTATTGGAATCATCTCCCTGATGTCATAGTCCTCTTCAATAACAAAGGACAAACAATAACAATTTTATTTGCCATTGACTAGATTTAATAAAATGGAATGAGAATGACTATAATATAGAAATTCCATGGCAGTATTCTGTACATATCTGCACCCATTCCCCCATCCCTCTCTTATATTGTTGTCTCAATAATTTGCCAGATTGTTGGGCTTACTGTTCTAGTGTGTGGATGCCTTTTTTTGATATCTTCTTTGTTGTAGGGCTGATATATCTGGGTGTTAACTAGGTAGACTTAGTAGCTAAGACTTGGCAGATCATCAATGAAAGCAAGTAATTGATTTAATATATGATGGAGAGAGAATTGGAACTCATTCTCTTCAGATGCTTTTCCTACATGTTAAAAATGTGTTCCATTCTTTCATTCATCCACCAATCCATGAACACATTCAGTCACTATCAATTAACAGGCATGTGTGAAATGCCTATTATGTGCCAGTCAAAGTGCTTACATTGTAATGGAGGAGACATTGCTAGGTATATATACAAAGTGGAGATGGGGTGACCTTAGAGAAGAATGACATTAGCAGTGAAGGTGATCAGAAAAGGCCTCCTGATAGAGGAGGTGGTAGTTGACCTGAATCTTCAAAGAAATGAAGGATCAAGCTGAGGTGGATGAGCATTCTAGGGATGGGCTATAGCCAGTAAAATGGCAGAGAGATAGGAGATGGAGATTTGTGCGAGGAGCAACAAGTAGCTGAAATGTAGTGTAGCAAAGGTAGCAGTGAATGGAAAGGTAGCAAAGGTCTAGGTTGTGAAGAATGCTGTATGATTAAAAGAAGGCTTAGTATTGGATCATAAAGGTTATAATAGGGATCCAGTGAAATTTGCTGAATAAGATATTGTAGCAGCAAGCACCCCAATATCCCCAGGGTGACTACCAACACAGGTTCTTATATCTGCTTTTCAAAAGGAAAGCAACTCAAAATGGGTTAACAAGTTTACTTTAATCAAACAAACATATTACCTAGTTCAGGGGGAAGAGGTCAGCACCCCGAACTTCAGAGTATACAGACAGATCAAACAGACAGGCTTCCAAACTGTCCAACCCTTATCAATACCAAATCACAGTTACCAGAGAGGGAAGCATCAACATCTGGGTTTTCAAAGCTGGGGGGCTCTCAACGGCTGCCCAGAGTCTCATCTGGTCAAATCACACAACACTTCTCAAAATAAGCCCCAAAGCAAAGCCTTTCATCAGGGTTTATATAGTCTTCTCCTGGCTCAGAGAATGTAACCACCCTCTTGACCCACTGTCCAATCACACAGCATCACGGTGTGGTCATTCCTGAAAACCAAGCCTCCTACCACAGGCTCCATGTGACCACATTCAGCCTGTTAGGAGGCAGAGTACATTTTCAAATCATGGAAGGTTTTCAGAGTCTCTTAAAGCCAGTCAAAGTCTCTTAAGCCAATCAAAGGGCCTAGGGACAAGGAAGATCTTCAAATCTGCATTTCCATTACAGATATGGAAACCACATATGAATATTATCTATGTCTTATTATATTTTTATTTATCTTGTTAAATATTTCACAATTACATTTCTAACTGCAAAACTTCTGGTCTAGTTGCTGCTGTTGAGTCATTTTCTTGCATGTCTGACTCTGTGACCCCATTTGGGGTTTTCTTGGCAACAACACTGGAATGGTTTGCCATTTCCTTCTCTAGTTCATTTTATAGGTGAAGAAAATTAGGCAAATAGGATTAAGTAACTTGCTCAAGGTCATACAGCTAGTAAGTGTCTGAGTTTAGATTTGAACTCAGGTCCTTCTGATTCCAGACCCAGCTCTCTGTCCACTGGGCCACCTCTAGTCTAAAGAATAGTACATTTAGGTAGGTTTGGAAGTAGTAGGATGCCTGAATCCAAAGACTACTTATTGAGAAATCAGTGTCAACTTTTAGGGTGGTCTCTAGTGTAGTGTTCCAGAAACCAGGTCTTGGTCTGGTATTGCTTAAGAAGTTTATCATGACTTGATTAAAAGCATAGGAGGGATGCTTATCAAATTTTTAGATTATGTGATGCTGAGATATTTAAAAAAAAGATGTTGGATAATGGGATATAACAACTGTTGGCAACAAACAGAAAAATGGGTCAACTCTAATTAGATGGGATACAATAGAGGTTAATGTAAAGTTCTCTACATGTTTGGAGAAAAAGAATCAATTTCACAAGAACAGAATGGGGGAAGCATAACCAATCAATCCTTTATGCAGAAAAATATCAAGAATTTTAGTGATCTGCAAGCTTCTTAAGTGTCCAACAGTGATATGAAAGCCCAAAAAGTCATTTCTATCTTAACTTATATTGAGAAAAGTATAGGATATAGAATGAAGGAGATCATTGTCTAGGCCTCAGCACCATACTTTGGGAAACCCATTGACAAATTGGATGATAATCAAGATGGTGATTACAGTGGAGTCTGTGCCAGTTTGGGATCAGGTGAATAAACCCTCGATATTTATTCTGAGGGAGGAAGAACAAAAGGGAAAGGTGATAACTGTTTTCAGCATCTGAAGGTCTGTTAAGTGGAAAAGAGATTAGACTGATTCTGCTGGTTTCAGATGAAAAATCCAGGAACAGGGCATAAAAGATTCCCAGAGATAGATTTAGGCTTGGTGTAAAGACAGCTTTGAAGTACAAATTAAAAAAAATTGGCCCTGAAATATTTAAGCAAGCTATTAACAAATCAAAAATAGGAAATAGGCAACAGAAATGACATTGACACCAACTATACTAATCTCATCTGGAAATTAAACTATTTTAAATTAATTGCTAAAATAAGGAGGTTGAAATAGCCCAGAAAGTAGCTTAGTAAGTAAAAATTTGACTTACCTGCCAGAGAGAGATTGTGTAAGGTTGTACCATATAATCAACAAGAACTCCAAAGAAGAATAGGAGTAAAGGATGTCATCAAACGATTGTGAGAAAGGGGCGGCTAGGTGGCGCAGTGAGTAGATCAACGGCCCTGGAGTCAGGAGGACCTGAGCTCAGATCTGGCCTCAGACACTTAACACACACAAACAAAAACCTAGCCATGTGACCTAGGGCAAGTTACTTAACCCCAATAGCCCTCCAAAAAAAAAAAAAGCAAAAAAAAATATATATATATAAACAATTGTAAGAAAAAAAGGAAGAAGGGTTGAGAATGAGGGATTGTAGGAAGGCAGTTAAAGTGCTTCAGTAGAGCCTGACTTATTTTTGTGGACAGAATCTGAATATGCTGGCTCCATATCGTGAATTTTTTATTTTTTTTCTTCCTTTCCTTTGTACTTCTTTTTCTTTTCCTTTCCTCAGATTCCGTCCACAGAGATGCTGTCCCCGGTCTTCTGCTGCAATTAGCCCCCCTTTCCTTCTTCCCAGGCCTAGATTGTTGGCTTTCTGTAGTGGAGGGAGCAAATGGAGATTTTGCCCATGGTGGGCTGGGTAGAAAGGGCATCAGGGGCCCAGCGGCAGGCTCCTTCCTTCTTGGCTTGTGGGGGTTTTAGAGAGAGAGAGAGCTTAAAGAAGTTGTGTCCAGCCCTGTTGAGGGCAGTGGCAGGGCTTCTGCCCGTTGCCTGACCTTTGATGCCATTTGCTTCTCCTGCTGATAGAATGTCTTTCTTCAATTTATTTTAGTCTCAAATGTCTGAATGTTTTGTGGGGGGGGAGAGGGTCCCCCTCTGCTCCCTCTCTCCCCCCCTTCCCTCTTCATGGAGATTATGTGGACAATGATATGTAAAGCACTCTCTCCTCACCGATTTCTCTACAGAAATTTCTTTTGGCCTATTATTTGGTGTGCAATAAAACACTGCATTAAAAAAAATGATACCAAACAGAAAAACATTTAGAGTGGCCAGCTGTTAATAATCTTCTTAATTAATTGTAATCTATTTATAGCATATTGTGAAGGTCTTGCATGGTTAAACTATGCATTCAAAAAACCACCAAGAATCTATATGTAAAAAGAATGAAGAAACAATTTGAGAAGGTGAGTCTGTACATCAAGCTCAAGTCCAAGTAAGTCAGTAGTGAAGCTGGGTATACAGTAAGATCTACTCTGTATAATATATACACCCAGCAGAGCAGATCCCAAGCTTCTGCAAGTCCTCATAATTTTGGACATGTTCAGCACCATCGTCTTCTTAGGATGTCGTACTCCTATTTACAGTATACAGGAGAATACCTTGCTGATTGTTTCCCACATTTATTAAATCCCAATGGCAATTAAAATCCAAAATACAATGTGACATTGCATAGGTTGATGAAATGGTCACTCTACTATCCCTAATCATGTAAAATATTAAATAATCTATTTATGGCTATTTCATTTGGAGAAGTTTTGTTTTTTTATATAATTTTTCATAATATTCCTACTTACGAATATTAGATGATAGAACCTTCTACTCAACCACACAGCAGAAAATTATTCTGGGAATGGGAATGGGAAAAGTGGAAAAAATCAATGTACAAAAATTTGAAAGACCTAGGTACAAATCTGAGCTTGGTAACAATATCATTGTGACCTTACCTCTCCATCTATTGGGGGTCATAATACTTCTAGTTTACTTCACAGAATTATTAGGAGGATGGACTGTATGAGAAGATGCTATGAAAAATATTGATTACAAGAGCTGCATTTTGGTAATATCATAGCTTAATACAGGGAAATAAATACAAATTTAAATTTACAAAGGAAAGACACATTATAATTCAGGGCAAAGTGTATTCTCACTGAAGCACCTCCCAGGATGTGAATAGTCAGTGCTCAACCAGTAGTTTTGATTAATTGATTATTATTACAAGGAGTCTAGGAAACTTTTATTGAAAAGTTCAGATAGTGAGAATCAGTGGCAGATAGGATGGAAAGTTCTATATTGAGAATCAGAGTTGTTGAGGTCAGTTTCTATTTCATCTACTTATTTTTGTTCCAAGTCATTTGGAATCATTTACCCTGAATGGGCTTCAATTTCATCATCTGGAAAATGATGGGATTGGACTAGAAACCATTCATATCTATTCCAGCTCTAAAGCTCCCAATCCTGTGATCCTATTGATAAAAAAAGGAACATAGACTTGTGGTTTTAATAGGGATAGATACATAGAAGTTAATTTCTTCATTTCTGTAAACATTTGTAATTGGAGAGTATAGTTCAAAGTGACCCTGAAAAATGCCAACTATCAAAAATAGAGCTGTATTTCTAGATTGGAGTCCTTGAGTCTCTGGATCCACTAATTAGTAATGATAAAATAAAAATAAAAGTAGTAATAAAATGATAAATCACTGTGGGCTTCATATTGGACATATGTCAAAAATGTGTCAGATTGCTCTATTTAGCTTTTCTGAAAGGAATGAAAAATGCATATGTGAAGCTGCTAACTAGACCATCCTTCCCCAGCCTCCCAAAATACTTAATGTGTTTTTACTCCAAAGTACTATGCATTATTGCATGGTATTCCAAGAATAAAGGAATAAACCTTTACAATGAAATCTTGATCAGCAGCCAAGAGATCTGGGATAAAAGAGGCAGCTACTTATTTAGTAAATGAAGAATATTGCTTTCAGTCAAGGAAAATTAAAAATATCAAAGGACAGTGTAAAAGAAATATAAAGAAGAATGCATAAGCAACAATACGATTATTTGAGCAGCTCTGAACTGAGATGATTGCTTTATCATAATAATATGTAAAGAGCATTGTAAATTGTTAAGTATTACATACATGCTAGTTATAATTAGTATCATTATCATAAGCTTTGCTATTTTTCTTTAGATCAAGTTAATGTATTCTGAGACTAATATGCTCATAGAACCCACATCACACCATAAAAAAACAGTGTGGAATAGTCAATAATCAGTATGTCCTGGGTTCAAATCCTGATTCAAATACTAGCTGTTACCCTGAGAAAGTCAACTTAATCTCTCTGTGCCTCAGTTTTCTCAATGTCAAAATGAAAGTATTGGATGTGGTGGCTTCTAAAGCCCCTTCTAGCTCTAAATACTATGATTCTATAAGTGTAAAAATACAGTGATTTCCAGTTCAAGGGAAAGAAATGCCTGCTGAATGAAGACATTTTGACTTTTTCAAAATCAGTTAGAGTTAATTACAGAACCTATACATTCTCCCCAAATCCTTTAATGCAGTCCAGATCAGGCAGTTATCCAAGGAAATACTTATGGCACCAAGTTAACTTAAAGGGAAAAATTCTGCCCAATACCATACCAGGCACCTCTCCTTTCAAGTTCCTGTTGCATATACTTGTCTTCCCCCATAAGAGCATAGGATAGTTAGATGGCACAGTGTCTAGAGCACTGGTCTTGGAGTCAAGAGGACTCATTTGGAGTTCAAATTTGGCTTCAGACACTTACTAGCTGCTGGTCATTCACTTAATCATGCTTGTCACAGTTCCTCATCTATAAAAGGTGCTGGAGAAGGAAATGGCAAACCACTCCAATATCTTTGCCAAGGAAACCCCAAATGGGGCCACAAAGAGTCAGACACAACTTAAATAACTAAACAACATTAGGGTGAAAGCTCCTTGAGAGCAGGAACTATCTCCCTCCCTCCCTCCCTCTCCACTTCCCTACCTCCTTCTCTTTCTTCCTTCTTTCCTTCCTTCCTTCCTTCCTTCCTTCCTTAATAAATGCTTCTTGCCTTGCATTACTTTGTATAGAGCCACATGGGTAGTGTCAGAGACAGGATGGGAACCCAGGTCCTCTGACACCAGAGCCTGGGCTGTGCCACACTGCCTCCCCTGCTGTTAGACTTCTTAGATGTTTAGTGTCTCTGTCATCCTGAGAAGCATCAACAAAAGAAAGAGGGAATGATTCATTGGAGTAGATTGTGTGGCAATGTAATAAAATAAAACAGAATGCCTGGCTGTGCAAAGAGAATATGGAGTTGTAAGCTAGGAGAAAAACTCTTTTGAGAAGCATTTTGTGGAAAGGTCTGTGGATAACATGGGTCATCATTACTTAGAGCCTCAAACTTTGAATTTTTGTTAAGGTAATGAATGAATGAAGTAAGGATGAAATGAGTGAATATGTATAAGAATATAATAAACCTTAAAGTGCTATATAAATATTAGTTATTATTTTATTGCTATTATGGAAAGGGAAAAGGAGGATAGTTACATTTCACACAGATGGTAACCTTAAACTGGCTTGGGGGATGGGGAAGGGAGCACTTTCTCCATTGCAGGGTATTTCCTGAGAAGTCCATGTATATTAAAATATAGAAAAGGACAGGGGCTCTGCCCATATTTATACCAGTATTTTCCCAAAGAATTTGAAATTTTGAAAGGGACTTTAGAATGCACTTCATTTAATCTACCACACAACGCATGCATTCCCTCTGAAACACATCTAATAGGGAGACACTAAGTTCCTGATGTCAAGTTCACTATCTCACCAGGCAGTCCATTCTATCTGGGGACAGCTTAAATGATTTTTATAGTCTTCCTTGAATTACATAACATTTTGCCATCATAAAATTTCCACAGGGCAGTTGGGTTGGTACAGTGGATATACTTCCAGGCTTGAAGTCAAGAAGACTCATCTCCTTGAGTTGAAATCTGACTTCAGACATTTATGAGCTGAATGACCCTGGGCAAGTCACTTAACCCTATTTGTCTCAGTTTCTTCTTCTGTAAAATGAGATAGAGAAGGAAATGGCAAGCCACTCCAGTATCTTTGCCAACAAAAACACAAATGATGTCATGGAGAATAGGACACAACTCAATCAACTGAACAGCACCAATAATTTCCATCTATTGTGGAATATGGTGGCATAAAGAATAAATCTAACACTTCTTGCTGACTGACCTTTAAATATTTGATGGCAGTCATCATGCTTCCCATCCTCAATGCTCTTCTCTAGGTTGTTTCCAAAGTTGACTCAAACTCTTCTTCCACATAGTAGAGTCTCAAGTCCGGTCACCATCCTTGGGGCTCACTTCTGAGTGCGTTCCTGCCTAACATCATGACTTAAAATAAGGCGGCCAAAAATATATATCCTAGGTTTGGTCTAAACATTTGGTACTAGCACTTCATTTGTTCTAGACACAATACATCTTAAGAATCTAATCATATTCTGACAGCCAAGTTGCACTCCTGACTCCTGTCAAGTTTGCAATTAGCTAAATTTTCACAGTTTCCAGCCACCCCATGTGAACTAGGGTCAACTTCTGTCTCCTTTGTTCTATTATATTGCAGGGTTTTGTTGTTGTTGTTGTTGTTGTTGTTGTTGTTTTTTAATAATAAAAATGAATGACTTTACATTTATCCCTATTAGATTTTATCGTGCTAGGCTCACCATATTATTCTAGCTTATATTTTTGGATCCTGATTTTGTTAGCCAATGAATTATAGACCAAGGGTCTTTCCTCAAATGGTAATAATATTGAATAGAACAAAACTGAATATAGAGTTTTGGCCTGTGTAACTGAAAACTTCTGCGTTCTTTGACTGCAGTTGTTCAACCAGTTATGAATTCAGCTTACTCTTACTATCTTACTCTTACTATCTCTGTTTATTTAACTCATCCACCAGAATATCATAATATTATGAATGTAAATTGACAACATTTCTATGACCTACCAATATAATCTAGTGCTCGAAGGACCAGATGTATTGACTAATTCAATGTTTTAATATCATTTTGCTTTGAAATATACATCCTGTCTCTACTTTTTCTGCCTTATGGATTTTTAAAATGCACTTCTTCAATTGACTCAACTTGGTCCTTTGAGGCATGCTTAACCTTCAACCCTCCTAGTGTTAGTAGTCACATTAAAAGAGAAAATGGGATTCAACTGGTCAAGATGCTGTCAATTGGTGGTCACAATTTTCCTAAGTATTCACATATCATGTATTTGATAATCAGTCTTAGAATTTTGCTAGGGATTGATGTTGGGATCATCAGTTTATGGTTTATGGGACATAACTTCTTCAACTTTTAAAAAAAGCTACCTTCTGTTTGTTTCTAATCTTCTTTAACCTGTGCCCTTCCACAAGAGTGTCCTAGTGTATCAGTTCTGGTAGATTAGAGGGCCACTTGCCTGGGCTAAAAGGCTCGAACTGATTTAGAACTGTTAATTGGATTTGAACTAATTCACAGCTCTTGCAATCTCATCTATTCCCTCTGTTGTTAATGTTTTGCTTTGTTTTGAGACTGGGTCTCTTTAGCATGCCCAAATTGGAACCACAGCAGTCACTCACAGGCTGAACATCATGGAAATTTTGACTTGATCTGTTTAAGACTTAAATTTGTTTGCCACATCTTAAGCAACATGGTGGTCCCTTGCTCTCTGGGCTTCCATATTGCTGCCTGACTTAGTAAGGACATCTGACCAGCTTTAGCACTGCTGCAGCTCAGAATTTCTGAATTCAAGCCACCACCAGCCTCAGGTTTTCCCTTATTAGGGACTGTGATTGTTCTACCTTCTTAGTTAAGATATATAGACAAACAGAGAAGGCTGAAATCAAATAAGAGATGAATAAATCCATTTTCTCTCCATTTTCTACTAATTCTACCCAGAGAGCAACAGACCTGTACTTTCTTTCTGTACCAGTCTCCTCTTCTACAGAATGAGGAAGGAAATATGGACAGAGAAGGTTGAAATGAAACAGGAATTGAATAGATGCCCTTTGTGTTTTCAACCAGTTACCCCATCTGACCCAAGAAATGGACCTGTCTCTTCTTTTTTTGTCTCAGTGTCCTCTTCCACAGAATGGGAATATTAATGATTTTGAGACAATATGAGTAAAAGTTGCCATACAAATATTTTCCTCTCAGTGACATAAACCATTTGAGATTATTGATTCTGTTCCATCCCTCTCTTTAGGAGTTTGCCAAATGTTTCACCAGATAAGGGAGTACTGAGAATAGCATTACTCCCCCTTCCCCACTTCTCTGATGCAATTTGATTGTCATTTTTCCATCTCCCTGCTGGCAGTCTCAAGGCTTACAAGGAAATAAAATATATAGCTCCTCCTGAAAAAAATGACCCATGTGCTTTGCACATTCATGTTGATAATGACAGCAGTCTTTCAAAAATAGCTTTTTAATTATGATCACTTTTCTACTTCCATTTTATTATAAACAAAATGCACACAGGCCCTAGATGAGGTTTGAAGTATTTCTAGGACTTTCTCCTAAGTATTTCATTTTCCAGTCTCTTTATTAAGATGCCTATTCTTGGACGTAAGAATGAAAAGGGGTTTTACAATGTGCCATCCTCAGCATGACGGTTGCTAACAATGGTCAAGAGGTTTAGTTTGCTTCCTAACAGATGAGAGTTAAATAAAAACATAAGTCCTTTCTTAGGAAAATTAGAATAGTTGAAAGTTTAGAAGGGTTGTGAAGCCAAATGGTAATAAGAAAACCCATGGAAATTAACTAGGTTTGGGTACAATTATAGATTTTGTATATAGGAATTATAATGTGTCATGTAAAAATTTTAGTATCTAACATCTCTTCCCATGTGTAATCCAGTGCATCCACATGTGAAAGGTATCTGAAGGAACAAAGGACTTGCATCCATTCTTTTAAAAAAATAATTATTTTTGTAGCACATGATCACAAAATAAATCACTTTGATTACTATTTTGTTCAGCAGGAGGAGGGCTATGTCACAGATGGCAGCTTGTTGTTGGAGTCAGCATGCTCAATTATTCGTCTTTGCCAAGTTGTTGGATCAAATTGCTTATATTACCTCCTAATAATAATCCACCACTTAATCAGCCTTGACTTATACCTCATCTATTTTCTTTTTCTTAAGTTTTGGATTTAGAGCCCACCAACTTCCAAAAAGATCAAAGTAGTTATTATTTTAGAGTTAGACAGTTCTCTCTCTCTCTCTCTCTCTCTCTCTCTCTCTCTCTCTCTCTCTCTCTCTGAGAAATGACACCCAGATAGATGAAATGATTTGCCAAAGGTTACAAATTCCATTTTGGCAAGTGTTTACTTCAACTACAATAAGAACACCATAGTAAAGAATTCTGAAAAGATCAACTATAAAATTAGGCAGCATGTATTAAATGCTATTAATGATTGCTGAAGGTTTTTAGGAATAAGAATTTACTTGTGATTTCCCAGTGAGGAAATCCTCTCTAGCAACACAGGTTGGCACTTCCCAGTAATCTGTTGTCTTAGAGAGTTGCCTAGAACAATGAGACTTTAAGTGACTTGCTCAAAGTGACTCAAACAGCATATATAAGAAGCAGGACTCAAGTTCAGAACTTTGTGACTTAGAGACCAACTCTGTATTCACTAGGAAAAACTGACTTTTTACAGGATTTTAATTATATGATTCTTGCTTTTGCTGTTCTTAGATTAACTAATCCTGCAGAACATTCTACAATTACTTTTTGAAAACTCCAATGATAAACAGTTGAAATTCAAAACCCTATGGGTAACACTAGAGGTTTCTAAGAAAAATAAATATTCATGCCCTAAATAACTCCCCTCCAATAACAAACATTTAGTATGTGTTTGTCCACTGTGTTCATCACTATAAAATGTAAATGAAAATAAAGAGAAAATTATAACAAATAAAAAGAGAAAGGGGCAAACTAGAAAGTTGGAAGGAAGGGGAAAATGTGTGGAAAGAGGAAATGAATAAACTTTTCCTTTTATTGAATTTGAAATTATGAATGAATTAAACTAAAACCTCTTTTCACCCTTTTGAAACTTCCCTTAACCCCCCTCCCCGCCGCCGCAACCTTCATGTACCTGGCCAACAAATTCACCATTTCCCCTGTAACTTTTGAGTAAAAAATCTCATCTTAATTATACAGAACCTAAATCTACTTTGAATTTTCACAGTCCTTCTCATTCTTGCTTCAAGTCTTTTGACCAACATTCATTGCCTTTTCCAGAAGGTGAGAATGAGAGGGAAAATCTATGAGGATACACAAATCATTCCTTCTGGCTATGTTGTCATGCATCATGGCTCTATAATTCAAGAAGTTGAAACTTTTAACTCATTGAAGTTTAGAGGCCATTTGTGGATTTAATTTTCTGGGCTCTCCCTTTTCACAGAATGACAGAATCTCATGGCTGGAAGGGACCTCAATGGCTAGCTATTTTAATCCATGCCTATACAGGAGTATCCACCTTCCTCCTACAACACTACCATCTTAGTGGTCATCTAGGCTTCATTTATAGGCACTTAATGGAGAGGAACCTTTCACCTCCTGACCCATTCCAACTTTGGAAGAGTTCTAATTATTAGGAAGTTCTTTCTTACAATGAACCAAAACCTGCCTCATTACAACTTTCATACACTGTTCCCACTTCTTACCTGGAGGGCAGGACAGGGGTTCCTTTTTTTTTTCTTTTTGGAGGGCAATTGGGGTTAAGTAACTTGCCCAAGGTCACACAGCTAGGTTTTTTGTTTGTGTGTGTTAAGTGTCTGAGGTCGAATCCGAACTCAGGTCCTTCTGACTCCAGGGCCAGAGCTCTACCCACTGCGACACCTAGCAGCCCCAGGACAGGGGTTATTAATGGATGTGTGTATGGATATGTGTGTGTGTGTGTGTGTGTGTGTGTGTGTGTGTGTGTGTGTGTGTGTGTGTGTGTGTGAGAGAGATATGAGGAGTGCCTTTGTATTCTGGTCAAGGATCAGATATCTAGACGGAGGATTCTCAGTTTTTGTGTTTTAGGGGTCTACTGGCAGCATAGTGAAGCCTATGTAACTATTTTATATACTGTTTTTAAATGCATAACATAAAATGTGTAGGATTACAAAAGAAATCAATTATGTCAACATACAATTACTAAAATATTAAAAAGACAGGTTCCCACATTCTAGGTCAAGAATGTCTGTTCTAAGGCAGACTTCAGAAAAAAACCTGGAGAGACATATAAACTGATGGTAAGTGATGTGAGCAGACCCAGGAGAACATCATACACAGTTATAACCACATTATGCGATGGCTAACTTTGGTAGACTTAGCTCTTCTCAGCAATGCAAGGTTGTAAGACAATTTGAAAAGGTTCATGATGGAAAATGCTATCCACATACAGAGAAAGAATTACAGAGTATGGATGTAGATCAAAGCATGTATTTGCTCTCTGTCTTTTTTGTTATTGTTGTTTTGTTTTATTTCTTCTTTCTCGTGATTTACCCCATTGGTTATAATTCTTTTTTACAATATGACTAATGTGAAAATGTGTTTAATATGAATATATATGTAGAGCTTATATCAGATTGGATGCTGTCTTGGAAAGGGGAAGGAGGTGGAGAAAATTTAAAATCAAAAGCTTGTGGAACTAAATGCTGAAAACTAAAAATAAACAAATAAACAAACAAATAAAGAATGTCTGCTCGGGGCGGCTAGGTGGCGCAGTGAATAGAGCGCCGGCCCTGGAATCAGAAGGACCTGAGTTCGGAGCCGGCCTCCGACACCTAATCTGCACAAACGAAAAAAAACCTAGCCGTGTAACCTTGAGCAAGTTACTTAACCCCAATTGCTTTAAAAAAAAAAAAAAAGAATGTCTGCTCTAGGGCCAAACTGAACAAGGCTTTACTGTTCCACAAGAAAGTTCTTTAGAGACTTTAAAGTATCAAGTTATCTTAGATCAAGTGCAGGAAGGTCATCAGAGGCTATCTAATCCAACCTTTTCATTGTACAGAAAAGGAAATTGAGGCCCATAGGGACTAAGTTACTTCTCTAAGATGATACAGGTAGTATTAGTGACAGCATTTGGACCCAGGTTCTCTCACTCTAGGGTTAGTGCTTTTCCACCATATCACGCTGTCTTCAAGACCTGCTGCTGATGCACACTGACTATCTGACCCTAGGCAAGTCACTTTCTCAATGCTTTAGGCAAGACTTAAAATTCTAAAGCACAGAGAAAGTGTTCATCTGTATTGGTAGCAGAATTTCCTCATTATTTCCCAGTGAAAGTCCAGGCCCAGTCCTTGTCCTTAACCTTAGGCTACTATCATGCTGCTCATCTTCTCTTTCCCCCTCTTAATTACATAGATTATAGAACATGGACACCAGAAGGCTGGCCTCTCAGATTCTGGGATATTATAGCAGGAATACTTCATATGAAATTTTTTTTAAAAAAAGAAGAATATCATAGAATATATTTTACATACACTCAGAAGTGTGTGCAGTGGGTTTACCAATTTACAAAGAGTTGCAGCTAAATTTTTACTATGTAGGAAATACATGAAACAGAGGGTTTTTTTCTCCCAACAAAGTCTGTGACTCTAAGTATAAACCAGGACGTCTTCTCCAGGAAGATGACAGAATTGTAAAGATTTTAGCGCAGGCTTTTTGGTGGCTATGAAGTTCTTAGGGCTTGCAATTCCTTCACAAGTAAAGTAATTGAAGATTTATTGCCTTGAAGACAAATGGATCTGTTTGAATGGAATCCTACTTTATTAACATTATGGCCTAGTCTTAGAAGTTTTTTTCTTAACATGATTGAAAATTTATGAAAAAAAATTAACATGATGTTTAAAACATGGTTACTATAATTAAACATTAAGAATTTTTTTTTCCAACACCGAAGTATTAAAAAAGAAAAACCCACAACATTAATTAGCTTGTCGACATGATGGAGACCCATTTTTTTTTAGAATGTTTTAATGAGGTTTAAAATCCTAGTTTTAGAAGAGAACCCAAAGCGGAACCAATCTTTGACAAGCTCTGGTGATGAAAGGAGGGGCAACAGGGAAGATTTAAGTGGGGCAACCAAAAATTTCATTTTAGTGACAAGTCTTCTGTACCAGAATTTTTTCAGAGTTGTTGATAAACATCTAAATGTTTGAATTTTAGTTTAGCTTTCTTTTCTTCTTTTTTTCATCCTCCAAGTGAAATGCTATCAATGTATGAAATGGCATGAAATTAAATTTTGAAATAATTGAAACAAGACATCTGAAAAAAAATAATCTGTGTACTGAATATTCAAGACTTTAGTCGAAAGCTATAGCTATATGTGTGTGCATATGTGTGATTCCATGTGCCCCATTTTGTTTCCAGGCCTAGGTTGTTCCCTAGTAGAAAAAAAAATCATTGATTTTTGGAAGTCTTTGATTTTGGTGAATATCTCTTCAGTTTGGTGAGATTCATTGTGGAATCTCTTAGCCCTCTCAAAAAGAAATTCATCCTTTGTCCAATTTTATTCCCTCATCAGACCATGCCTGCAACTTGTTATTAAATTAGTTTCCTATAATACAGCAGATATATGACAATATAAGGAACAAAGCAGTGGGAAAGAAGGAAATAGAAGTTCTTTCCTTCTGTTTAAACTAGTTAGTATTGTTAAGACCTACTAAATTGGAAGAGAAAATTTAAGTGATATATCATAAGCATTAGTCAGTTCCCAAGACTGGGGGCTGGGGGAGGGGGCAGTTATACGTTGTAGTCACAAACATCTAGATACCAGTAGTGAGCACTCCCTCACAATTGAGGCCATGGATTATACTGGGTGTTCTTTTAACACAATCCTGCAATGTAGTGTGGCTTTATATGGGCTCACCCTTTATAAATTCAGTTCTCTCCCTGAAGCTACCTCTGTATCTAAAGCTTTGGCCTTTTCCTATAACTGGTTTAATCTTCTTGGGCAAGTCAATCTGTCAACAAAACAATTCATATTTAAAATCAAAACCAATCAACACATCTTTTGATTGAATTACAAATATTTTTTTTAAATCAAATTCATGGGTCAATTTGAGCCAAACCTTTGTGGTAATTGTGCATGGAAGCTCAGTATAATATGACCTATAGCATTCATCATAGGTAATGTGATATCCTTGAGTCTATTCTTTTTTTTTTTTTTTTAAAGCAATTGGGGTTAAGTAACTTGCTCAAGGTTACATGGCTAGTCATTATTTCTGCGTGGGTGCTCATTTTCTGAGGCCGGATCTGATCTCGGGTCATCCAAACTCCGAGGCCGGCACTCTTACTCACTGAGCCACCTAGCCGCCCCTTTAGGGCAATTGGGGTTAAGTAACTTGCCCAAGGTCACACGGCTAGGTTTTTGTTTGTGTGGATTAAGTGTCAGAGGCCGGCTCCGAACTCAGGTCCTTCTGATTCCAGGGCCGGCGCTCTATTCACTGCGCCACCTAGCCGCCCCCTTGAGTCTATTCTTTATCTTTGTAGGAAACTGTGTGTGTGTGTGTGTGTGTAGCTTCATTACACATGCACAAACATAGAAACATACACACACAGAACTGATAGACTTTGAGGTCAGGACCAGCCAGATGTTGGACTTTTACTAGTCTTAACTATTCCATGTTTTCATTTTTTTATTCTTATATTTTCTGCCTTGACTATGTGGAAGTGTCTTACTTTACTTAACAGGTATGTTAAGTATGCAGAGGTCTGCAGATTTTTCATGAGTATTTTCTCATAAAATCACCTCGGGGAATGAAACCAACCTTAGAAAGTAGCTCAGAGAATAAAAGTACTGAAGGAAAAATGTGTGCTTTGAAAAGGGTGAGGGAGATGAGGGCACCTGTTCAGGATTGCTGAAGCCCAGGAGTAAAATTCCTCAGGGGAAAAAGATTATTTTTATTTTCTATTATCTGCCAGATAGATATACTTCAAGATTCCTATGGTCAGACATCCTCTCTCTGAGATGAAATTACATTTGGGAATTTAGTTCTGTGTTTAAGTCACACTTAATCCCTTTATCCTCATTAAACAAACATTTGAAGGAAAAAGCAAGCAGAATGAAGAATTCTTCCCAGAACCACCAAGAGATTTACATGAAATGGAAAAGAGCAATATCTTTCAACTGAGCCATTGCAAACCAACCCTTTCTTACTATTATCAAAGCCCACATTTTTAGAGCCCCAGGGAAAGAATAAAGAGATCAATCAGGAACATAAACTTATGAGAGACAATCAGACACTCATAAAAACAGCTTAACATAATGAATTTTTGTAATGTAGAGACCCTGGATATTTGAATTCAAATTCACTGGGGAAGCCTCTTTACTCACTTGGAAAATTTTCCCACACAAGCAAATAAAATCATTGTAGTCCCTGGTGACTTCAGAAAGTTGTAGACAGTCACTGGGCATATTTCCTTCTTAATGCGAAGAGAGTACATGCAGATTATAAAGAAAAAAAAAACATTTTATTGAGAACATTTCTTTATTTTAGGTCTATTTCCCCCCTTTTACCACATTTCTCTATATTCCTGATTGTAAAAATAGAAGTAATGAGAAAAACAGGGGAAGTTGAATATATTGTATGTGACAAAAGGAGTTTACTGCATTAACATATCAAAAGATACCCTCAGACAAGCCTTCCAATAGTTAGAAGACTTAGTAGTGAACCAGTAGGCTCCTTGAGGGCAGGGACTTTTAAATGTTTTCCCCTTGTATCTTTAGATTCTAGCATGGTACATGGCAAATAGTACAGTTTTAATTAATGCTTGTTAATTGATTGGTTTTTGTTTTAATCTGTTTATTTTTAGATAATAGAGGTGGGGCATAATGTATTTATTTCCAAAATTCTGTTTGAGGGAACTAGAATTCAAACTTCCTATATTGGGTCCTCAAAATACACGATTCAAACATCATGCAGATAATGTATAGAAAGCTTTTTCCAAATCTCGAAGTGTTATATAAATATGTTAGCTATTAAAAAAAAAATAATGATGAAGTTTTGCTCTTTGGGAATGAGAAATAAATGAACTAGGGAATTCATTCATAACTTTATTCTCGTTTCTTACTTATAGATGTGAATTTCAGAAAGTATAGCCAGGGCTTAAAGTACGTGTGATCCCAGACATGATGTTTATTTGGAGTATATTGTAATTAAAATTTGGATTAGTATGCTTAGCTGACCCAGAAGTAAAAGAACTGAAGGTTTGTTACCAAGCCCTTAGTATAGCTTTAAACAAATATAAAGTAGCCCTATTCTAGGAGCTAATGAGCTCATGCTATGTGAGGTCCTTTATTATATAACAATATGGGACTTCTATCAATTCTATTCCTTGGATTATGTGATCTAGAAATCGAGTGATATCTACTATGCGGTGCAGTCAATTCTGCTCATTTGAAGCAACTTGAACGGTTCTATCTGGAGAAGATTTGGGGGAAGAGTCTAATGACTAACTCCAGGTATTTAAAGGGACATCATATGAAAGAGGTATTAGAATTGTTCCACTTGACCCCAAAGCACAGAACCAGCAGCAATTGCAAGCTATTTGAAAAAGGCACATTTAGGCTTGATGATAGGAAAAAAGCTTCTTAACACCTAAAGCTGTCTCTCCAAAAGTGGATTAGGATGTCTTGACTGGTGTTGAGCTCCTCCTTATTGGCAAGGGCATTTCTCCTTGCATAGAACCTGGATGATTACTTGTCAAATGCTTTATTAGGGTCCCTTTGATGTCTGGTTAAACAAAATAGCCTCCTAACTCTCAAATTATATGTGAATCCAATATATGCAGGTTCTCTTAGGATAATAAAATCACATATCTACAGCTGGGAGATACCTCAGAAGCCATCTAGTTTGTCATTCTCAAATTGCAGATGAAGAAAGTAAGATCTGGGGAAGTTAAGTAACCTGCCAAGATCACATAGCCAGTGTCAGGGACAGCATTTGAACCCAAGGTCTCTGAATAAAAAACTACTGCTCTTTCTGCTGCATCATATTGTCACCAGTTCATAAATGCACTGCCAACTCTCTTGGGGTATATGTGGAGGTATATGGGGGAGTGTTCAAAGCACCTCTGGTATGAGAACTTATTGAACCCCTTTAGGACTGCTCATCCACTTTTGGTGTCTACCTGACACTCAACTCTCACCTATAGTTTCAAGAAGCTGTAGTCTGTGCAGTGGCCACACCCAGTAAATCACAGATGGGTTAAACCAGGTTACAGATAACCAAGGAACCTAATACCCATTGGTGAGTTGAGGGAGAGGGGTATCTACTCCAAACCTGTGAAAGATTCCCTTGCCAGAATGGGCACGGTCTATGGTGTGGAATTTGCCCCAATGCTTTATTATACCTAGTAAATCACATGTATTGACATCTTCCTCTTACCTCTACTATTTCCTGAATGGGCAGGATGGGAATCTAAACCAAGGTATTTTTTTAAGGTCAGGGTATCTTAAGAAAATAATTATTGAAAGTTTTCCCACATCATTATGTTGTCATTCTACTACCTTTCTTGAAGAGAATATTGCTATAAAAACTCAAATTTTGAGAAGTAACTCCAGAAAAGTAGATAAAGGGCCATTGTTTTCCCTTCATCTTTTGGGGAGGAGGCAGTAAGATCACAATTTGTTCCAATAGCCATGAAGGTGGATAAAGCAGAAGCTATGGATCTCTTAGAGCTTGGTTAGACATGGAAGATGGTAGTGTCATCCACTGCATACAGGTCAAATGCACTCATGAGTCAAGACTTCATTCACCCTGTGATATCATCAGTCCTCTTTAAAAAAGGATAAACAACAACA
This sequence comes from Gymnobelideus leadbeateri, assembly GCA_011680675.1. Taxonomy (NCBI): domain Eukaryota; kingdom Metazoa; phylum Chordata; class Mammalia; order Diprotodontia; family Petauridae; genus Gymnobelideus; species Gymnobelideus leadbeateri. The sequence goes on from WOXC01010708.1 coordinate 91,101, forward strand.
GCAACAATGACAACAGCCAATTCTCCCAAAGGATTCTTTCTACTTATAGGTAAAAGTTAATTTTACCTAAGATTGAGGACTTTCACTTTAGCATTCAACTAAATTCCAGTTAGGGGCTTGAATCTTGAGAATTCAAAATTCTCAAAGTTTTTTTTTTTTAATCTTAATTTAGAGATTTGTTCTTTGCCATAATGCAATTAGCATTAGCAAACCCCTCTATTAGAAAGGATATTTTCCCCTCATTTAATCTCTTTTTGTGTTTAGAAATGGATATTGCAATCAATCTAGTATGTTCTGGTTTACTTGAAATTTGGACAGATATTTTCATTTATTGAAAATGCACCATTATACATGATTAGAGAATCTTGTCTAAGAACGTTAACAGTGAGAATTACACTCTTTCTTCCTGCATTGTGGTATATAAAAAAAGGTAAACTACATTTAATTTGAACATTTATGTGTATGCTACTGTTAGAAATGTTTTCCCAAATGTGTTACTATAGTCTGTGGTATGTCGATGTCTTGGCCAGCCTAAGGAAGCAAACACTAAGAATCCCAGTCATATCCTGCTCTCCTTAGACCCATATTTCAGGATCCCATACATATATCTGGGCCAACTCTGTAAATTGCATACCTATGCATATGAAATTAGAATGGAATTATTATAAGATCAACGGCTAATTTTTATTTTTTTAAGCAATTGGGGTTAAGTAACTTGCTCATTATTTATGTGTGGGTGCTCATTTTCTGAGACTGGATTCGATCCCGGGTCATCCCAACTCCGAGGCTGGAACTCTTACTCACTGTGGCACCTACCCACCCCTCAACTGCTAATTTTTTTTTTAAACAAATACTTTATTAACTTCTGTTTTACATCATTCATTTCCGCCAGATTTTGAGTTACAATCATTTTCCCCCCATTATTCCCCTACCCAACCTCCCAGAATAGCAGTCCCACAAGATATCGCTTCCTCCAATCTGCTCTCTCCCATACCTTCTCCCATACCCCCATCGACTTTTCCATTAGAGGAAGATGAATCTTTGTGTCCCAATGCCTGCACATCTTATCTCCCAATTATAGGCAAAAGAGTATTAATAATAGTATTTATACATATATTTGAAACATTTAATGTTATGACCTTGAATTTCAGATCCATTTCCTTCCTCCCTTGTCACCCATTCCTTCTTGGGAGATAAGTAATTCAGTATATGTTGTACATGTCTAGCTATGCAAAACATTATCATAGTAGATATATTGTACAAGGCTGCTTATAATTCCCTCCCACTCATCCCACCCCCACCTGGTCCATTTCCTACATGATCCTGTCCCTCTTCTATAGTGGGTACTTCCAACCTCCCCTCACCCCAAGGATGCCCTCCCATCCATCATCCCTCCTCTCATCCCCCTTCCCCTATCCTGCTGCAGGTTGAGATATCCCATTTAGTATGTATGTCATTTTCTCCCTGAACCAAATTCAATGTGAATGTGGTTTTGCCTTTTTAGCCTTCCTTATTCTCCCCTCCTTTGCACCCACTTCCCCTACATGAGATAGTTTACCCTACCATGTCTCTCCCCATCTCCTCTTGCCACTTTCCTCTCTCACCTCATAATTTCATCCCTTGAGTATTCTCCCTTCCCAACAAATTCAACCTATGCCCTCTATCCATATATAACTGTAACCATATACACACACATTCACATATGTATTCATATGACCACACCCCTTCTTCCATTATTTTCATAGTGAGAAAGATATCATCAGTCACAGATATTGCTTTTCCATATAGGAATGTAAATAGTTCAACTTTGATAAGTTCCTTTTGATTTCTTTTCCCTGATTACCTTCTCAGGCATCTCTTGCTTCTTGTGTCTGGATGTCAAATTTTCTATTCAACTCTGGTTTTTCCTCAAGAATGCTTGAAAGTCCTCTATTCCACTGAATGACCATATTTTCCCCTGAAACAAAATACTCAGTTTTGCTGGGTAGGTGACCCTTGGGTTCATTCCCAGTTCTTTTGCCCTCTGGAATATCATATTCCATGCCCTTCGATCCCTCAGTGTAGAAGCTGCCAGGTCCTGGGCTATTCTGATTGTGTTTCCACAATATTGAAATTGTTTCTTCCTGGCTGCTTGTAGTATTTTCTCCTTGATCTGGGGATTCTGGAACCTGGCTATAATATTCCTGGGAGTTTTCTTTTTGGGATCTTTTTCAGGAGGTGATCTGTGGATTCTTTCAACCTCTATTTTGCCCTCTGGATCTAAAACATCAGGGCAGTTTTCCTTGAGAATTTCTTGAAGGGTGATTTCTAGGTTCTTTCTTTGATCATGGCTTTCAGGTAGTCCAATAATTTTTAAATTGTCTCTCCTGGATCTATTTTCCAGGTCAGTGGTTTTTCCCATGAGATATTTCACATTGCCTTCTAATCTTTCATTTGTTTGGATCTGCTTAACAGCATCTTGATTTCTCATAAAGTCATTAGCTTCCATTTGCTCCAGTCTAACTCTGAAGGAATGAATCTCCTCAGTGAACTTTTGAGATTCTTTTCCATCTGGCAAATTCGACTTTTTAAGGCATTCTTCTCCTCATTGCCCTTTTGGGCCTCCTTTGCCATTTGAGCTAGTCTATTTTTTAAGGTGTTGTTTTCCTCAGTCAGGCTGTTGACCTCATTTCATACTTTTCCTGCATCCTTCTCATTTCTCTTTCTAATTTTTCCTCCACTTCTCTTATTTGATTTTTAAAGTCCTTCTTAAGGTCCTCTATGGCCTGCAACCCACTCATGTTTTCCCCTGGGGCTTTTGGAGCAGGACTTCTGACCTCACAGTCCTTTTCCTGCTCTATGCCCCCAAAATAGGAGTCTAGGGTTGCATTTTTCTGTTTCCTTTGCCTTGGCATGTTGCCACTTAATTGCTTGACTTTTGGGCTTGTTGCCACACTATGGCTTTAAGGCCAGATAGAGGAATTTTCGTCCCGAACGTGTGGGGGGCAACTTCCGTTTCTGGCAAGCTGTAAACCCACCCACAACTTCCACCCTAGATCACAATCCAGATCCAGGGAGGTTAAAGCAAGAGCGATTACCCCCCAAGACTGATCGCTGGATCTCCCCACGATTTGTAGGCTGGGAGCCGGAAATGCCTCTGAAAACTACACAGTGGTGTGTCTCCTCAGCAGCTTCTGGCCCCCAGGGGAGGGAGCTGACGCATTCCCCAAATACAGGTCCCAAAGTCCATAGGACACTAACCTCTTTCTTTGTCCTAGGCAAGTCTATGTTGATAATTCTGGCGTCTCCACAGTTCCTGGTGTTCTGGGGTTCCTCCAGCCGGCTGCTGGCCCTGCCGCCCTGGGGCTAAAACCTCGGCTCAAGTGGACCTGGGCTCGGCTCGGCTCCTGCGCTCTGCTGCCGGCTCCCAGACCGCTGCGCTGGTCCTTCCTGCAGGGTGCTGGGCTGTCCTCAGCGGGAGGTTAGCTTCTCTGTGTCGTTCTGTGGGTGCTGGGGCTCCAGAAGATTTTCAGAGTCCTTTTTTACATAGTTTGTGGAGAATCTGGGGGCAGAGAGGCTTGGAGGAGCTGTTTCTATTCTGCCATCTTGGCTCCGCCCCTTCAACTGCTAATTTTTAACTCCATAAAAGTATATCATAGACCTAATGGAATAAGTTTAACATTATTGGAGAAAAAGGAAAAGGAAAAAGTGTTGGACTGTCAGCTGGGAATCTTTCAAAGCCTTGACTGATGCCTTGAAGGTTCTATGCACTGTGAGGGCATGATGTGACATTCTGTAGCAATAGTTTTTGGCCTCTGAAGGACTCTTCATATACTCAAAACCCTGAATATACAAGTAGGAAAAAAATAAATTATCAACTGGGGGTGGGAACAGGAAGGGAGTAGAGCTAAGCTGATTGCTACAAAATTCTAGGCAAATTTTCTCAAACTCTATTTTGATTTGTTTTCAACTTATGTAAAGGTGGGGGAAGGCAGAGAATTTTGTTTTTTTCAGACTATTAAGGAAGAGTAAATGCATAAAATACATGCCTGTTATAAATATGGGTGATGCTAGGAGGACATGAATTAATCAGACCCAAGAGAATAAGCAGAACTGACAGCCCAAAGTCAAGGGAAGGTCAACAAAAGCCAAGGAGATGAAAAACAAAAAAACAAAACAAAACAAAAAAAAACAACTTCCCCAAAAGGAAGAAAAAAACAAACAAAAAAAAAAACCCAAAATAATGGTCTAAGATGTTGAGCTTGCCCCAATGCTTTATTATACCTAGTAAATCACATGTGTTGACATCTTCCTCTTACCTCTACTGTTTCTTGAATGGGGCAGGATGGGAATCTAGACCAAGGTATTTCTTTAAGGTCAGGGTATCTTAAGAAAATAATTATTGGAAGTTTTTCCACATCATTACGTTGTCATGTTACTACATTCCCTGAAGAGAATATTGCTATAAACACTTAAACTTTGAGAAGTAACTCCAGAAAAGTAGATAAAGGGCCATTGTTTTCCCTTCATCTTTTGGGGAGGAGGGAGGGAAAATCACAAAGTTAACCAGCACCATTGTTGGTTTTGGAGGAGAAAATTAAATCCCACAAATTTACAGAAATTGAAAAAAAAGATTAAGACAATTAACATTGAAGCCTAGAAGAGTTCATTTGGCCCATTATGCCTTGATTTGTGAATAAAGATCTTTTCCATTGAGAGCAATTAAGAAATTACTTAGGGGTGGCTAGGTGGCGCAGTGAGGAGAGTGCCGGCCCTGGAGTCAGAAGGTCCTGAATTCGGATCCGGCCTCAGACACTTAACACACAAACAAAAACCTAGCCTTGTGGCCTTGGGCAAGTTACTTAACCCCAATTGCCCTCCAAAAAAAAAAAAAAAGAAATTATTTAGTTTAACTATTTCCCATGGCTTTTCAATTTGGGGGGAGGGGAATGTTATTAATTATGAGCTCATGAGGTCATAGTCCATAACAGGGAATCCCCTTGCTCAGTGTCCTGGAACATTTCTACCACAGTCCCAATGGACTTTTAAGTCCTTGGTTTAATACAAAATTGCTTTTATCTGTCATTGATCCTAGCTTAAACTCAATATAAACTGCCAAGTGATTGCCTTCTCTCACATAAAAATGGCATTTTTCAAAATCATGTCAGAGTGGAAAATAGAATTTAATATAACATTGCAAAAGCCCACTTAGAAGCCTTAAAGCCTTCCTCCCTTCTTCAATCCTTCCCAGTTACTCTTCTTTGCCAATATAGAATCTTTAAGTAGTCCAAGTGAAAATTTCAGGAAACACTGCCAATTTTGTGTCAGGAACAACAGACTACCAAAAACTGCAGCTCTTTCAAACCTGGTCATTATACTCAAGGCTCCCTTTCTTCATGACAGATTTTCATATTCCCTTTATATGCAAACAGCTCACTTCCCTTTAGTATTTAACTTCAAATAACACTTCCTTCAAGAGGACTTTCCCATTTTCCCTGTTAGTATTAGTATTCTCTTCCATCCTTTTGTTTTTATTCTGTGTTTACTTAGGTGTGAATCTGTTTGATTGCTCAGATAAAATACACACTTCTCGAGGGCAGGGATTATCTCCTTTTTGTCTGCACCTTCCCACACTTAAGAAAACATCTGACACAATACTTGTTGATTGACCTGGTCCATTATATAAGACCCTTCACAATCTCCTCTTGACATTCATTAAATTGTGAAGTTGTTCTTGTTGCAACACCAGATAAAACCTTGATCATTAAAGCAGCCAAGAATTTGCATTTAGTTTTTGAGGACTACATAAAGACTCCCACAAAAATAGGGTTGCTTTTTTTTCCCTTTAGCTTAAAAGTTTTGAGTTACAAATATGTTTTGATCTGTTTCATTTTCACAGTGGAAGATGAAGTGCAGTTCTTTCCTTTTGAGTAGGGAACAGAATGATGGCGAGGGTAGGCATACAGAGTTGGTTGCCACAGTAACAGCATCCCGAAATCTAGCACTAACATCTGGTGTTCTTAGACTTAACAGCTGGTTGCCTAAAGGAAGAACTGAACAAGGGGTTGAAACACAAATGGGAATACCACAAAAAGTGGTTACCTTGCACAAACATGGAGAAATAACTTAGCTACAGCAGGAAATTTGCTGCAACTTACAGAAGACACAGGGATATAGAAAACCATTCTGTCAAGGGCAAGAAATAAATAAAAGGGAATATTGCTTCTTTATTAATAGGTACCCAGAACCTTTTAGCATTTAAAAAATAATCTTTGTTGTTTAAATAGGTAACTAGGAATAGGCATACACACACACACACACACACACACACACACAAAAAAAAAACTTAAATAGGAAAAAGAGGAGAATGAATTAGAATAGTTGAAAATCTGGCAAAGGAACAATTAAGATAGATACTCTCAGTAATAGCTGGATATAGAGAGCACTTTAAAGCTTATTAGGCACTTTACACATGATCTCATTTAATCTTCATATCATACTGGTGAGGTAGGTATTATAGATATTATTTTTTTTTTTTTACTGAGGATGAAATCTATTTATTTATTTATTTTTTTAAATTAATTTATTAGTTTAGTTTCAGTTGACAAGATTCAATTCCAGTGTTCCTTGATTTTCAAATTTCCTTTACTTCCCTCCCCCCTCCCCTCATGACATCATATAGTACAGTATAGGGTCTGCAAATGCATTCATATTAAACATTATTCCAATTACAAAGGCATATTGTACTATGTGGGATGAAAGATGGTAAGGAAGAAGTACAACCAAACAATGAGAAGAACAAGATCATTTAGTTTGCTTCCATCAGGATTCAGGCTCAGTTCTTTCTAGTTATATCTCTGGATGGCACATTTCTCACTTTCTTGAGTCATTCGGGATTAACTTATATCACTGCATTGCTGAAAAGAGTCCAGTCTGTCATAGTTGGTCGTCACAGATATGGTATGTCTGTGATTGTATACAAATTTCTTCTGATTCTACTCTTCTCGCTCAGCATCAGTTTGTATAAGTCTCTCCAGGTAATTATGAAATCCGTCACCTCCTCGTTTCTTATAGCACAATAAAATTCCATTACATTCATATACCACAACTTGTTTAGCCATTCCCCAATTGATGGGCACTCCTTTAGTTTCCAATTCTTTGCAACCACAAAAAGGGCTGCTAAAAATATTTTTGTACATATGGTTCTTCCTCCCACTACTATGATCTCTTTGGGATATAACCCTAGGAGTGGTATGGCTGGGTCAAAGGGTATAAAATTATTTATAATCCTTTGGGCATAATTCCAGATTGCTCTCCAGAATGGTTGGATAAGTTCACAATTCCACCAGCAATGTATTAGCATTCCAATTTGCCCACAACCTCTCCAGCATTTGTCACTTTCTTGTTTTGTCATCTTAGCCAATCTGACTGGAGAGATGTGGTATCTCAGAGTTGTTTTGATTTGCATTTCTCTAATTAATAGTGATTTAGAGCATTTCTTCATGTGCTTATAGATATCTTTAATTTCTTTCTCTGAAAACTTCCTGTTCATATCCTTTGACCATTTCTCAATTGGGGAATGACTTGTATTCATATAGATTTGGCTCAATTCTCTATAAATTTTAGAAATGAGTCCTTTATCAGAGACACAGGTTGTAAAAATTCTTTCCCAATTTCCCACCTCCCTCTTGATCTTGGTTACATTGGCTTTGTTTGTGCAGAAGCTTTTCAATTTAATGTAATCAAAATTATCCATTTTGCATTTTATAATGCTCTCTAATTCTTGTTTGGTCCTAAAATCTTCCCCTCTCCACAGATCTGTCAGGTAAACTATTCCTTGCTTTCCCAAATTGCTTACAGTATCATCCTTTACACCTAGATCATGCACCCATTTAGACTTTATTTTGGTATATGGTGTTAGATAGTGATCTATGCCCAGTTTCTGCCATACTGTATTCCAGTTTTCCCAGCAGTTTTTGTCAAATAGTGCATTCTTATCCCAAAAACTGGGGTCTTTGGGTTTATCGAACAATAGATTGCTATATTCATTAACTGCTGGGTCTCCTGCACCTAATCTATTCCATTGATGCACTACTCTACACCTCTGCCAGTACCAAGCAGTTTTGATGACTGCTGCTGTATAATACAGATGAAGATCTGGCATAGCTAGTCCACCTTCCCTAGCATTTCTTTTCATTAATTCCCTTGATATTCTAGACCTTTTGTTTTTCCAAATAAATTTTGTTATTATTTTGTCTAACTCTACAAAGTAGTGTTTTGGTAAATTGATTGGAATGGCACTAAATATATAATTTAGTTTGGGTAAAATTGTCATTTTTATTATATTAGCTCGACCCAGCCACGAGCAATTGATATTTTTCCAACTATTTAGATCTGTTTTCATTTGTGTGAGAAGTGTTTTGTAGTTGTGATCATATAGATTCTGGGTTTGTTTTGGCAAGTAGATTCCCAAATATTTTATAATGTCTTTATAGTGACTTTAAATGGGATTTCTCTTTCTATCTCTTGCTGTTGAGTTTTATTAGAGATGTACAGGAATGCTGAGGATTTATGTGGGTTTATTTTATATCCTGCAACTTTGCCAAATTTATTTATTGTCTCAAGTAATTTTTTACTTGATTCTCTAGGATTCTCTAAGTATATCATCATATCATCTGCGAAGAGTGATAGCTTGGTCACTTCTTTACCTAATTTGATTCCTTTGATTTCATTTTCTTCTCTAATTGCTACTGCTAGTGTTTCTAGTACCAGATTGAATAAGAGGGGGTGATAGTGGACACCCTTGTTTCACTCCTGATCTTATTGGAAAGGCTTCTAGTTTATCCCCATTGCATATAATACTTGCTGATGGTTTTAGATAGATGCTAGCAACTATTTTAAGGAAGGCTCCATTTATTCCTATATTTTCTAGTGTTTTTAATAGGAATGGATGTTGTACTTTGTCAAAAGCCTTTTCTGCATCTATTGAGATGATCATGTGGTTTTTGCTAGTTTTGTTGTTGATATGCTCAATTATATTGATGGTTTTCCTAATATTAAACCATCCTTGCATTCCTGGAATGAATCCTACCTGATCAGGGTGTATTATTTTTGTGATAAGTTGTTGGAGTCTTTTGGCTAATATTTTATTTAGAATTTTTGCGTCTAAATTCATGAGGGAGATTGGTCTATAATTTTCTTTCTCTGTTTTATCTCTTCCTGATTTAGGAATCAGTACCATATTTGTGTCATAGAAAGAGTTTGGTAGGACTCCTTCTTCACTAATTTTCCCAAATAGTTTGTAGAGTATTGGAATCAATTGTTCTTTAAATGTTTGATAGAATTCACTAGTGAACCCATCTGGCCCTGGAGATTTTTCCTAGGGAGTTCATTGATGGCTTGTTTGATTTCTTTTTCTGAGATGGGGTTATTTAGGTAATTCACTTCCTCTTCAGTTAATCTGGGCAACTTCTGATTTTGTAAATATTCATCCATTTCACTAAGATTGTCATATTTATGTTCATACAATTGGGAAAAATAATTCCTCATTATTTTTTTGATTTCCTCTTCATTGGAGATAGATTCACCCTTTTTATTTTTGATACTCATAATTTGGTTTTCTTCTTTCTTTTTTTTTATCATATTGACTAAGGGTCTATCAATTTTGTTGATTTTTTTCATAAAACCAGCTCTTGGTTTTATTTATTAATTCAATGGTTTTCTTAATTTCAATTTTATTAATCTCACCTTTGGTTTTCAGTATTTCTAATTTAGTACTAAATTGGGGATTTTCAATTTGTTCTTTTTCTAGCTTTTTCAATTGCATGTCCAATTCACTGACCTCCCTTCTCTCTGCTTTTATTAAGTATGCACTCAGGGATATAAAACTTCCCCTGAGAACTGCCTTTAGTGCATCCCACAAATTTTGGTATGTTGTTTCATTATTATCATTCTCTTGAATGAAATTATTGTTTCTATAATTTCTTCTTTGACCCACCAATTTTTTAGGATTAAATTGTTTAGTTTCCAATTAGTTTTTAGTCTATCTTTCCATGGCCCTTTATTGCATATAATTTTTAGTGCATCATGATCTGAGAATGATGCGCTTACTATTTCTGCCTTTCTGCACTGGATTGTGAGGTTTTTATGCCCTAGTACATGGTCTATTTTTGAGTATGTACCATGCACTGCTGAGAGGAAAGTAAATTCCTTTTTATCCCCATTCAGTTTTCTCCAGAGATCCATCATATCTAGTCTCTCTAGGATTCTATTCACCTCCTTAACTTCTTTCTTGTTTATTTTGAGGTTAGATTTATTGAGTTCAGAGAGGGGAAGATTAAGGTCCCCCACTAGTATAGTTTTGCTATCTGTTTCTTCCTCTAATTCCTTTAACTTCTCCTCTAGGAATTTAGATGCTATACCACTTGGTGCATATATATTAAGTAGTGATATTGCTTCATTCTCGATGGTGCCTTTTAGTAGGATATCGTTTCCTTCCTTATCTCTTTTAATTAGATCTATTTTTGCTTTTGCTTTATCTGAGATAAGTATTGCTACCCCTGCTATTTTTTTTTACTTTAGCTGAGGCATAATAAAATTTACTCCAACCTTTTACCCTTACCCTGTGGGTATCCCTTTGTTTCAAATGTGTTTCTTGTAGACAGCATACTGTAGGATTATGGTTTTTAATCCATTCTGCTATCCGCCTCTGTTTTATGGGAGAGTTCATCCCATTCACATTCACAGTAATGATGACTATCTGTCTCTTCCCTTCCATCCTATTCCCTCCCCTGTTTATGTTTTTGTTTCTTCCTTCTCCCTTCCCCTCCTTGAAGTTTTCCCTTTTTGACCACCCCCTCCCTCAGTGTTCCCACCCAGTGACCCCCCTTCTTAACCTACCCTCTCCCCTTACTACTATTTCCCTCCCTTATAATCCCTCCCTTTAGTCTCCTCCTTTTCACCCCCCCCCTTACCCTCCCACTATCTATAGGACACAACAAATTTTTATACTTATCAGAGTAAATTACTCCCCGTTTGATTCCAAACCAATGAGAGTAAATTTCAAACAATGCTCCTCTCCCTCCCTCCAATTCCTCTATTTAATGAATTTATGTGTCTATTCACGTTAGATTCTTAAACTTCACTGATTAATTTGATCCTTCTTTGAACCAGAACCAGTGAGAATAGTGTTTAAATGATGTTCCTCTCCCTCTTACTTTCCCTTCTTCTATAGTGTGTTTTGATGCCTCTTCAGATGGCATATTTTACCTTTTCCTAGCTCATCCTTTCCTTTTTCCCATTACAGTACCATTGATCCCCTTAATAGTCTTTTTTTTTTTTAGACTCCATGTTAGTGCATTCATACCCACACCCTCTAAGTATAACCCTTTTGCAGGTCATGATAATCATAGAGATTTCAAATATTGACAGTTATCAGCTCCACATATAGGGATGTGAACATTTTGCTCTTGTTGCATCCCAAGTAATGAGCTTGTGTTTGTGGGTGTGGGTGTGTGCACTTCTGCATGTGTGAGTCTATGTTACCCTTGTTTACCTTTTTATGTTCTTCTGGAGTCTTGTAATTGGAAATCAAATTTTCCATTGAGCTCTGGCTTTTTCATTAGGAAAGTCTGGAAGTCCCTTACTTCATTAAACGTCCATCTCCTTGCCTGAAAGATTATGCTCAGTTTTGCCGGGTAGTTAATCCTTGGTTGTAGTCCTAGCTCTCTTGCCCTACGAAATATCAAATTCCAGTCCCTCCGCTCTTTTAATGTAGAAGCTGCTAGGTCCTGTGTGATCCTAACTGTAGTTCCTCGATATTTGAATTGTTTCTTTTTGGCTGCTTGTAGAATTTTTTCTTTAATCTTATAATTCTGGAATTTGGCTACTATATTTCTTGGAGTTTTCAGTTTGGGATCTCTTTCAGGAGGAGTCCGGTGAATTCTATCAATAGCTATTTTATCTTCTGATTCCAGGACCTCAGGACAGTTTTCTTTGACAATCTCTTGGAGGATGTTGTCTAGACTGCTTTTCTCATCATGGCTTTCTGGTAGACCAATAATTCTTAGGTTGTCTCTCCTGGATCTGTTCTCTAGGTCAGTTATTTTTCCAGTGAGATATTTTACATTTTCTTGCAATTTTTCGATCATCTTGTTTTTTTCGATTGACTCCTGCTGCATCATAGAGTTCTGAGTTTCAGTTTGGTTGTATCTAATTTTTAGTGAATTATGGTCTTCAATAAGTTTTTGAAGTTCCTTTTTTAGGGAGGTATTTTCTTTTTCCAAGTTGGTCATTGCCTCCCTGATTTGGTCTTTAAAATTTTTCTTAAGCTCCTCCAGGAATGCTATTTGGGCTTGAGACCAGATCATGTTTCCTTCTGTGGTCTCTGGTGTGGGCAGAGAGTCTATATTGTCCTGTGTGTTTTGTTGTTCTTGCCCTGCATAGTATGCTCGAATAGACTTTCTTGCCTTCCCCTTCTCCTTTTCAGCTTCCTTCCTTCCCATTGTGACTTCCTGTTTCTTAGTGTCTCAGGCTATGAGTTTGGGGCCTGATCCTTGACTTTGAATACCTCTGGGTGGCTAGTTTATGGCTAAGTCAGGAAGTCAGTGAGGGATGTAGATGTGTAGGTGTGGGTGTGTCTGACCACTTCAGATTTCTGCCTCTATACCCCTGGGCTATAAGTAGGCTTTTGTTGGTGAGGTGAGGTGGGGCTAGTTGGGTCCTCTCCCTCTCTTCTCTTCAGATTCCTGGCTGTCTCAGTTACACCCTTTCTTGGAGATTCTCAAGCCTGAGGCTATTTCCATTAACTTGGGGTTTCAGTCTGGGTGGGAGACTTATCTTTGGGTTTTCTGCTTCATGAAGGAGGGATGGGAGGATCGGAGCAGCTAGAATTTACTTTGCCATTCCAGCCCCTGTATCATACAGGCAGGCAGTTTCTAAATTTCCAGGCTGGGGGCTGAATGCAGCCTGAGAAGCCACTTTCTCCACTGGGGGCCTGACTCTCCTACCTGGCTCCAATGATCCGTTCCCTCTGAGAGATGACTGCGATTCGTCCTTGGTAAGTCTGCAGGCTGGGGCTTTTTCTCTCTCTGGTGTAGTCTGCTTGCCTGCTCTTAGGTCTGAGCTGTGCAGACCCCACGCGCTCTGCGCTCGACCTGTGCAGACCCCACGCGCTCTGCGCTCGACCTGTGCGGGCACTCTGGGCAACCTCCTGTGCTGGATTCTGCCACACTCTGTCTTCCACTGGGCTTCATCACTCCGGAATCTGCTCAGATTTACCCTTTTGGACTTAGTGACAGAGGAGCTCAGCGAGGTTACTGCTTCCTTTCCGCCATCTTGGCTCCGCCCCTATTATAGATATTATTAATCCTATTTTATAGGTGAGGAAACTGAGGTTTAGAAAAAATAAGTGATTTAAGTCAAGGCAGGATCTGCCAAACATTTTAAGAACTCATGGATAAGGTTAATGAACAGGACTTTTCCCTGAGAATGGCATATCTATAATATCTAGATGGACCAGTCTTAACTAGGGCAACACTAGATTGTGTGTTTGTATGTGTCTGCACAAGCATATTCTGACTCTACAAAATCACAATTTCCTATTCACAATGCCATACTATACATCTTGAAGTGTGTCTGGATTACAAATAGAGGGTTGTTTTTTTTTTTTTTGATTTCTTCTTCCTTGTAAATTGGTTGGGACATAAAAACATGCTTTCCAGATAAGCACTTCTTAAAGTGTGGGTCTTGACCCCAAATGAGAAAATATTTGTAAAGTCCCTGGTACATAGTAAGGACTATTTAAGTACTAGTTATTATTTTTAATGTTTAATTTTTAATACTTAAAAACATTTAATGTTACAATGACATTAATGAAAATAACTTCTAAATAGATATGTTCCACTTTTATAATATAAAGAAATAGCTTAGAAATAGGAGTTCAGTGTGCACAACTTAGCTGTTCTAGATATCACCTAACTGAATCTAAAAATTGTTTACAAAAAGATTCTAGATGCTTGTGCATAATTTTAAAGGCAACAAATTTTTTTCTAAATCCCTACTTTTGTAATTTGCATTCAAGGCACAGTGGAAAAACAGTATATTCAGAGCTGTCAATTCCCCTCCCCATTCTCATATTTCTAGAGGTCAAGATAACACAGAATCAAAATGTCCACCTACTCAGAGAGCAGAGACCTTGAAATATGTGGGTAATCCAACTCACCTGGCACTAAAGAAAGAGAAGGTGTTTGTAACACACACCATCTACTTGTAAATGGCTTCCTTGTGTTGCACTTAGCTTCAGTGTCCCTGCATGAAGAGAGGAAACCCAGACATCAAAGTGAGAAAGGAGATTAAAGGAACCCCAAAGTCTCAGAACAAGACATTGTCAGCTCTACTGTTCACTTTCTCTAACTTTGTCCCTCATCATCCACCTTCAAGTAAAAATGACCAGCAGGGAGCACATATGCAGGCATCTGGATCTGGCAGGCAGATGTCGGAATATCTGTGAGTTTGCTTAGCCTATGCTAATGTGTACTGGTATTACTCCTTTACACACACACACACACACACACACACATACACACACACACACCCCTGGGATATAAAGTTTCTCCTTTAAATTGTATGGGTCAACATGATGGGGAAAAAAAATCCACTTCCAGGGAAAGAACCCAAGAACTCTGAATGCAGATTGAAACTTACCTTTTTTACATTATTTTTCTTGTTCTATTTTTTTTGCTTGTGCTTTTTTTTTTACAACATGGGTAATATGGAAATATGTTTTGCATGACTTCACATATGTAATTGATATCAAATTGCTTGCCTTCTCAAGGAAGTGGAAAGGATGGGAGAGAGGGAGAGAATTTGGAACTCAAAACTTAAAAAAAAAATTGTTTAAAATGTTTTGCCCGCAATTGGTAAATATCTAATGAAATAAAAATATACTTAAAAATTTATGGGTAAATACAGAAGAGCAAAGGCCGAGTGTTTTGTGTTATTTAGTGGGGTGCAGAACAAGGAAATCCTTAGGTTCATGGTGGTAAAAGTGGCCTGGAGGGAGACCTCTTTGCCTAATTTTGGTTGGAAGTTGGGAAGAAAACTTTGGATTCATCAAAAAAGGTAGCCTGTCACCCTCTTGAAAAAGCAGAAGATGTACCAACCCTTTTCATCACCCCATATTTTAAGATCTCTTTAAGTAGAGGTGATAAAATGAAGCCCCTTTTTGTCAAAGGGGTTAAAATACACAACTCTAGATATTGAAATGCAAAAGCTATTGAATAACATTTATACCTTCAAGATCCTTTTCACATACATATTGATGACATGAGCAACAACATAATGGATAGACCGGTGAACTTGGTACCGTGATATCATGAGTTCATGTCCTATCTCAGATGCTTGCTGTCCCTGTGACCCTGGGGAAATCATTGAACCATTTTAAGCCTCAGTTTCATCACCTATAAAATGAGGATTAAAAATAGCGTTTCTTTCACAGAATCATTATGAGGATGAAATGAACGAATATACACGAAACATTTTGCAAGCCTTAAAGTAATGTATATTATTTCATTGCTATTATAATTTAATAACAAAAATTATGATAATAATAATATGGCAATAATATTAGCATGTTACCTTAAAGAGGAAAAAGAAAGAGTGGAGGGAAAGGGAAGATCTTTACAAATATTGTCTCATTTGATCTAAAAGAAAGAACCAGAATAACCTTAGTTATGAAACAATCTACAGGCTACATCTGAGTTTTGGCAAGCAGATATCTGGTAACTGGTGTAGGTAATTTAGTTGAAGTAGGTACCTCAATGTACTTTTTGAAGAAGCCATGAAGATTTTTACTGAGTTTATAAAATACATCTTGTTAAATTAACCCAGTATTAGTAGGCAAGGGAGTTTAAATGGTAGCTGTGCTAAGTGTTTGGATTATGATTTTGCTGCTATAAGGAGCTCCCAAACTCTAGTAATTCAGAAGAGCATTTTTTCTGCAACTTACAAGTTTAAAGAAATTAGAGGAACCTGTCACCTTCTTGCCCAGGGTTATACAATCAGTGTGTGTCAGAGGCAGGAAATGAATCCAGGTCTCCCTGTCTCTGCTCAAGGCTCTCCATCAATGCCAAATTGTTCTCCAAATTAGAATTTGTTGTCATTGGAAGTGGATAGATTATTGATGTGAGGCAGCCTATTAATGGAACCTGAGTTACTTTTTCATCATCCTTTTAACAATTGTCATATGACCAATACCTTGACTTCATAGTGTTTCAGGCACTTTAACTCTAATGACCCTTACCTGCAGTAATTTGGCCACATACAACACAATCAGACCTCAGATTTGTCTTTTGCTTAAAGATGTACTACCCTTACCTTAATCATGACCTCTAAACTCTCACCTCTTTAATCTTCCCAGTCTACCAGGCCCTCTCACACTTTACCTGACTCCCTGCTCATCATGAACCAAAAGATCACCCACTTAATCATGCTAACTTTGGCAAACTAAAGTCTCTTACCCCTGTGCCCTTTACAGGGTATTGGTTTTATCAATACTTCAGAAATGTCTGTTATCCAACGTCTCTTGTGTTTTGCTATGTTTTCAAATGTTTCTTGGAGGATATCACAAAACTGTGCTTATTTACTATAAATTCATATTACTTAACTTCACCTGGTCATTTTTTATTACTCAACAATCCTTTTATTCACGAAAGTGACTTATTTCTGGTATAGTAACTGTTATGAAGAGTTTCCACTCTCCCTGAGCCCTCTATCCCCTATCTTTCTTTGAGCAGATGACCATGCCTCCAATCCTACTGAGGCCACCTGCCTTGACATCTGCCGTAACTTTACCCCTTCCCAGAAGTGATCTTTCTCTATTCAGAACTCTTACTGTATTTTTTGATATCTTTCTTACACATATATCACATATATTTCTAAGATAATTATTTGTGCTCCTATTTAATTTCCCAAATTGGAATGTAAGTCTCCTAAAGGTAGAAACTTCATCTTATTTATCTTTATATCCTCCTCAGGACCAAAGGCAGTTCCTTGAACATACTAGGTGCCTAGTCAATATCTATTGAATGAACAAATGAAGGGACAAATGACTTCACCAAGAACCCCACCAGCTCTAGCCTACAAGTTGTCATACTTAGCTCATTCCTGGACATTTTTTTTTATCAAGTAGATTTGCCTTGTAGATCAAGCTATGTAACCATTGTACATTTCCACCAGCTGCCTCCTTCCGTTGGTCTAAGTTTGAAGAGTCTCAATCAATGAGTTATCAAATGAGTTATCGCCTTTTATTTTATCAATGGATATCCATCAAAAGTAATTAGGCATTTTCTCAGTGACTCATGGAATAATCAACACACCAGATAATTTTAAAGAGGGCAACAGCAGTCTGACACCCCAGTCTGCTCAGTGGAAAAAAGGCTGACCCAGCTGGATGTGTCAGAGGACTTGATGGGGAAGAATTAAGAAGTCAACTTTTCATTCATTCTAAGATGCAAGACTTCCCAATAAATGTTTGCCATGCTTTGGACACAAACTAAGGTTTTTCTCTCTTGCTTGGGTGTTGGCTTCTTTTTATAAATGTCTTCTTCATTGGAAAGAGTGATGGATTTGGATTGGAGTGAGAGGACTTGGTTGAAATCCTACCTCTTTCCACTTATTAACTCTATGATTACTTTGCTTTTGCAATTCATATCTGGCACTGTGAAAGAAGAATTTGATTTGGAGACCAAAGACTCCATTTCAATCTTGTTTTTGTTGCTTACTACCTGTGAGACCTCAAGTCTCTTAACCTTCCTGGTCTCTGTTTCTAAATATATAAAATGAGGGAGTCAGACAAGATTGTCCCTGAGGTCTTTCCAAGCTCTATACTTTTGAACTTATGATTTGCCCAATCCTGAAGGGATGGAGGTATCTTTTAAAGATTGTGTGAGATACCCATGACGTATTAAATATGCTACATGGTTTATTGAAATGATCAAAAAGTAATGATTGCAACCCAGAATAACTATCTTTCTTTCAGCCTGATATTTAGCATTTTTTTCCTATTAATATCACAAGTCCCTAACTAAAGACTGGAAATTTTTGAAAATGTTTTCCAGCACACTGAAAGATCAATTTGAAAGGTTTCAAGACATCAAAAGTGTGTTTGCAGTTTCTGGGAACTTGGATTTTCTGCAGGGTATTTCAAGAATATTCCTGGGCATTGTTCTGAAGATAATACACACAAATACATATACACATATACAAATGTGTGTGTATATATTATATATATATAATATATGTATATACATACACATAAATATATATGGGGTGTAAGTAGGTGTATGTATATACATATACATATGCATATATGTATGCAACATACCCACCCACATTCACACCCCTACCCCTTGCATATATATATATACATATATGCATACATATATGTATATGTGCATGTACATATATATGTAGAGGGTAGGGGTGTGTGTGTAGAATTTATAACCACATATACCCCTACCCCATATATACACACACATACATACATAATACATATATATACACACATGTGTATAGGGATGGGGGTAACAGTGTGAATATATATTATACACACATTATATATAATATATACATTATATGTATATAATAATAATATATGTATAACACACATATATGTTTCAGGGCTTTGACTAAAGCTTTATTAGCCTGATGAAATAGTGAATTCAGGGTCTACTTCTTTGGCTAGGTTTTGCAGAAAATTATAGCCCTCAGATGAGAAATTTGAAAAACCCCACCCCTGCCACACTGAGATTATTCAATCAAATTCCCAGACAGTTTCTGGATTCTTCTTGGCCATGGGCAACCTAAGTGAAAACTATCCCAAGGCTTCCCTTGAAGTATATTTCTGCCTACATTTGGGTGATGGCCTGAAGACTCAACCATAGGAGGCTTTGATAGCAAGGATACAGGTATGAATCTTCAGATTCATTTCTCCATATCCAGAAATGTTTACCTACTAGTCAAAGTCTCTCTGCAAATGGTAACACTCCAAGCATATGGATATTAAATTAAAAACTTCCCTCAAGAGACATCCAGAACAGATGCTTGCAGCTTGTGACAGATAATTAATTAATACTTAATGATGGGCAGTACTTTAAAAACAGAAAGCTTCTATGTGAAGTATTCATCTTAATTAGCATTACATAACCTCACTACTTAGTGGCAAGCTTATTGCAAAACACTGTGTTAAAGCTGTGAAATTTCTTCTAGAAGATTACCCGGAAAAATATAACTTTTTTTTAACTTGCTGGAGTTTATTAATTTTCCCTTTCAAGAAAGGCATTCCAATGATTCTCGGAAACATGGTTTGAAAGTTGTACAGTTTTGAATGTGCTGCTTAGGTTCTCATTAAACTGAGAGGTGCATAGCTTTATTTAGTAGCCAGAACTTGCTTTTTCATACTATTTCACTTAAGGATCCTGGGATTCTGCCAGCTCAATTATGAATTGATTAGCATGTATTGGAGTGTCTTGCACACAATACGGAAAAGATGAAAAACAGCATACTTGAATGATTAATATCTTTGTTCTGCCCTTGGGTATTGGTCAGTACAAGGCCAGTGCTGGATTCTATATTCTTTGTAACTTGTTCCCTTGAATGATAATGTAGAAATAGCTTGGTATTGTTCCCCCCTCAAAGAGTGACAAGAAATGAAATCCTGGGGATTTCATTTAAATGCAGGGAATGTTGTAGGTAGACTATAAGCCATTACTTGTATTACTTGCTGCGTCCAGGTGTGGTTGTATCCTATCATTGCAGAATTGGAGAATGCAATCACTTGCTCCCTAGTTCATACATACAGCTGCACTTCATGAAGGGTTTATATAGATGAAATATTGATTTTCTAGTACATAGCTACATTACTGCCTTGATCTCAAACTTGGGGAAAGCAAAAAAGTAGGAGAAACAAAGCTGAAAGGCACAGTAAAATTGCTAGACCATCTGCCCAAGTAATTAGATGGCTTTATCTTTTTTTATCAATATTCAATCTGGACCTAAATTAGAGCAAGGAGAGTCCATTTAAAAAGTTTCTGTAAAGATCTGGACATGCAAGCAAGAAATATCTCAGGGAGTTCCCTATAGAGTTCAATACAAACATTTGAGATTCCTTTATTTGTAATCCTTAAAACTTGTTCTTGTTTATATATGCAAAGGGTGTTACTAACACACCATGAGGAGGGAATGTATTTTGAGTCCTGTTTTATGGATGTGGTGATGGATTTACACTCCTCCCTTCACACTCTAAGGTCTGATCATCTTTCAGTATAATGGGTACACACATCACAAGGGTGTAGCCATGGAATAGAGTAAAATCAACAGGCTAATTTTGTTTTTTTATTGAACTTGTCCATATTTTATTGGCTTGGGGAATTCCTAATAAGGAACTCTCTCTCCCAATGCCAATTAACATTTGCTCTGCAGTCTTAGAGAGTTGACTGGGGAACTAAAAGGATAAGTAACATATCCTGGGGTCCCACAATTGATATGTGACAGAATCAGCACTTGAACCCAGATATTCTTGACTTCAAGTCCAGTTTGCTATATACTATAGCTAGGTGGCTCTATGCACACAGTGCTGGGATTAAACATAGTAAGCTCATTGTAGATCCTATATAAATGCTAGTTGTTATTGTTATTATTGTTCTTAAAGCATGCTAGGTATTTTGGTTTCAAAAACATATAATTTGAACTTTTGGGTGTGGAGTCAAGATGGTGGAGTAGAGAAGCACTCAACTGAGCTCTCCTGAAATTCCCCTCTATATCACCAGTGTGATACCCACAGTGGCTCAGTGGCTGTTATGAATATGCAGGCATATTTCCAGTTTTGAATTGCAAGATATAACAGACTTTTTTCTTTAAACAAAAAACCAAGATATTTATTCATATTATACCAGAAAGTCAAATCCACCATGGTAATAAAGAAATTGGTACATATTACCAAAGCAGGGAATGCCACCATCCCCAACCCTTTCCTCTGTCAGGACTCCTCACAAACAAGCTCCCTTAATCAAAATGCTCTTCTCTCACCCATGCTAGCTGCTCTGCCTCTCTCTTCCTCCTTTCTCTCTCAGTTCTACCACACTCTCCTTTGGCTCTGCCTCACCCACACTTCCTGCTCCACCCATTTGGCAAGCTCCTCCTACCACAGGCTCATGTGACTCAGGCTCAATTCAGGTTACATAGGCCTATCAATGGATAGGAAAGATATTCCCATTGTTATTAACATCACACCCTCTAAAATAATTTTAAAATAATGCCTCAAATTGAATTCTGGTGTGGCAGAGCCAACAAAAGGTTAGAGTAAAACATTCTTTCAGTCCAAGGCTACATGAAAGGTTGGAAAGAGAGATATGTGACACAGGAGAGGAAATTGATTCCAAACCCATGTGGATGGAACACCAGTGGTGGGATTGTCACTGGTGGAGGTGAAAGAAGCAGCAGTGTTGGGAGCTATCAAGCCAGAGATGATAAGGGAGCCTAGCAAGTGGTCAGAAAGAGATTACAGGGTCAGGGTCCCTCTGTGCTAACAATAGATGCAGGATGGGGCACTATTTGGAAACTCCATTGACTATACTCACTCCAGGGTCATAGTTCAAGGGCAGAGACCCTGTGGGGTAGTAACATTTCAGATCATAAGGAAAGAGGGGTCCTGAGGAGCAGCATCCATTACAATCCCAAGGGATCAGAGACCCTTCCTGGATAAGAATCAGACTGCAAACTAAAAGAGCAATAACTACACTTATCTGCAGATCACACCACCTTGGAAGCTTTAAAAACTTCAAAAACACCAGAACTACCTCTAAAAGCAGCAGGGCATGAAAACTTGAGATAGAGTCCCTTCCTTAGACATCAGAAAAAAAAGAGCCCAACACTACAGAAAGCTCCAAACAAGACAAAGCAGTGGAAAAGATGGACAAATGACAAAAAGAGAACCTGACCGTAAAAAGCTAATATGGTGACAGGGAAGATCAAGACATGGACTCAGAAGAAGAAAATTAGGTGAAAACAGGTATAAGTAAAGCATCAACAAGAACTCCTGGAAGTGTTAAAAGAAATATTTTCAAAACCAAATAAGAGTGGTAGAGAAATAAAGGTACAGAAATGAAAACAAAGGAAGAGCATAATGAAAAGACAACTTGGTTAAAGGGTCACAAAAAATGCTAAAGAAAATAACACCTTGGCGGCAGCTAGGTGGCACAGTGAGTAGAGCGTCGGCCCTGGAGTCAGAAGGACCTGAGTTCAGATCCGGCCTCAGACATTTAATGCACACACAAACAAAAACCTAGCTATGTGACCTTGGGCAAGTTACTTAACCCCAATTACCCTCCAAAAAAAAAAAAAAAAAGAAAAGAAAAGAAAATAACAGCTTAAAATGGAATCAGCCAAATGGAAAAAGAGGTACAAAATTCACTGAAGAAAATAATTGCTTAAAAATTATAATTGGGGGGGCAGAGCCAAGATGGCAGATTAGAAACAGCACTTCCACAGTGCTCCAGCCCACTCCACTTAAACATTATGTAAAAGGGGGTCTCTGAACAACCTCTGGATCTCCAGAACCCACAGAAGGACACAGAGGAGCTAACCCCCCACTGAGGACAGCCTGGCAGTCTGTCATGGCCAGCACAGAACTCTGGGAGCTGAGCCCAGGACCACATGAGTCTGAGGTTTTAGCCCCAGGGAGGCTGGACCAGCAGCAGGCTGGAGGGATCCCAGAATACCAGCAGCTATGGCTTCAGAATTACCAACACATAGATGCCAAGGACAAAGTGAGAGGTTAGTGCCCTAGGAGTTTGGGACCAGTATTTGAGAGTCCATGGGGGTGAGAAACCCCTGAGGAGCTGTGCCACAGCCACCATTTTGCAGCTTCAGTTCCTGGCCTGCTAATTGTAGGGGGATCAGGCAATCAGTCTGGGGGGGTAATCACTCTTGCTTTAACCTCCCTGGATCTGGATTGTGGTCTGGGGTGGAAGACTTGGGGTATGTGTCCAGCTTGCTAGAGTGTGGGGGGGGCTTCAGGGAGGGCACCCAATTAATACCTCCGGTAGCTGAGAAGACCCCAACATTTGGGAGGGAAGCTCCCCTGGCTGGTGGCAGAGTCCTACTGTGACAAGTCCAAAAGTTAAGTAATTAAGTGGCAACATGCCTAGGCAAAGGAAACAACATAAACAGAAAAATTCAACATTAGACTCCTATTTTGGGGGCAAAGAGGATCAAAGCATGGAACAGGAGGAGGACTGTGAGGTAAGAACTGCACCAAAAGCCCCAAATGAAAATATGAGCAGGTTACAGGCCATAGAGGACCTTAAGAAGGATTTTAAAAACCAAATAAGAGAAGTGGAGGAAAAATTGGGAAGAGAAATGAGAAGGATGCAAGAAAAGTATGAAATGAGGGTCAACAGCCTGACTGAGGAAAATAACACCTTAGAAAATAGACTAACTCAAGTGGCAAAAGAGGCTCAAAAAGGCAATGAGGAGAAGAATGCCTTAAAAAGCCAACTTTGCCAGATGGAAAAAGAATCTCAAAAGCTCACTGAGGAGATTCATTCCTTCAGAGTTAGACTGGAGCAAATGGAAGCTAGGGACTTTATGAGAAATCAAGATGCTGTTAAGCAGATCCAAACAAATGAAAGATTAGAAGGCAATGTGAAATATCTCATGGGAAAAACCACTGACCTGGAAAATAGATCCAGGAGAGACAATTTAAAAATTATTGGACTACCTGAAAGCCATGATCAAAAAAAGAACCTAGAAATCATCCTTCAAGAAATTCTCAAGGAAAATTGCCCTGATGTTTTAGACCCAGAGGGCAAAATAGAGGTTGAAAGAAATCATGAAAAAGATCCCAAAAAGAAAACTCCCAGGAATATTATAGCCAGGTTCCAGAATCCCCAGATCAAGGAGAAAATACTATAAGCAGCCAAGAAGAAACAATTTCAATATTGTGGAAACACAATCAGAATAGCACAGGACCTGGCAGCTTCTACATTGAGGATTGAAGGGCATAGAATATGATATTCTGCAGGGCAAAGGATCTGGGATTAAAACCAAGAATTACCTACCCAGCAAAACTAAGTATCTTGTTTCAGGGGAAAATATGGTCATTCAGTGGAATAAAGGACTTTCAAGCATTCTTGAGGAAAAAACCAGAGTTGAATAGAAAATTTGACATTCAGACCAAGAAGCAAGAGATACTTGATAAGGTAATCAGGGAAGAGAAATCAAAAGGAACTTATCAAAGTTACCTATTTACATTCCTACATGGAAAAACAGTAACTGTGACTGATGAAACCTTTCTCAGTATAAAAATAATTGAAGAAGGGTAGATGGGCATATGAATACATATGTGAATGTGTCATATATCTTTACAAGTATTCATGGATAGAGGGCACAGGTCAAATTTGGTGGGAAAGGATGATACTTAAGGGGTGAAGTTAAGAGGTGAGAGAGGAATGTGGCAAGAGGAGATGGAGAGAGACAGAGTGGGGTAAACTATCTCATGTAGAAGAGGCAAGGGGAAGTAGTTGCAGGGGAGGGGAAGAACAGGAAGGCTAAAAGGCAAAACCATATTCTCATTGAATTTGGCTCAGGGAGAGAATGACATACACTCTAAATGGGATATCTCACCCTGCAGGACAGTAGGGGGAAGGGGGATGAGAGGGGTGATAATGGAGGGGAGGGCATGCTGGAGGGAGGGGAGGTTGCAGGCTCCCACTTTTGAAGAGGGACAGGATCAAAATAGGGAATGGACCATGTTGGGGGTGGGATGGGTGGGAGGGAATTATAGTCAGTCTTTTACAATATATCTACTATGGTAATGTTTTGCATAGCTATACATGTACAGCATATACTGAATTGCTTATATTCCCAGTGGGCGTGGGTGACAAGGAATGAAGGGAATGGATCTAGGATTCAAAGTTTTAAAATTCAATGTTTCAAATATACAAATACTGTTATTAATGCTATTTTGCTTGTAACTGGGAGATAAGATGTGCAGGCATTGGGGCACAGATATTCTCCTTGCCCTAATGGAAAAGTCGAAGGAGGTATGGGAGAAAATATGGGAGAGAGCAGATTGGATGAGGGGGTAACCTGTGGGACTGCTATTCTGGGGTGGTGGGTAGGGGGAAAATGGGGGAAAATTGTAACTCAAAATCTGGCTGAAATGAATGATGTAAACCAGAAGTTAATAAAGCATTTAGAAAAAAATTAGAATTGGGAAAAAAATTAGAATTGGCCAAGTGGAAGCTAATAACCCCATGGGATGTCAAGAAATGATCAGACAAAATCAGAGGAATGAAAAAATTTGAGAAAATTTAAAATATAGGGAAATAAATTAGAGGAGAAAATTGGCTAGTGATAGATTTTATCTTTCCCCTCTCTGAGCTACATAAATCCAACCATATAATACGTAAGAAGTCAAAGAGATTGGGGGCGGCTAGGTGGCGAAGTGAATAGAGCGCCGGCCCTGGAATCAGAAGGACCTGAGTTCGGAGCCAGCCTCCGACCATTAATCCGCACAAACAAAAACCTAGCTGTGTAACCTTGGGCAAGTTACTTAACCCCAATTGCCCTAAAGGGGGGGCTAGGTGGCGCAGTGAGTAAGAGCACCGGCCTCGGAGTTTGGATGACCCGAGATCAGATCCGGCCTCAGAAAATGAGTACCCACGCATAAATCAAATGACGAGCTGTGTAACCTTGAGCAAGTTACTTAACCCCAATTGCTTAAAAAAAAAAAAAAGTCAAAGAGATTAATAGAATTTTTATAAAAGTTAGATATGCTAGACATCTGGAGAAAACTGAATGAGAATAAAAGGTAGTATAACTTTTTTTCAGCTGTATATAGTATTTTCACAAAAACTGACCATGTTTGAGGGTATAAAAAGCTCACAACCAAATTTAGAAAAGCAGAAATATTAAATGCACCTTTTCCAGACCATAATGCAATAATAAATACATTTAATAAAGGACCATTGAAGCATAGATTAAAATCTATTTGGAAACTAAATAACCTAATCCTAAAGAACAAATGGGTCAAAAAAGCAAATCATAGAAGCATTCAATAATTTCATTAAAGAGAATGATATCAATGAGACAACATTCCAAAATTTGTGGGATGCTGCTAAATCAGTACTTATGGAAACATTTATATGTATATACCAGTAAAAGATAGAAAGAGTTGATCAATGAATTGGACATGCAAAAGAAAAAAAATACTATAAAAAAAGAATAATTTTAAAATCCCCAAACAAGCACCAAAAAGGTAATACAGAAAATCAAAGGAGAGATGAATAAAATAGTAAATTTAAAAAAAAAACATATTTGACCTAATAAATGAAACTAAGCTGGTTTTATGGAAAAACCAATAAATTTAATAAACCATTGCCTAATTTAATTTTAAAAAGAAGAAAGAAAGAAACCAAATTACTGGTATCAATAATGGAAAAGGCAAATGCACTACCAATGAAGATGAAACTAAAGCAATTATTAAAATGATTTTATCCAATTATATGTTAATAAAACTGACAATCAAAATGAAAAAGATGAATACTTACAAAGATATAAAGTGCCCAGATTAATAGAAGAGGAAATGAAATACTTAAAGAATTCTATCATAGAAAAAGAAATACAGGGTGCCCCTAAAGGCTGGTCACATAGGAAATCTCAGTTACTATATATATTTTCAAGAAATGAATGAAATTTTCAACATTTTATTTAATTAGCATAAATTTAAACATGACAATTTCATATGGAATAAAAGCTTTCATTATCTATTGGGGACTGTTTTCCATATTAATGAGATTAATTTAATTAATTAATAATATTTCCCATGAAATGTCATTTGTGCTAGTTAATAAAATGTTTTTGAAAATTTCATTCATTTCAGTTCTTGAAAATATTAATAGTTAATGAAATTTCCTATGTGTCCAGAGTTTGGTGAAAAAATGCATAATTAAACTCCCCAAGAAAAAAAATCCCCAGGACCAGATGAATTCACAAGTTAATTCTGCCAAACATTTGAGGAAAAATTATACATTTGAAAAAAATATACAAAAAATTATATCATTTGTGTCCCAATATTATAAAACAACTTGGAAAAAATAGGCAACAAATTCCTTTTACAACACATATAAAGTTTTGATATGTAAACTAAGGCGAGCACAAGGAGAGAAAGAAAACTATATACTATTTTCCTAAATTAATAATGACACAATTTAAAAAATAAATACTAATGAGGAGATTACAACAATGTATCACAAAACCATGAATTTTTGACTGGGTGGGATTTTTACCAGGAATGAAAGCCTCATTCAATATTAGGAAAACTGTCAGCATAATTGACATCAATAACAATAACAAAAAATCAGATAATTATATCAATAGATTCAGAAATAGCCTTTGAAAAAAAGACAAGACCCATTCCTACTAAAAACATTAGAAAACATAGGATTCAATGGAGCCTTTCTTAAAATAAGTAGAATCCATCTAAAATCAGCAACAAACATTATCTATAATAGGTATTAACTTGAAGCCTTCCCAATAAAATCAGGAGTGGAACAAGAATGTCCATTATCACCACTAATATTTAATGTTGTGCTAGAAATACCAGTTATAGAAATAACACAAGAAAAATAAATTGAAAGAATAAAAATGGCAATGAGGAAAGAAAACTATCCCACTTTTCAAATGATTTGATGGTATACATAAAAAACCATAGAGAATCAACTAAAAAACTATTTGAAACAATTAACAGCTTCAGCAGAGTTGCAGGATATAAAATAAACTTACATAAATCATCAGCATTTCTACTTATCACTAACAAAACCCAGGAGCAAGAGGTAAAAATATAAATTCCACTTAAAATAACTGCAGACAATATAAAATACTTGGTAGTCTACCTGCCAAGACAAACCCAGTGATTATATGGACACAAATAAACCTGGTTTTGCACTGAGAAGAATAAAGTTTATTCTCAGATTTGCATGTTAAGTATTCCTGAGAGAAGATAAGCAATAGGAAATATTAAGTACTTTCATCTAAAGCTAACATGAATGCAGTGGGTAACAAAGTCCCACCAGTCCAATGCAAATCATCTTCTGAATTGGTTTTGTCCACCTGCAATCCATCTGGCTTTCCTAACAGTGTCTCTTCTTTCTGCCCATGCTGATTTCCAAGTCATTGGACATGCCAGTTTCACCATTCACTGTCAGAAAAGGACTTTCAGGTTTTTTTGGTGGGGATTTTAGCAGTTTTGTATAAATAAATCACAAAGAGGAGTATATTTCTAGTCATCTTTCCATGATTTCTTCCTTTAATTAAGAATCAAATATTGCATATTACACTCTCAACCCCTTAATTCTAAAGAGCATTTTCAATTATGTTCTCTCTCTCTCTCTCTCTCTCTCTCTCTCTCTCTCTCTCTCTCTCTCTCTCTCTCTCTCTCTCTCTCTCTCCATTTGATTGCTTAATCTTTATAGTCACCAAACTTTCACTTGACTTTCTTTGGGCCAAGATAGACAAGTTCTCTTCCCTTGGGGGAACTCAGTTTTCTTGGCAATAGTCTTCCACTTTCCCTCCTTCTCCTTCCCCCTCCCCCACTATTTCTAAAGGCCATATTCCCTACAAAGGCTGTTGGAATGTGAGGCCAGACATGGAGGTGTTAAAGGGGGAGCCAGAGCCAGTACATCTGGGGCTCCTTAGCAATGAACAGGGGCCAGGACCAAGAGGCAAAGGGGAGCTCACTTTTTGGCCAGGATATAGACGCCAATGGGATAAAGGGAAAGTGACACACTCTGAGCCTGGTTTCTGTTTAGATTATTTTGTTTTAATCTTGTCACAAAACATCTGACCTTTCTTGAAATGTATTGGTCACTGCATCAATGCGGGTGGTGGGACTGGGAGCCCAATTCCTTTCATCTGTTCTCTTTTGGATTGCTAACACATTTGTGATGTCATCACAAAATGTACCATGCTTGCAAGGCTGAAATTTTAGCATAATGGTCACAGAAGCCAAATTATCTGTCCTCTTGCCTGATACTTTTATTCTTTTGAATGATCTAGCCCAGCTTTTGTCTGGAAATTTGCACAGATGTTGAATCACAAGTCAATAAGTGGCATTTTCCACAATGCCATGTTGTTTACTTTATATGAATTTCCTCTGTCCTTGTGCTCTGACCTTTCCTTCCATATGCCACACAATAAGAATTCAAATTGGTTTTCTGGGGAAAGGACCTGGGAAGTGTTAAATTCATGGCTTCAATATGTAAACACTGAGATTATTGTTTATTGTTTGCATTGAAAATGGAAAATGAATGGTAATTTCTTAAACAATTGTGAGTTTATCAACGTGGGGAATGAAGACTAGTGGTGTGATTTCGTTGGTTTAGTGGATTCCAAGAGGAGCAAACTCCCTTTACCCATGCTGGTTGATGTCTTTTGCACAATTTATAGTCTGTTTTCCAGGACACTGAATGATTAAATAACTTGCCCCAGATTATAGAGCCAGAAGTTGGTTTTAAATCCAAACTTTCCTGTCTCCTAAGCCTGCTCTCCAGGTATTACACCATGCTGCCTCCCCATCCTCATCACTATCATTTTTACCATAAAATCTTTGTTACTGCTCTCTAATAGAGTTTCACAATGTTGACCCATTTCATCCTGTTCATTTTGTGACCTTCCAGAGCTCAGCAGAGTGACTGGCACAGAGTAGGCATTTAAAAAGTGTTACCTGATTGATTGAATAAATGATTGATTCAGAAATAAATGAAGCCTTACCTATTGTGAACCCATTTGCTACTGTGAAACCTTCTTCAGGACTCACATGTTTTCTCATCATGGGTAGGAATATGAAGATAGGGGCCAATTCCTAAGGATAGAATTTTATGCTTCTTTGAAGCCAGAGATATTCAGGCTGTCAACAATACCATCTATGTCTAAAAAGATCAAAGTGTTACCTTGACATACTACCACTTTATAGCTGGGTCTGCTATTTGGGGAGGGCACGAGGAATTTAATTTACAATGCTTCCTCATTAACTACAACATATCTCTGTTAGAAATAAACCAAAAAGAAACAACAATTATATATTCTTGTGATAGAACTCAATTTCATATCAATTCTGCATTGTCATGGAGATATGTTCAAGTCATGTAGTCATTACAAGAATAAGCATGAATAATAGCAAATGACAAAGATTGCAAAGTGATTGCTTCATTCTGAAACTCCCACATTCTCCTTCAAAAGATCACTGTTACACATGATGCTCTGTTAAGAACATACAAACTTATACCTCCAACTGGCTTCAGTTCTTCTACAGACTCAAACTTCATTGAAAACTTTGCAGCTAAAATCTTCTATATGAGCTGCCTCCCCCCATTAGAATATGAGGTACTTGAAAAGAAGGATGTCTTACTGTTCTATTTGCAACCCTGTCTTGCATATAGCAAAAAAACAAAAACAAAAACAAAAACAGAAAGAAAAGAAAAAAAAGCTTTTTTAAAATCAGTTCTTCCATTAATAGAAAATTAAAGCTGAATGTATTACTTTTTTAATAGGACTTCCTCAATTTATTTGAAAATCTAAACTTTTAACTTCATATATACCTACATGGTTACTGCAACTTTTCTTTCTTGTTCACAGCTTTAATAACCAACTATTATTTTGGTTATCATAGCTTCATAAATTTAGAACTTTATTATTAGCATTCAAAAGGCTATTTCTTCTTTGGGTAGTTTATCTACATTTAGGTATTACCTCCCTAAATGCAGTTGAGTAGCGCTCCCAACCAGATGAGGAGTTTTGTGATGAATGTGTTTTGTGATTCAAATAACAAGGTATCAACTTTAACTAGAGATCAGGACCGGAGATACTGTATTTTCCAATAAGTGCCTTAAAAACAACAAAAAACTAACATGGAAGACTTTTTAAATAGCTCAAAATAACCAGTTTTTAAAAATGATTTTAAAGATGTTGTTTATGTAGAACAAGATTTAAATAACTTCATACCAATATGCAATTTTGTACTTTTCTCACCTGTTAGAATTCCTAATTTTTTTTTTCTGAGTCAACCTTGTACAGTGGAAAGAACATTATAGTTTTGAACATGAGTTCAAAAATATGCCTTTGATAGAATTCTATTTGTATGACCTTGGGCAATAACTATTTAACTTTTCTGGTCCTCCACTTTCTCATATGCAAAATAAAGCAGTTGGACTATATTATCTTTAAGGATCCTTCCCATGCAAAATCCTATGATTCTTTATGGCTTCAAAAAAGTTTTGGCTCTTTTCTCCCACCTAGCAGATTTGCATTAGCAATGCCACTAGTAGGCTACGGGATTTCACAGAGCTACATCTGTAACTCCTGTATTATTTCTTTATTTCTCAGCAGTAGAAGTAGAAGACTATCGACAGTATTTCCTGTCTAGGATGACTTTCCAAAAGGTGCCCTAACTTTCTTCCACGTGGAAAAAAGAGAGAGATTACTGTCACACAAGTCAGCCCTTGTGACTGTAATTTTTCCATTTAGGAGTCAATTACTTGGACAATTTATTTTTGTTAGTTATTTTTTAAGTGAAAGGAATTACTCCTGCTATCCAGCTTCTTCCCATTAGACTGCCTTGCTTTTATATGTGGTGATTATTTTCTTCAGGTAAGGTTACCCAATACCACTAATTTACACATAAAAAAAACCATATGTTTCCTAATATAAAGTGCCTTCTAGCTATGAATCTAAGCTTACATCAGAATGTACCATTGGCAGGGAAAATATTTAAATAGGATCTAACAGTGTTCTTTAATCATGACCTAAAAATATTTCCAAGTGGTTTGCTCATGATCATTTAATGAAACTGAGTTTTCAACCCAGATTTGAGTATGGAGAATTATTTTCCCCCTATCATAATGAATTTGTCTTTCAAGTATTATCTACTCATTTCACCCGTTTCCTCAAAATCTGGCTCATATTTTAGTGAAGAACCAATGAACTATTAGTCTGGATAGATTCTTGGAGTCTGTATTACAATCTTCAGTTAAGATCTGAGAAGTGTTATTATTATATCCACTTTAAACAAAGCCAGCCCAGGATGGCAAGTAATAACTCAAGTCAGTTATTGCTGCCTTATGCCATACATTGTTATTGGGTTGGTGACCTCACTTGGCTTCATGCTGTGTTTGTTACCAGACTCTGATAAGGTGACATTTCTGTAACACCATGAAAAATGAGTATCCAAGAGACATGACTTTCTTACTATGTATCCTGAAAAACAGTGGCCCTCCAAAGATCTACTTTGAAGAAGTCAGGTTATTATAAACATACAATATAAATGGATCTATCACTAAGATAAGAGAGTATGCCTCAAGAAATTCCATTTTCAATCCTATGACTCTATTTCTAAACCCATAGTGTAAGGATCCTGTCTTACCGGGCTGACACCAAACTTAACTCTCCAGTTGCCTCTATGGCTCTCCAATGGCTTCCACGATTCTGGTCGCCTCACTATGACCCCTTGGAGAGTTTCTTTCCCGTTGCCCCCACAACTCTGGTTGCCCTACTATGACCTCTGGTTCATCCCCATGAGCTCCTCAGGGGAGCCTGCTCCTCCTGAACAGACAAAGGAGTCCTGACACGAAGATGTAATGTATCTTGCCATTTAATCTCTTTCTCCTTCACAACCCCCTCTTCTCTCTCTCTCCTCCTCTTTCACCTCACTTCCCTCCTTTTATCTCCTCCCCCACCCCCACTCTGTTCCCACGTGCCTCATCAACAGGCTCCTCACAGGAGGGGAGTGCTCCCCTGTTAGCAGCATGTGCTCAATACCCAGTAATCCTTGAACCTGTGTTGGTTCAAGGCAGGGAGGGGGGGGAAACAGAAATACACACACAGGTGCCTCTAACCCAGCCTGAGTTGCGCTGCCATTTGCCTGAGTTTTCCGCGAGTTCTCAGAGTTCGGTAAAGTCTTAAAGGGACCTAACACCATAGTATTGACAAATCAAGTCAACATGCATTTATTAAAGGCTTATTAAGTGTGAGGCATGATGATAAGCTCTGGGGATATAATAGAAGACAAGCACAGTTCCTATCCTCAAGCAGCTCATTTACTAGTAGGGGAAGCAACAAGTAAACAGCTATCTACATAAAAGATATGCAGGGCATCTCAAAAGTCTTCCAACTACATTAAGACTGTTAGAATTCCCTATGTGCATCTGTGCTCATGTGTGTTTGTGTGCGTGCATGCATTTGTGTGTGTGTGTGTGTGTGTGTATGCGTGTGTTAACCCTTCTTATTGTGACTTTCTGTAACATAGCTTCACTATATCATGGGTTGGCATAAGAAATTAAATGGGAATTTGGGGGGGGGGGAGTTTTGCAGAAGCCACAGACAACAAAGAAAATATCTAAAAACTCAGAAATGTGTAAAATATATGCACGGTATTGCAAAATATCAACATATTTCTTTTTTTAACACAACAGCATAATAATTCAGATTTCTCTGGTATGCAGAGAGGGACAAAAGATTTTATGTGGATTTTCTGCATTATTGGGGCACTTCTCTCTCTAACCCTCACATTGTGGAAGGAATAACTATGTATATATATAAATATATACACATACATATATGGGTGTATACATATAGCTACGTGGATAGATTTATAGATATATGGAAGGGTATATAGATAAATATAAATGAATAAATATTTGCATGAATTACTTATAGAGTAAATGGGAGGTAATGTGAGATGGATGGCAATAGCAGTGGGGAGATGAGGAAATGACTCTTGTAGGACGTGGGAACTGAGTTGAGTCTGAGTCTTGCAGGAAGCCAGGGAAACCAAGGGAAGGAGATACATGGAACATCTCAGATGTGGGAGATAGCCAATGAAAGGACAAGAGTCAGTAGAAAGAGCTAATTCTTTATTTTTTATTCAAATTTGAATTATAGATTTTGGGGGTTGTTTCTTTTCAAATTTGCATGCCTCATCTCTTCTACTGAATTGTAATCTTGAAGCAAGGAACTATATCTCATCTTCCATCTACATTTCTCTAGCATATATGGTAGTATCTGTACACTTGGTGCCGAGGTATTTGTTACATTAAATTGAATTCATTGTAAATGTCATGTTCTTTTAATATCTCAAATTGTTCAAGTTTTCTTGGTTTTTATTACCCTTCCTTCTGGCTATTCTCTTTTCTTTTTTTTATTTTTAGAGGACTTAAGGAGTGTACAAAAATTTCTCTTGTTTAGACATTTCAGTTCTGACACTTTTTGACCGTATTTGGGGTTTTCTTGGACAGTACTTTGCCATTTCCTTCTCATTTTACAGATGAGGAAACTGAGGCAAAAGTAACTTATCCATGGTCACATCACTAGTAAGAGTCAGAGGCCAAATATGAATTCAGGTCTTCCTGATTTCAGGACTAGTGCTCTATCCACTGTGGCACCTAGCTTGCCCAACAGAAATGTCTACTACCAGATGAAATCACAGATATGAACCAAAAGAAAAAAGGAAAAAAATTCAACCTCTAGAATAAGCCATTTTTAAAACCATTTTCCTAACCCATGTATCTGTTCAAGTTGGAAAGAACCTTGGAGACCATTTAGATCATCTCCCTACATTTTAAAAATGAGGAAATTGAATCCCATGGAGTGTGAATGACTAGTACAAGGTTTAGTGCTATGTTCTTTCCATGACACTGTCTTCTAATTGTAAATCTAGAATCTTCCCTCAAGAAGGAAACCTTTTTGTTACATGTGGTATGTTAGAGAGAAAAATAATGAAAAGCTACATCACCTCCACCTTGTATTTGGTAAGGAAAGGAAGAGAATTGGTTTTGCAAAGTTACACAGGGGAGCAAAGATTTAAAGACAACTGTAACCTCCTGCACGGCTAGAAAGACACAGGTGTGCACCACATGAATGCATAAAACCAATCTGGCTGTAATGGGTGTGATGACAGCTCTGAATCCATACTGGTCTCATCCCAAGGTGCACCAATGCATCTGGTATGTATTTAAGCTCGCTTTTATAAGTAGCATTAGAAATGCTTGTACTCACAGCCACTAAGTCCTAGATAGGAAGAGGGAACTTTGTGGAAGCATTTTCCTGAGCAAGAACCCTCTGAGTATGCTGAAGAGTTTAATGGTAGAAATATTGCCCATTGAGCCCCTGGGTATGTATGCTCCTAAGACAGCAATATGCTCAGCAGTAGCATAGATTTCATCAGTCCTTGTGCTGGAAGGGTTATTGCAAGATCATAGGGTCTTAGATGCTGGAAAAAAAAACCTTAGAGGTCACTGAGTCCAATGACCTTGTCTTATAGATAGGGAAATTGAGGTCCAGGAAGTTGAAGCAACTTCCCCAAGGTTGTGTAAGTAGATGGTATAATGCATTCATCTTTCTCTTCTTGAGCATGACCACCAAGTCTCCTGAGAAAAGTGAAAACATACCCTGTTAGAAAATATACCTGACTACTGGAAAATCTCTGCCAAGCTTCTACTTTCTGGATCTGGGGGTGGGGAGATGTAGATATCTTTTATACTGTATGTGCTCTGTCAAAAGGGAAAATTATTAAGTCACCAGTGATGATGATGATGATGATGATGGTGATAACTGCCCAAAATACCTGCTATGTGTCAGTCATTGTGGTAGACACTGGTGATACAACAAAAATGAACCAGTTCCTACATTCAAAGAGTTTCTATTCTGCACAGAAGAAAAAAATATGGATATGTGTATGTATGTATACATATATACACACACACAAAATGTATATGTATATGCCAAGTGCATATATACATATACACACATATATGTATATACATGTGTATACATATGTACATGCACATATGTGTATAATAGCCCCTCTGGGTTCCCTGTGGGCAAATGACAAATTCTTTTCCTTAGGGTTCTAAGAGTCCAAGGTTTCAAATAAAGCTGTTTTTGAGCTCCTAACAGGCACATTCTTCATTGATTATCAGTGAAATTTAATTGGCTTTTAGAAAAATGTGTTTTCTAATATGTTATAGGTAGCATAGGCATTACAAAAAATGGCATGCAAAAATATTGGCGTACTCTCTCACAAACAAAAAGTTCATGGGAAAAATGAGCTCAAAGTTAGAGTAAAATAGAGGTAAATCATGCATGAAAGATACATAGATGACAAAGGCATAACTCGTAGCAGCAGAGGCAGTTGGGTAACATAGTAGACAGAGTAGCTAGGTCTGAAATAAGGAAGACAAATTCAAATGCTGTCTCAGACATTTACTAGCTATGTGACCTTGGGGCAAGTCTCAACCTCTGTCTACTTTTTTCCTCAACTTTAAAATGGCAGTAACAATAGCACCTACTTCCCATGGTGGCTGTGAGGATAGAATGAACTATTTGTAAAGTGCATATATAACATAACCAGCACAAACAACCAGCATAGTAAACCTGGCTCATAGTAGGTGTTTAATAAGTCTTTGCTTCTTAGGTTATTGGAAATCCTTTTTCCCCTCCTTCATGAATATCATCACCAGATACTCATTAGGTGTAGGTCTCTGCTAGGCTCCAGGGATTTCTGCCTTTCCACAGTCTTAAAAGTTCCTTTCCCCATATGCCTCAGCTCCTAGCTGGGTACATGGTCTCCTCCTACTGCCCCATATCATCGTCATGACTTCCCTCTGGGCTCACTTTCCCCTCCCTCACTCTTTTCCCTTTTCAGACACAAAGATCTCCCTCATTTAGATGTTCTTGAGAAGTTCCAGAAGTTTGACTGCTTTGCTATTGGACATACTACTTCCAAATTAACTTGCTGTATTATGTTAAAGCCCAAAGGTTTACATCTTTGGTTAATTGATTACTCAATTCAATCATTTTCTAAATGCTAGCTATATAAAATAGAAGAAAAAAAAGAACAAAGTAGTCCCTGCCCTCAAGGAGCTTACATTCCAATAAGGTGAGACAATAAGAAGTGATAGCCAAAAAAGATGAGTTTTGGTCCAGACAATTACATAGGGCAATAGAAACATAGGACAGTGATTGCCATGCCCTGTTTAGGAATAATATTAATTAGCATTGATTTGATTACTGATCTTAGAGTAAGGGTGAAAAAGAGTGGGGAGAGAAGTACACAGAGCAATGGGATGAATGGCAAGATGTCAGGTAGCCACAGGTTTCCTGGATGATTGGATGGGATGGGAGTTATGGTATAAGTCAGTTGGATAGAGTGTGTTGGTGAGTTTGTGTTCACTCACCCATCAGAGTGGTTACTAAACTAAAGCAGGACAAAGGAACCTGCCATCTGCATCATCAGAGGTGATTAGATTTTGCAGTTTTCCCTTGGTGGATGAAATGCCCTGGGAGTGTATGGAAGTTTATGGAATGGAATTTAATTTTTGAACAATTACTAATTACTAGTCACTTAAATATTGATGAAGAGAAATTCCAGACCTCTACAAATTAATATTTCCATTAGGACCCTGAGAGTCCATCTGAACTGGATTCCCAAGGCAACCTCTGACCTTCCACTGATGCTCTCTTAGGGCCCTCTGATCTGAACCAATCCTGACCCCAGGTCTGCTTTCTTACACATATCCCTCCCCCTAATCCCCTTTGAATGTTTTTCATTCCCACAGCTGGACTGTCCCCTGCAGGCATTACACTGCCTGCCCAGTGGATGACGTTTTTCTGGCTTCAGAAAACTTCCAAGATTGTTAAATTGTTCTACAAACAGGGCTTGTGGGACAAGAGATTGTCCCCATTTTTTTTTAAACAGAAACAAAACAAAACAAAACTAGGACAATCTTGCAAGAGTCTGAATGGGTGGTCATCCTACAGGAACACTTTCATGATGCTCCTCTCCTTCTTTCTCCATTACTAAACATGAACAGTTTCATTAGCCTGATAATTCATTCAGTAGCTAGATTTGATTTTGGAGAGGTGTGAAAGGGCTGACCCTATCAATGATGTCCCTGTGACACTTGAAGGACTTTTATTCCCCTTTTATTCCATCTGATCTGCTTGTTACATTCCTACACATTATTTGTTCTGAATAATGGGTAGCACTGGGGGAAGGGGAATAAAATTAATGACAGAAAAACCTAAAACCCTAAATATAAGTCTTGAATTAATAACTTCTTTCTACCACGTGATGGTGAACATAATTTAAAAAAGCATCAATTAGTTCAAATTAAATGCAGTAACTAAACCTAATTTTTCTCCCTTTGTTCAATAAGATTTTAGAAAATAATTACTTGAATTTTTGTATTTAACTTTGAGCCTCTGATTGGTATTAAGCTTAATGAGACATAAAACTAAGATAGAGAGACAAAATGAGAAAATGTTGTTTACACACATGTTGATGTTTTCTGCCAGTCTCTCCAACAGCTGCACAGATTCATGCTGTTGACACTCAGGGGCTGGCAGGAATGAACGATGAAGGAACTCTTTTTTTCCCCCTTAACATCTTGATTCAGATCAGAGAGCACTCCCCAAAAGTCCTCCCTACCTCCTCAAAGAAAAATATCTGCTACCTAAAAGGGCACCAAAATTCTATTATCCTGAGCATTTTGTATTAAAATGACTATGGAGTCTAAATGCAGATTGAAGCATATTGTTTGCTTTCTCTCCTCTCTCTCTCTCTCTCTCTCTCTCTCTCTCTCTCTCTCTCTCTCTCTCTCTCTCTCTCGTTTCTTCTTTCTCATGGTTTCTCCCATTGGTTCTAATTCTTCTTTACAAAATGACTAATGTGAAAATATGTTTAATATGAATGAATGTATAGAGCCTATAGCAGATTGCATGCTATCTTGAGGTGAGGCAGGGATGATGGGGAGAAATTTGAAATTCAAAATCTTATGGAAGTGAATGGTGAAGATGAAAATTAAATAAATAAAGATTTAAAAAAAAAAGTCCAGCATGTTGTCCTAGTGGTGAGACAAGCACTTAGAACTCACTGTTTTGATTCTCCCTCTGGTTCTGTGCTTCTTCTGATAAATATTTGGTTTGCCTTTCATGGGTCCTCCCTTTTACCAAAGTCTCATAACCTCTCTTTGCCCATTTTCTAGAAATATAAGAATTGTACTGATTTATGTCATAGACTATTGAGAACAAATCGGATTAGGTGTACAACTTTCTCTGAAAGAAAACTGTGATTACTACCTAAATTCAACAGAAAAATAAACTCCATGGCAACATACCTAAATAAATTAAGAACTGATTGAATGATTAGACTCAAAGATTAGTGATTAATAGGTGAATATCAGTCATGTGGCCCAAAGAATGTGTTGGACCTTGAGTTAAGAAAAACTAGAAATGAATCAAATAATCTTTTTGTTTTTTAATTTCCTCATCTGTAAAATGGATATCATAGTAGCATCTATCTTCCAGAGTTGTTGTGAAGATAAAATGAGATGTTTGGAAAGTGCTTTGCACATCTAAAACACTATATAACTGCTGGTTACTATTATTATTAATTATCATTATCTGGAGGAAGGTACATAGTGATGACCTTGGTAGTCATATTCAAAATTTTTATAAATGACTTTGTCTTGATAAAAGTTATGGTTTTCATGCTTATCCCATTTGCATATGATATGAAGCTGCCAACCCTGCCTTTTATCCATACATACTGCTTTTCTGACCCAGGGAAAATTATTTAACCTTCGCATGACCTACACAACACTCTAAGCCTATAAGCTGAAGAACAAATGTTTATCACTGTTCATAGAGACAGTTCTTTTTAGAGAACCCTTTACAATGCTGAAAACATAAGTCTGGAAAGAAAAGGAAAGGAGAGGAAGAGGAAGGAAGGAAGGGAGAAGGAAAGGGAGGGAAGGAGGGAGAAAAGAAGGAAGTGATGGAGGAAGAGAGGAAGGAAGAAAGAAAGAGAAAGAAAGGAAGAAAAAAAAAGTTTCAAGGAAAGCCTAATGTTGTAGATAAAAGAGACAGAATCCAAACATAATGATGGGACAAATCTAATGAGATAAAATCTGATCATGATAAATATAAAGTCTTACACATTAAACTTTAAACATTCTTCTGCTCAAGTACAAGATGGCAGGGGGTGGAGGTGAATAGGGAATCATAGTTAGACAATAGTCCATGTGAAAAAGTTGTGAGGTTTTTTAGAGACTTTCAAGTTATCAAGTCAATATAAAGTCATTGCACAATACACCAGTGTAATCTGGCAGCCAAAGAAAGCAATGTGATCCTACACCACAATAAGAGAGGTCTAATGAAACAAAAAGAGGGTGGTCATAGTCCCAGTGTTCTCTGCTTTGGTCAGATTGCATCCAGAGTGTTAACTTTGGTTCTATTGCCACATTTTAGGAAGGACATTGGCACACTAAGATGCATACGGAGGAGCACCATAATTATGAGTCCACACACTCTATGCTGTTAGTGTGGCTTGATGGGATTGGGAACATTTAGCTTCAAGAAGAAAGAGGCTGTGTGTGCCATAGGAGGACTATCTTTTTGTATTTTCAGGGATGTGATGTAAGAGAGACAATTACACTCCTTTGTTCTGTCTGACCCCAGGGAGAACTAGTGGAAATAGTATGAAATTTCAGAGAGGCAGAAATAGTCTTATCATAAGGGGAAAAACAACTGTGTAATATTTAAATCTGTACAGAAATGGGGAAAAAAAAACACCTCATGAAGGTCTGAAAGTAGGGGCATTGGATGGTCACTCATCAGGCATGTTGTAGAAGGTGTGAAAGAAGTAATTTTATGCACACAT
This sequence comes from Gymnobelideus leadbeateri, assembly GCA_011680675.1. Taxonomy (NCBI): domain Eukaryota; kingdom Metazoa; phylum Chordata; class Mammalia; order Diprotodontia; family Petauridae; genus Gymnobelideus; species Gymnobelideus leadbeateri. The sequence continues at coordinate 131,851 of WOXC01010708.1, forward strand.
TGGACTCAATAATTTGAGTTCCCTCTTGATTCTGAGTTCTGTTATTTTGTGTTCTTTGATATTTCCAATGTGTGCTAATGGGATCGTCATCAGACATATACATATATATATAAACACACATGTGTGTTTACATATATATGTATATGTGTGTGTGCACATATGTGTATGTATATGTATACATGTGAATATTTACACACATATAATGCATATATGCATTATGTATGTATACTCTGTACCAGAAAAAATAATTTCACTATTTATTCTTAAGCTAAGCAAAGTCATTTTTAGCATCGATCCTGGACACAGCAATGTCTCTGTTTCTTGGGACAATTTTGTTTCGGGCTACTTGGTAGCTCCTCAGGAAGGGAGAAGGCACCAGAGTGCAGCATCTCATTTTTGTGTTTCTTACACACACCTGATTGTAAATGGTTATTCAGTCCTGGAAGATGTTATCATCACCATAGGGCAGAGGTTTCTCGATGGACCTGTCCTGCTTAGCTATTAACTAAGCAGTTAATATCTGCCAGTAACATCCTTTCATTTATGGACTGGACTATTTTGCCATGAATGTCCCTTCCAAATATCAGTCTCTATGAGCTCATATTTTGATTAGAACCTGCTAGAACTTTTGCTCAAGGGAAGAGTATTCTAGGACCTGGATTACCTCCTTGTCAAGATAGCATTTCAGAAGAGGATTTAGTGGAGAACTGTGGGTATAAAATCATCCAAATAAAATGTTCTGAATACCAGAATACTTAGATTTAAATTCTAGATATGGCATTACCTACTTACATCGTCATGAAAGATTCATATTAACTGTTGAGGAGAGGAAAATAGAAGAGAATGAGAAGAAGAGAAGAGCGGAGAGAAAAGGAAAGAAGAGGAGTGGAGAAGGGAGGAGAGGGGAGAGGAAGGGAGGAGAAGAGAGGAGGCTTTTTCCAAATACAATGCTATGATTCTTGCTTTTTTTTTTTTGGAGGGCAGTTGGGGTTAAGTAACTTGCCCAAGGTCACACGGCTAGGTTTTTGTTTGTGTGTGCGTTAAGTGTCTGAGGTCGGATCCCAACTCAGGTCCTTCTGACTCCAGGGCCGATGCTCTACTCACTGAGCCACCTAGCTGCCTCCCAATGCTATGATTCTTAATTGAGATGGCCTCTGAGATCAATTCTAGCCCTAAAAGTCCATGTCCTGCTAAGGCAAGGAGAGATTTTTATCTTCATCGCTAAAGGGACCATGCAACCTGATAAAAACGTTGACCATAAAAGTCTAAAGTATTGGAGATTTTATACACTCATCTTAAAAGAAAATAGGGATACAAGTGTTGGACTGAGTTCAAAATTCTCTGGAAATTATGTTGTTTCTTCAATGACTATAGCCCCTTTTTAAAGGAGGAGGATAATTGTGTTTGTTTTCCTTTGGAAGGATGTGCCCTATTTTAAGGGGGGAAGTGAGGCATCAAAAAGTTGTGTGAGACATCAAATGTCTCTTGCAAAACAACAATTTAGCAAATTAAGTATAAATGAATCAGAAACATGTGAATCCTATTTCCAAAGTAGTTAAGTACTTGGGTGGATAGCTGGGTTTGGGGCTGGGAGGAGGAAGGAGAAGGGGTTGGGAGGGGGAGGTGGCACTTTTGTTTTATTTGATGAAAAAAAGAAACTTGATAGATCATCACAAACCTCAAGCAGATTTTCCCAATCCTTGTGATAGAGTTACTGACTGGAAAGATGAATGGTAGTCACATTTTATGGGTCACTATTCATCAAATCATAAATTACTCATCAGAAGTTTTCACTGTATAATGTTTAAAAAACCACTCACAATTAGAAATCTCCATGTATACTTGAGCTCATTCTTTTGGGTAGACTGGTTGTGTCGGGGGCAAGGGGAGGAAGTAAATTATAATAATGCTCCAAGATGATTTTTCCTAAAGTGCAGAATTCCAATGGATCTCATTCGTCGTTGATGTCTCCAACGGATTACTTCGAAAACTAAAGACAACAAAAGCTACAGACTAAATTGGAAAATAAGCACATCTATGTACACTATGGGAGAAAAATTGTATAAGAAGGGAGCAAAGAGGAATATAGAGAAAGGAAGAGGAAAGTGATAAATCAGAAAACAAGAGAACATGAAATATTTTGTGATTCTTTTTAAAATTTTATTTATTTATTTTTTAATTTTCAACATTCATTTCCACAAGATTTTGAGGTACAAATTTCCCCCCATCTCTCCCCTACCCCAAGATAGCAAGAATACTGAATACCCCTTTCCCCAATCTTTTCTCTCTTATATCCTCCCCTATGCCTTGCCTTACTTTCTTGTAGGGCAATATGGATTTCTACATCCCATTGCATATACATTTTATTTCTCGGTTGCATGTAAAAACAATTTTTAACATTTATTTTTAAAACTTTCATTTCCAGATTCTTTCCCATCTTCCATCCTCACCCATCCCCACTGGGAAGACAAGCAATTCAATATAGCTTGTATGTGTGTAGTTATCAAAACATTTCCATAGTAGTTATATTGTGAAAGACTATTTCCCTCCATCCTATCCCACCCCCCATTTATTGTTTTTTCCTTTGATCCTGTCCCTTAGAATGTGATTCTAAGAAAAATGAACAAAAGCTCAATTTATTATATCATTTCTAGCTCCAAGCCCTTTACATTTATTCTATCTTTTTGGCCTTGTGATTGATCACTAGAGCCCTGAGAGATAAATGTCACCTACCTTTTACAGAGGATGCAATTGAAGTCAAGGTCACATAGTTAAAGAGTGACAGAAACTGGAAAGAAGAAATCAGGGCAGATAAGTGGCACACTGGATAGTGTCAAGTCTGAAGTCAGGAAGACTCCTCCTCTTGAGTTCAAATCTTGCTTCAAGACAAGATTTGAAAGACTAAGCAACTACAGCAAAAAAGAAGAAACTGAAATAATGAAAATTGAGAACAATTTTATAAATATGATAAAGAATTGCTCCGTAACAAAAGATGTCTAGAACAAGTGAATCATATTACTATCATGGGAATGGCATAAAGTGAAGTGAAAGAGCATTAAAGACCAAGCACATTAAACAAATTTGTGTTCTGCATGTTTGTAGAGGGTTGAAAAAATAGATGACCCCTAGAATGGATCAAGGTATTTTCAGATCTGGCCAAGCTCTCCAGCATAACGTCTTTCATCAACACTATTTCTAAACTCATTGTCTTGACTCTTGTTCTCCAGTCTGCTAGAGTTCTGAGGGGTATGTTTACATCATATTTTACTCATAAAGAATGGCAATACATTTCATGAATAACTTCCAATTCTAACCTCAATTAATAAAATATTACATATTTGATTTTAAAAGTGACAGAGAGGGTCGGCTAGGTGGCACAGTGAGTAGAGCATCAGCCCTGGAGTCAGAAGGACCTGAGTTCGGGTCTGGCCTCAGACACTTAACCCACACAAACAAAAACCTAGCCGTGTGACCTTGGGCAAGTTACTTAACCCCAATTGCCCTCCAAAAAGCAAAAAAAAAAAAAGTGACAGAGATGGGACTTCAATTCTTGATCATCAGTCTCTCTGACTGATACTTCTCTTACCACATACTACCTTAAGCAATGTATGAAAAATGAAGATCACAGACCTCTGAGATCATTCTGTCCTTAATTTTCAGATGAGGAAATTAAGGTGAAGAGAGGGGAAGTAACTGATTGAATGTGATATGATTAGAAATATGTCTTAATATGTAATTCAATTCAGGATAGAAAATATAATATTCCAAAGAATTTCTTTTCATTTTCTAACTGGTAGAAATTAAAGTAGTAAGGAATTTCTCAATTTCTGTGAATCCTGAATTCAATGAATCTCTGAGGGAGAATGGGATGTAATAATAAAGGGTTAGGTTTATAGACTTTTGTATTTTATTATAATGTAAGAAACTACAAAATTTTCTTTTTTCTGGTGACATGCAAATTGCTATTGAATGTGAGCTCAGAAATAATTTATGCAGTAATCAAAGTACTTTTTTCTTTCTTTGTTTGTTTATTTCTTACTTTGTATACTCTGCTTTGGACAGTGCCTAGTCAGGCATTGCTAAATGCTTGTTGACTGAGTAACTTAAAGGTAACAGGCTATAAGATGGGTCTAACCTTGTGTAGATGCAATAAATGATCCAATTGTTGAACGAATCTAATATTTTGTCTATTAAATAACATGATGATTTAATTTGAAAGGTAGCTCCGTTTGCCTTTTCCCAGCTCAGCTCCTTTAAATCAATCTTATACTACAAGTCTATTGAACACTCTTTTGCTTTCCATCCCAACCACATTTTCCTCCATGGCTTCTCAGAAAAGCTCTTGATTACTCCTCCTGTGCATGGATACGATTGGTAACTCATCGTTGTTCCAACCAGAAGATATCAATCATTCCTTTTGTTTTGTTTTGGGACTATCCCAGCGAGATGGATTTTCAGTCAATTTTCACTATAACACAATCAAATAGATTACACTAGGGACTGAGGAGACCTCAAAACTCATATAGTAAATCCGTGATGATTCTAGTTGCTGGTCACAGCTGCCATTTTGTCAGTTTACTAGAACTGCCTTTCTAATGTCTAATAATAAAGTTCCTAGAAATGTAAGATTATTTTCAACTTTTTCATAATCAAAACAAATAGCTCCAGTATCAACAATTAAATAACATTTCACAGAGTGATTAGTACTATATAAAAGGTATATTTGATACTGTATTAACATTATTTGTATAAGTTGAATTGGGAAATGTTTCAGTTATTTATTTGACTCTGATTTTTCTTCTTCCCCAGATACATTTGATAATCTAGCCATAATTCCTTTATTTTTTCCGATCAACAGGCTTACCCTTGTAGCAGTGATAAAGAATGTGAAGTCGGAAGATACTGCAACAGTCCCCACCAGGGTTCTTCAGCCTGCCTGGTGTGCCGAAGGAAAAAGAAACGCTGCCATCGAGATGGCATGTGCTGTCCTGGCACCCGCTGCAACAATGGTACAGGAAAGGGCTTTTCTCCTAGCATGCCTCTTCTCTTTCCACACGTCCCAAAGATTGACTCACTATATATACTGAGGAGTCATGGATGTAAAGTTTGGGCAATTCCTCCTTTTTTACAGAAGACTGGGATGGGGGAAAAATTGTGTGAGAACTATAATTGCTAGTATATGTATGTGTAGAATATATTTGTTATTTGTTATACTTTTATATATTATATAAAATAATGTATGCACTATAATATATCATATAGCATTAATGTATTAATAGTGCATAATAATCTACATAAATCTTAGTTATATAATACACCTATTAATATATTTATTAATAATATATAACTATATGTAACAATAACTATATATAAAACTATATATAGTATATGTAATTCTACACAAAACTCTATAACTATATATACCTCTGTATAATTATACATAACTATATATAAAACTATATAACTATGTATCTATAGGTATATATGTATGTGTGTATGTGTATATATACATTTGTGTGTGTATATATATGTGTATATGTGTGTGTATATGTATACACACACATACATACACACATGCATACACACACCTCTATTTCACTCAGTTTAAAACTGAAATTACACTTTATGTGTGTATGGGTGGGTAGGTGAGTGGCTGTGTGTACCGAAAGTTTGCAGAACATGCTACATAAGTTATCTCATTTGAATGTCACAACTTTGTGAGCTAGGCATCACTATTATTTCCATTTAACAGATGAGAAAACAGAAAACACACAAAGAGAATTTGAATTGAGGTTTTCCTGATTCCTGAGTCCAACGCTTTTATCTATCCTCAGTGCCAATTAGCTGCCTAGTTTGTAGGTTAAGTTATTACAAGGAATTTATCTTGTTTGCCTTTCTTGGACATTACTACTTGTGCTATATGCTACATTGAGCCTGTTGAGGTAGCTGAGTAGATGTAATGGATAGAGTGCTGGGTCTGGAGTTGGAGTTGGAAAGACCAGAGTTTAAATCTGGCCTCAGGAATGTACTAGCTAGCTGTATGATCCTGGGCAAGTACCTTAAGCCCTTTTGCCTCAGTTTACTCCTGTAAGGGGATAACAATAATAATACATACCTTGCAGGATTGTTGTAAGGATCAAATGAGATAATATTTTTAAAAATTGGCACAGTGCCTGGCACATAGCGGGCCTGATAGAAATGCCCATTCCCTCCCCTTCATGCTGAGTCTCTAATGATTGATTTCATTTGCATGGATAAATGTGCTTTTTCATTTTACAAAAGTGTAAATTATAACTTATATGTAGAAAGTAATCAAAGGATAGAGATTATTCTAGGAATAAGAATATTTATAAATGAAACAGAATAAGTAAGATCTGATGAGACCATTTATAAAGCCTTGCAAACTTCGAAGAGCTGTATAAATAGGAGTTATTATCAAGATGGGCTGGATTAGTGAGGAAGAGCTCTGCATTTGGAGTCAGAGGTCATGGAATCCTCTTCTTTCCCATTTACTAACCCTTTCCCTTCCTTGGGCAAGGAATTCCTTAGAGTCTTCATGTATAAAATGAGGGGATTAGAGTAGATTGCCCTGGACATCCAATTCCATTTCTAAATCTATAATCTTAGGATTCTTCTCAGTTTATATTTTAATTTAGGTATCTGAGGTCAAAACCCTGTCTTCTCAGTGCTCTAGGCACTAGGAAGGGTGTTTAAATCTGGAAAAATATGGAAACAAAACCCAGCCCTGCAACTTCTTGCACATGGGTGTGCTGGAACTAGCTCTAATAATCTTTCCAGTGATTAGTAAACTTTCAGTGTGAGAATAGACACCTCAGAATCCATCTCTTCTATATCAGGGCTTGCTTTATCCTTATGTTGATTGCTTAGACTTAAGTAAGTGTTAACAATGCAACATAAAGTGAAAATTTGGGGTACATACCCTGTGCCCTGCCCCCAACCCCTAACCCCCACAGGTCATTATCATTTACTAGAATACTCCTGTATTGCGCTATAAACATTATTTGAGCTTAGCAAGGGTACAGGACAAAGCTTGGGACGTAATCTGCCACCAGACTGGAAGTCTGGTGATTTTGGCTTATAATGATTATATTATTTATAATATAGACAACTGCCATTTATATAGTTTTTTAAGGTTTACAAAGTGCTTTATGTTCATTTTCTCATTTGAGCTTCACAACTCTCATGCCCATGGATCTCTCCTTTACAGAGTCTTTTGTAATAATCTATTTTATTGAAAGGAGTGGGAAGTAATCACAGAGAACAAAAATCAGTAACATATAAATGATTCATATTTGGCTTTGGAAAATAACCAAAGACATTCAGAGCTGAACAAATTTATACAAAGTCCTATACTATGGCTGTTCCTGAGATCTGGGATGATTTGTTCTGCTGGTATCCATGGGCAGTACCAAGAAGAAGAAGATTCTCAGATTCTTCACAAAGCTGTTAATATACTTATTGATGTTTGAGGACTGACATGGATTGTGGAGCTAGAAGGGACTTCAGTGGCCATCTAATCCAACATCTCTCATTTGACGGATGAGGAAAAAGAGACTTAAGAGAGCTTAAAGGATCAGCCTCACACATGGGTACTAAGCTTTGGAGGTGGAATCTTGTGATTCCAGAGACAGCTTATTCCACTCTACAGCACAGTATAGATTAGTCTCATATTGTTTGGAGAAGATAGAAAATTGAGCAAATTTGTAATGAATTCACTGGCATGGTTTTCCTTTCCTCTTTTCTTCCTTCTTCCCTCCCTCTCTTTCTTTCTTTCCTTCCTCCTTCCCTCCCTCCCTCCTTTCTTTCCTTCCTTCCTTCCTTCCTTCCTTCCTTCCTTCCTTCCTTCCTTCCTTTTTCTTCCTTCCTTCCTTCCTTCCTTCCTTCCTTCCTTCCTTCCTTCCTTCCTTTCTTTCTTTCTTTCTTTCTTTCTTTCTTTCTTTCTTTCTTTCTTTCTTCATTCTTTACTTTCTTCCTTAAACCATACTGCTTGGCAAATGTCAGGTGTTTTAAAAGTGCTTGCTGTATGGTTTGCTGATAAAGAATGTAATTTCTTTCTCGTTTTTTTCCTGTTTTAAATATTGCATGAGTGGACAAATAAATGGAAAATCACACATGTGTATAAAGGAATTAATCTAACCTCTCCCATCATCCTTTCCAGGCATTTGTATCCCAGTCACTGAAAGCATATTAACCCCTCACATCCCAGCCCTGGATGCCACACGCCACAGAGATCGCAATCATGGTCACTACTCACATCATGACTTGGGCTGGCAGAATCTAGGACGACCACATTCTAAGCTGTCACACATAAAAGGTTGGATTACAAAAGTTGCCACATGTTTTTGTTTCTTTCTTTGTATTTAATTTTGGTCAGACTTAAATAAATAAAAATCATCTCATATATTGGGACAAGATTCCCCCCACTACCAGTCCCCTGATTTGCATCTGTAGAAACCCCTCAAGGTCCAACTGATGTGGCTTTTCTTCTCTTGTTGATATACCTGCCAGAATAGCTCCTTCAAAATACTCACATAGCTCTTTGTTTAGATTTCTTTTCACTTTCACATTCTACTCTTTCATATACCTGTACTAGAATCTGATTTCCCATAGTAGATTATTAGCTTAGTGAAAGAAAAGAATGCATTATATTATATTATGTTAAGCTATGTTATATTATATCATGTTATATCAGATTAGATTAGATTAGATTAGATTGCATTACATTATGTTATATTGCATTACATTGCATTATATTACATCATATCATATATTATATTATATCATATTATATATATATATATATATATATATATATACTTTTTATATTTGCTTTTTATGTCCCCATTGACAAGCAGTGTCTTGAACATCTGTGGAAGTGGGGAAATAAAAATTGGCACCTGTTCTACAACCTAAATTAGATAGTTGTCTTGAATATACACCAGTCAATCAAGAAGCATATTTTATGTGGTATATGGATGTAATGGAATACTGTTGTGTTATAAGAAATGACAAGCAGAATGATTTCAGAAAAAAAAAAAACACTCAAAAGCCTTACATGAACTGATGCAAAGTGAAGTGAGCATAACCAGGAGCTCAGGAAGATGTGTCTTCCTGACTTCAGGCTCTATACTCTATGTACTGCACCATTTAGCTGCTGTAAAGTGAACAAATATAACTAGCTGTTTGTATATAGTGCTTAGAGCAGCTAGTTGTACAGTGGCAGGCCTGGAGTCAGGAAGACTCATCTTCCTGAGTTCAAATCCACTCCCAGAGATTTACTAGTTGAATGACACAGGGTAAATCACTTAACTCTGTTTGCCTTAGTTTCCTCATTTGTAAAATGAACTGAAGAAGAAAATGGCAAACCACTCCTATATATTTGCCAAGAAAACCACAAATGGTCTCATGAAGAGTCAGATGCAGCTAATGAACAAAAACAGCCCCATTGCTTAACAGAGTGCCTGAAACAGAATAGGTACTTATTAAATGTGTATTGTCTGACTAACTAATAAATGTCTTCTGCATCGAATATTGGATTGAAAATAGATTGTAGAGAAGTATTCTTTTAGAATTTAGGAAGATAGTTTATGGAGATCATCTGATATTTTCTTTTTGGTTTTTTTTGGATTTTTTAAAATTTTATTTTATTTTTTTAAACAAATGCTTTATTAACTTTTGTTTTACATCATTCATTTCCTCCAGATTTTGAGTTACAATCATTTTCCCCGCATTATTCCCCTACCCAACCTCCCAGAATAGCATTCCCACAAGATAGCGCTTCTTCCAATCTGCTGTCTCCCATACTTTCTCCCATACCCCCATCGACTTTTCCACTAGAGGAAGGTGAATCTTTGTGTCCCAATGCCTACACATCTTCTCTCCCTATTACAAGCAAAAGAGTATTAATAATAGTATTTATATATATATTTGAAACATTTAATGTTAAGACCTCGAATTTCAGATCCATTTCCTTCCTCCCTTGTAACCCATTCCCTCTGGGGAGATAAGTAATTCAGTATATGCTGTACGTGTCTAGCTATGCAAAACATTATCATAGTAGATATATTGTACAAGGCTGCTTATAATTCACCCCACTCATCACACCCCCCACCTGGTCTATTCCCTACATGATCCCGTCCCTCTTCTATAGTGGGTACTTCCAACTTCCCCTCCCCCCAAGGATGCCCTCCCATCCATCATCCCTCCTCTCATACCCCTTCCCCCTATCCTGTTGCAGATTGAGATATCCCATTTAGTATATATGTCATTCTCTCCCTGAACCAAATTCAATGAGAATGTGGTTTTACCTTTTTAGCCTTCCTGTTCTCCCCCTCCCTTGAAACCACTTCCCCTTGCTTCTTCTACATGAGATAGTTTGCCCTACCTTGTCTCTCCCCATCTCCTCTTGCCACTTTCCTCTCTCACCTCATAATTTCATCCCTTGAGTATTCTCCCTTCCCAAATAATTCAACCTATGCCCTCTATCCATATATAACTGTAACCATCTGCACACACATTCACATATGTATTCATATGACCACACACCCTTCTTCCATTATTTTCATAGTGAGAAAGATATCATCAGTCACAGTTATTGCTTTTCCATATAGGAATGTAAATAGTTCAACTTTGATAAGTTCCTTTTGATTTCTTTTCCCTGATTACCTTCTCAGGCATCTCTTCCTTCTTGTGTCTGGATGTCAAATTTTCTAATCAATTCTGGTTTTTTCCTCAAGAATGCTTGAAAGTCCTCTATTCCACTGAATGATCATATTTTCCCCTGAAACAAAATACTCAGTTTTGCTGGGTAGGTGACCCTTGGGTTCATTCCCAGTTCTTTTGCCCACTGGAATATCATATTCCATGCCCTTCAATCCCTCAGTGTAGAAGCTGCCAGGTCCTGTGCTATTCTGATTGTGTTTCCACAATATTGAAATTGTTTCTTCCTGGCTGCTTGTAGTATTTTCTCCTTGATCTGGGGATTCTGGAACCTGGCTATAATATTCCTGGGAGTTTTCTTTTTGGGATCTTTTTCAGGAGGTGATCTGTGGATTCTTTCAACCTCTATTTTGCCCTCTGGATCTAAAACATCAGGGCAATTTTCCTTGAGAATTTCTTGAAGGGTAATTTCTAGGTTCTTTCCTTGATCATGGCTTTCAGGTAGTCCAATAATTTTTAAGTTGTCTCTCCTGGATCTATTTTCCAGGTCAGTGGTTTTTCCCATGAGATATTTCACATTGCCTTCTAGTCTTTTGTTTGTTTGGATCTGCTTAACAGCATCTTGATTTCTCATAAAGTCATTAGCTTCCATTTGCTCCAGTCTAACTCTGAAGGAATGAATCTCCTCAGTGAACTTTTGAGATTCTTTTTCCATCTGGCAAATTCGACTTTTTAAGGCATTCTTCTCCTCATTGCCCTTTTGGGCCTCCTTTGCCATTTGAGCTAGTCTATTTTTTAAGGTGTTGTTTTCCTCAGTCAGGCTGTTGACCCTCATTTCATACTTTTCCTGCATCCTTCTCATTTCTCTTTCCAATTTTTCCTCCACTTCTCTTATTTGATTTTTAAAGTCTTTCTTAAGGTCCTCTATGGCCTGCAACCCACTCATGTTTTCCCCTGGGGCTTTTGGAGCAGGACTTCTGACCTCACAGTCCTTTTCCCACTCTATGCCCCCAAAATAGGAGTCTAGGGTTGCCTTTTTCTGTTTCCTTTGCCTTGGCATGTTGCCACTTAATTACTTGACTTTTGGGCTTGTTGCCACACTATGGCTTTAAGGCCAGATAGAGGAATTTTCGTCCCGAACGTGTGGGGGGCAACTTCCGTTTCTGGCAAGCTGTAAACCCACCCACAACTTCCACCCTAGATCACAATCCAGATCCAGGGAGGTTAAAGCAAGAGCGATTACCCCCCAAGACTGATTGCTGGATCTCCCTACAATTTGCAGGCCGGGAGCTGGAGCTGCCTCTGAAAACTCCAAAATGGCGTGTCTCCTCAGTGGCTTCTAGCCCCCAGGGGAGGGAGCTGACGCATTCCCCAAATACTGGTCCCAAAGTCCATAGGACACTAACCTCTTACTTTGTCCTAGGCATGTCTATGTTGATAATTCTGGAGTCTCCACAGCTACTGGTGTTCTGGGGTCTCTCCAGCTGGCTGCTGGCCCTGCTGCCCTGGGGCTAAAACCTCGACTCACGCGGACCTGGGCTCGGCTCAGCTCCCCCCACGCTCTGCATGCTGTGTACTGCCAGCTCCCAGACCACTGCGCTGCTCTTTCCTGCAGGGCTGCTGGGCTGTCCTCAGGAGGAGGTTAGCTTCTCTGTGTCATTCTGTGGGTGCTGGGGCTCCAGAAGTTATTCAGAGTCCCCTTTTACATAGTTTGGGGGGAATCTGGGGGCAGAGTGGCTTGGACGAGCTGTTTCCCATCTGATATTTTCTAAAGGCAAAATTTTAATCTCATTTTATTAATATTAATTTTCTATTTACAATATAATATGCACTAACAATTCGCCATCCTGGGAGAATCAGTGCTCAGGTTCCATGGACAGAGCATCTCCTCCCAAAAACATTGCTGAATAATGGTAATCACATCCCTGCTCTCCAACTCTCCTTTATTTCAAGCTTCATAAGGATCACTTACAATAACATCTGTTCATTTTTGCCCATTTCCATAAGTTTCCCAATTTTTTATTTATTATGCCTTTTTCAGGAGGGTGGCATTTTTAGGTAACAAGATTTGGCAGAATTTTTAGTCCACGAAGATCACACTATAGGATCGTTTACTTCTAGTAAAATCTCCTATAGTGTGGCAGAATGGGCAGTAAAGGTAGAGTCAGGAGACTGAATATATATGATATTTATTTCTGCTATGATCAAGGAAAATGGTAATTTAACTGAGCTTTAGTTTTCTCCTTTGTAAAATGAGAATAATAATATTTACTCTATATATTCCCACAGGACTGGTATGAGAAAAATGCTTTGTAAATTTTAAGACTATATAAAAATGAGAGTTATTACATTAAATGGATGGCACCTTTTGACCTCAGCAACTTCTTTGGCCTCATCTCTATTTCCAACTATTTCTTATGATGGGTGTGTAGCACCCTTATTCACAAAATACAGAGTTGATATAAATAATGAAAGCAATGAGGCTTTGGAATTATATGTGAATGTTAAAGTTTTGCCAATCTCACTTTTTATTGGAGCTTCCAAAGAGGCATTACAATGACTGGTTTCAGTTTCAGCAATTTTTTTTATTCTTGACATTAAGAAATGATAAGGATACAGATAATATGGGAAAGTGGTGGGAGTGAGATCGGGTGGGGACTTGAATATTTTACAAACAGGATTATCAGCCCTTTAGTAATCAAAAGCTGACAGTGATTGATTTCCAAGAGTAGATATGGGGGGAAATATGCCAAATATATTTAACTAACAAGCAAAATTCATATGGAAAATATTGTGTATAAGAATATTTAAGAGGATTACAAAATAATTTATTTAATGTTTTGGGATCCTAGGTTTGGAACTGGAAGTAATTTTTTTTTTTATTAATTTATGAGTTTAGTTTTAGTTAACAAGATTCAATTCCACAGTTCCTTGATTTTCTTTTTTTTTAAACAAATACTTTATTAACTTCTGTTTTACATCATTCATTTCCGCCAGATTTTGAGTTACAATCATTTTCCCCCCATTATTCCCCTACCCAGCCTCCCTGAATAGCAGTCCCACAAGATATCGCTTCCTCCAATCTGCTCTCTCCCATACCTTCTCCCATACCCCCATCGACTTTTCCATTAGAGGAAGATGAATCTTTGTGTCCCAATGCCTGCACATCTTATCTCCCAATTATAGGCAAAAGAGTATTAATAATAGTATTTATACATATATTTGAAACATTTAATGTTATGACCTTGAATTTCAGATCCATTTCCTTCCTCCCTTGTCACCCATTCCTTCTTGGGATATAAGTAATTCAGTATATGTTGTACATGTCTAGCTATGCAAAACATCATCATGGTAGATATATTGTACAAGGCTGTTTATAATTCCCTCCCACTCATCCCACCCCCCACCTGGTCCATTCCCTACATGATCCTGTCCCTCTTCTATAGTGGGTACTTCCAACCTCCCCTCACCCCAAGGATGCCCTCCCATCCATCATCCCTCCTCTCATCCCCCTTCCCCCTATCCTGCTGCAGGTTGAGATATCCCATTTAGTATGTATGTCATTTTCTCCCTGAACCAAATTCAATGTGAATGTGGTTTTGCCTTTTTAGCCTTCCTTATTCTCCCCCTCCTTTGCAACCACTTCCCCTTGCTTCTTCTACATGGGATAGTTTACCCTACCCTGTCTCTCCCCATCTCCTCTTGCCACTTTCCTCTCTCACCTCATAATTTCATCCCTTGAGTATTCTCCCTTCCCAACAAATTCAACCTATGCCCTCTATCCATATATAACTGTAACCATATACACACACATTCACATATGTATTCATATGACCACACCCCCTTCTTCCATTATTTTCATAGTGAGAAAGATATCATCAGTCACAGTTATTGCTTTTCCATATAGGAATGTAAATAGTTCAACTTTGATAAGTTCCTTTTGATTTCTTTTCCCTGATTACCTTCTCAGGCATATCTTACTTCTTGCGTCTGGATATCAAATTTTCTATTCAACTCTGGTTTTTTCCTCAAGAATGCTTGAAAGTCCTCTATTCCACTGACTGACCATATTTTCCCCTGAAACAAAATACTCAGTTTTGCTGGGTAGGTGACCCTTGGGTTCATTCCCAGTTCTTTTGCCCTCTGGAATATCATATTCCATGCCCTTCGATCCCTCAGTGTAGAAGCTGCCAGGTCCTGTGCTATTCTGATTGTGTTTCCACAATATTGAAATTGTTTCTTCCTGGCTGCTTGTAGTATTTTCTCCTTGATCTGGGGATTCTGGAACCTGGCTATAATATTCCTGGGAGTTTTCTTTTTGGGATCTTTTTCAGGAGGTGATCTGTGGATTCTTTCAACCTCTATTTTGCCCTCTGGATCTAAAACATCAGGGCAGTTTTCCTTGAGAATTTCTTGAAGGGTGATTTCTAGGTTCTTTCCTTGATCATGGCTTTCAGGTAGTCCAATAATTTTTAAATTGTCTCTCCTGGATCTATTCTCCAGGTCAGTGGTTTTTCCCATGAGATATTTCACATTGCCTTCTAATCTTTCATTTGTTTGGATCTGCTTAACAGCATCTTGATTTCTCATAAAGTCATTAGCTTCCATTTGCTCCAGTCTAACTCTGAAGGAATGAATCTCCTCAGTGAACTTTTGAGATTCTTTTTCCATCTGGCAAATTCGACTTTTTAAGGCATTCTTCTCCTCATTGCCCTTTTGGGCCTCCTTTGCCATTTGAGTTAGTCTATTTTTTAAGGTGTTGTTTTCCTCAGTCAGGCTGTTGACCCTCATTTCATACTTTTCCTGCATCCTTCTCATTTCTCTTTCCAATTTTTCCTCCACTTCTCTTATTTGATTTTTAAAGTCTTTCTTAAGGTCCTCTATGGCCTGCAACCCGCTCATGTTTTCCCCTGGGACTTTTGGAGCAGGACTTCTGACCTCACAGTCCTTTTCCCGCTCTATGCCCCCAAAATAGGAGTCTAGGGTTGCATTTTTCTGTTTCCTTTGCCTTGGCATGTTGCCACTTAATTGCTTGACTTTTGGGCTTGTTGCCACACTATGGCTTTAAGGCCACATAGAGGAATTTTCGTCCCGAGCGTGTGGGGGCAACTTCCTTTTCTGGAAAGCTGTAAACCCACCCACAACTTCCACCCTAGATCACAATCCAGATCCAGGGAGGTTAAAGCAAGAGCAATTACCCCCCAAGACTGATCGCTGGATCTCCCCACGATTTGTAGGCTGGGAGCCGGAAATGCCTATGAAAACTACAAAATGGCTTGTCTCCTCAGCAGCTTCTAGCTCCCAGGGGAGGGAGCTGACGCATTCCCCAAATACAGGTCCCAAAGTCCATAGGACACTAACCTCTTACTTTGTCCTAGGCATGTCTATGTTGATAATTCTGAAGTTGCCACAGCTCCGGGTTTTCTGGGGTTCCTCCAGCTGGCTGCTGGCCCTGCCGCCCTGGGGCTAAAACCTCGGCTCACGCGGACCTGGGCTCGGCTCGGCTGGGCTCCTGTGCTCTGCGCTCTGCGCGTTGCCGGCTCCCAGACCGCTGCGCTGGTCCTTCCTGAAGGGCTGCTGGGCTGTCCTCAGTGGGAGGTTAGCTTCTCTGTGTCGTTCTGTGGGTGCTGGGGCTCCAGAAGTTGTTCAGAGCCCTTTTTTACATAGTTTGTGGGGAATCTGGGGGCAGAGAGGCTTGGATGAGCTGTTTCTACTCCGCCATCTTGGCTCCACCCCCCAGTTCCTTGATATTCAAATTTCCTTTCCCGCCCTCTCCCCACCCCCCACCACAGCATATAATCCAGTATAGGATCTGCAAATACTTTCATATTAGACATTAGTCCAATTACAAAGGCGTATTGTACTAGGTGGGATGAAAAATGGTAAAGAAGAAATAAAACCAAACAATGAAAAGAAAAAGATCAATTAGTTTGCTTCTATTAGGATTCAAGCTCAGTTCTTTCTAGTTATTTCTCTGGATGTCACATTTCTCTCCTTCATGAGTCTTTTGGGATTGACTTATATCACTGCATTGCTGAAAAGAGTCCAGTCTGTCATAGTTGGCCATCACACATATGTTGTGTCTGTGATTGTATATAAATTTCTCCTGGTTCTACTCTTCTCACTCAGCATCAGTTTGTATAAGCCTCTCCAGGTAAATATGAAAACCATCTCCTCCTCATTTCTTTTTTTTTTTTTTAAAGCAATTGGGGTTAAGTAACTTGCTCAAGGTTACACGGCTAGTCATTATTTATGCGTGGGTGCTCATTTTCTGAGGCCGGATCTGATCTCGGGTCATCCAAACTCCGAGGCTGGGGCTCTTACTCACTCCGCCACCTAGCCGCCCCTTTAGGGCAATTGGGGTTAAGTAACTTGCCCAAGGTTACACGGCTAGGTTTTTTTTGTTTGTGTGTATGGATTAAGTGTCAGAGGCCAGCTCCGAACTCAGGTCCTTTTGATTCCAGGGCCGGCGCTCTATTCACTGCGCCACCTAGCCGCCCCTCCTCCTCATTTCTTATAGCACAATAATATTCCATTACATTCATATACCACAACTTGTTTAGCCATTCCCCAATTGATGGGCACCACTTTAATTTCCAATTCTTTGCAACCATGAAAAGAGCTGCTATAAATATTTTTGTACATATGGGTCTTCCTCCCTCTTCTATGATCTCTTTGGGATATAACCCTAGAAGTGGTATTTCTTTTCTTTTTTTTTTTTTTTCTTTAAACAAATACTTTATTAACTTCTGTTTTACATCATTCATTTCCGCCAGATTTTGAGTTACAATCATTTTCCCCCATTATTCCCCTACCCAACCTCCCAGAACAGTAATCCCACAAGATATCGCTTCCTCCAATCTGCTCTCTCCCATACCTTCTCCCATACCCCCATTGACTTTTCCATTAGAGGAAGGTGAGTCTTTGTATCCCAATGCCTGCACATCTTATCTCCCTATTACAAGCAAAAGAGTATTAATAATAGTATTTATATATATTTGAAACATTTAATGTTACGACCTCGAATTTCAGATCCATTTCCTTCCTCCCTTGTCACCCATTCCTTCTTGGGATATAAGTAATTCAGTATATGTTGTACATGTCTAGCTCTGCAAAACATTATCATAGTAGATATATTGTTCAAGGCTGCTTATAATTCCCTCCCACTCATCCCACCCCCCACCTGGTCCATTCCCTACATGATCCTGTCCCTCTTCTATAGTGGGTACTTCCAACCTCCCCTCACCCCAAGGATGCCCTCCCATCCATCATCTCTCCTCTCATCCCCCTTCCCCCTATCCTGCTGCAGGTTGAGATATCCCATTTAGTATGTATGTCATTTTCTTCCTGAACCAAATTCAATGTGAATGTGGTTTTGCCTTTTTAGCCTTCCTTATTCTCCCCCTCCTTTGCACCCACTTCCCCTACATGAGATAGTTTACCCTACCATGTCTCTCCCCATCTCCTCTTGCCACTTTCCTCTCTCACCTCATAATTTCATCCCTTGAGTACTCTCCCTTCCCAACAAAATCAACCTATGCCCTCTATCCATATATAACTGTAACCATATACACACACATTCACATATGTATTCATATGACCACACCCCTTCTTCCATTATTTTCATAGTGAGAAAGATATCATCAGTCACAGTTATTGCTTTTCCATATAGGAATGTAAATAGTTCAGCTTTGATAAGTTCCTTTTGATTTCTTTTCCCTGATTACCTTCTCAGGCATCTCTTACTTCTTGTGTCTGGATGTCAAATTTTCTATTCAACTCTGGTTTTTCCTCAAGAATGCTTGAAAGTCCTCTATTCCACTGAATGACCATATTTTCCCCTGAAACAAAATACTCAGTTTTGCTGGGTAGGTGATCCTTGGGTTCATTCCCAGGTCTTTTGCCCTCTGGAATATCATATTCCATGCCCTTCTATCCCTCAGTGTAGAAGCTGCCAGGTCCTGGCTATTCTGATTGTGTTTCCACAATATTGAAATTGTTTCTTCCTGGCTGCTTGTAGTATTTTCTCCTTGATCTGGGGATTCTGGAACCTGGCTATAATATTCCTGGGAGTTTTCTTTTTGGGATCTTTTTTCAGGAGGTGATCTGTGGATTCTTTCAACCTCTATTTTGCCCTCTGGATCTAAAACATCAGGGCAGTTTTCCTTGAGAATTTCTTGAAGGGTGATTTCTAGGTTCTTTCTTTGATCATGGCTTTCAGGTAGTCCAATAATTTTTAAATTGTCTCTCCTGGATCTATTTTCCAGGTCAGTGGTTTTTCCCATGAGATATTTCACATTGCCTTCTAATCTTTCGTTTGTTTGGATCTGCTTAACAGCATCTTGATTTCTCATAAAGTCATTAGCTTCCATTTGCTCCAGTCTAACTCTGAAGGAATGAATCTCCTCAGTGAACTTTTGAGATTCTTTTTCCATCTGGCAAATTCGACTTTTTAAGGCATTCTTCTCCTCGTTGCCCTTTTGGGCCTCCTTAGCCATTTGAGTTAGTCTATTTTTTAAGGTGTTATTTTCTTCAGTCAGGCTGTTGACCCTCATTTCATACTTTTCCTGCATCCTTCTCATTTTTCTTTCTAATTTTTCCTCCACTTCTCTTATTTGATTTTTAAAGTCCTTTTTAAGGTCCTCTATGGCCTGCAACCTGCTCATGTTTTCCCCTGGGGCTTTTGGAGCAGGACTTCTGACCTCACAGTCCTTTTCCTGCTCTATGCCCCCAAAATAGGAGTCTAGGTTGCATTTTTCTGTTTCCTTTGCCTTGGCATGTTGCCACTTAATTGCTTGACTTTTGGCTTGTTGCCACACTATGGCTTTAAGGCCAGATAGAGGAATTTTCGTCCCGAACGTGTTTGGGGCAACTTCCGTTTCTGGCAAGCTGTAAACCCACCCACAACTTCCACCCTAGATCACAATCCAGATCCAGGGAGGTTAAAGCAAGAGCGATTACCCCCCAAGACTGATCGCTGGATCTCCTCACGATTTTTAGGCTGGGAGCTGGAAATGCCTCTGAAAACTACACAGTGGCCTGTCTCCTCAGCAGCTTCTAGCCCCCAGGGGAGGGAGCTGACGCATTCCTCAAATACAGGTCCCAAAGTCCATAGGACACTAACCTCTTACTTTGTCCTAGGCAAGTCTATGTTGATAATTCTGGAGTCGCCAGGGTTCTTGGTGTTCTGGGGTTCCTCCAGCCGGCTGCTGGCCCTGCTGCCCTGGGGCTAAAACCTGGGCTCACGTGGACCTGGGCTCGGCTTGGCTCCTGCGCTCTGCGCGCTGCCGGCTCCCAGACCACTGCGCTGGTCCTTCCTGCAGGGTGCTGGGCTTTCCTCAGCGGGAGGTTAGCTTCTCTGTGTCGTTCTGTGGGTGCTGGGACTCCAGAAGATTTTCAGAGTCCTTTTTTACATAGTTTGTGGAGAATCTGGGGGCAGAGAGGCTTGGACGAGCTGTTTCTACTCCGCCATCTTGGCTCCGCTAGAAGTGGTATTTCTGAGTCAAAGATTATGAAATTATTTATAGCCATTTGGGCATAATTCCAGATTGCTCTCCAGAATGGTTGGATCAGTTCACAACTCCACCAGCAATGCATTAGTGTTCCAATTTGCCCACATCCTCTCCAGCATTTGTCATTTTCTTAGCCAATCTGACTGGAGAGATGTGGTCACTCAGAGTTGTTTTGATTTGCACTTCTCTAATCAATAGTAATTCAGAGCATTTCTTCATATGCTTATAGATATCTTTAATTTCTTTCTCTGAAAACTTCCCGTTCATATTCTTTGACCATTTATCAATTGGGGAATGACTTGTATCCTCATAGATTTGACTCACTTCTCTGTGTATTTTAGAAATGAGCCCTTTATCAGAGACATAGATTATAAAAATTATTTCCCAATTTCCCACCTCCCTCTTGATCTGGAAGTAATTTTGAAGACCATTATTCAAACCTCCTCCTTTTTTTTTTAAATTAAACAAATGCTTTATTAACTTCTGGTTTACATCATTCATTTCAGCCAGATTTTGAGTTACAATTTTTTCCCCCATTTTTCCCCTACCCACCATCCCAGAATAGCAGTCCCACAAGATATCCCTTCCTCCAATCTGCTCTCTCCCATATATTCTCCCATACCTCCTTTGACTTTTCCATGAGAGCAAGGTGAGTCTCTGTGCCCCAATGCCTGCACATCTTATCTCTCAATTACATGCAAAAGAATATTGATAATAGTATTTATATATATTTGAAACATTTAATTTTAAGACCTCACATTTCAGATCCATTCCCTTCCTCCCTTGCCACCCATTCCCTCTGGGAAGATAAGTAATTCAGTATGTGCTGTACATGTCTAGCTATGTAAAATATTGCCATAGTAGATATATTGTACAAGGCTTCTTATAATTCCCTCTCACCCATCCCATCCCCAACCTGGTCCATTCCCTACTTGATCCTGTCCCTCTTCTATAGTGGGTACTTCCAACCTCCCCTCCCCCCAAGGATGCCCTCCCATCCATCATCCCTCCTCTCATCCCCCTTCCCCCTATTCTGCTGCAGGTTGAGGTATCCCATTTAGTATGTATGTCATTCTCTCCCTGAACCAAATTCAATGAGAATGTGGTTTGCTTTTTTGCCTTCCTATTCATCCCCTCCTCTGCAGCCACTTCCCCTTGCTTCTTCTACATGAGATAGTTTACCCTACCCTGTCTCTCCCCATCTCCTCTTGCCACTTTCCTCTCTCACCTAATAATTTCACCCCTTAAGTATCATCCCTTCCCAACAAATTCAACCTATGCCCTATCTCTGTGTATAATTGTAAACCTATACACACATTCACATATGTATTCATATGACCATACACCCTTCTTCCATTATTTTCATACTGAGAAAGGTTTCATCAGTCACAGTTATTGTTTTTCCATGTAGGAATGTAAATAGGTTAACTTTGATAAGTTCCTTTTGATTCCTTTTCCCTGATTACCTTCTTGGGCATCTCTTGCTTCTTGTGTCTGGATGTCAAATTTTCTATTCAACTCTGGTTTTTTCATCAAGAATGCTTGAAAGTCCTCTTTTCCACTGAATGACCATATTTTCCCCTTAAACAAAATACTCAGTTTTGCTGGGTAGGTGACCCTTGGGTTTAGTCCCAGCTCTTTTGCCCTCTGGAATATTGTATTCCATGCCCTTCAATGCCTCAGTGTAGAAGCTGCCAGGTCCTGGGCTATTCTGATTGTGTTTCCACAATATTGAAATTGTTTCTTCCTGGCTGCTTGTAGTATTTTCTCCTTGATCTGGGGATTCTGGAACCTGGCTATAATATTCCTGGGAGTTTTCTTTTTGGGATCTTTTTCAGGAGGTGATCTGTGGATTCTTTCAACCTCTATTTTGCTGTCTGGATCTAAAACATCAGGCCAATTTTCGTTGAGAATTACTTGAAGGATGATTTCTAGGTACTTTCTTTAATCATGGCTTTCAGGTAGCCCAATAATTTTTAAATTGTCTCTCCTGGATCTATTTTCCAGGTCAGTGGTTTTTCCCATGAGATATTTCAAATTACCTTCTATACTTTCATTTGTTTGGATCTGCTTAACAGCATCTTGATTTCTCATAAAGTCATTAGCTTCCATTTGCTCCAGTTTAACTCTGAAGGAATGAATCTCCTCAGTGAGCTTTTGAGATTCTTTTTCCATCTGGAAAATTCGACTTTTTTTTTTGTTTGTTTTTGAAGGGCAATTGGGGTTAAGTAACTTGCCCAAGGGTCACACGGCTAGGTTTTTGTTTGTTTGGGTTAAGTTTCTGAGGCTGGATCCAAACTCAGGTCCTTCTGACTCCAGGGCCAACACTCTACTCACTTCGCCACCTAGCTGCTCCGAAAATTTGACTTTTTAAGGCATTCTTCTCCCCATCGCCCTTTTGGGCCTCCTTTGCCATTTGAGTTAGTCTATTTTTTAAGGTGTTATTTTCCTCATTCAGGCTGTTGACCCTCATTTCATACTTTTCCTGCATCCTTCTCATTTCTCTTCTCAATTTTTCCTCCACTTCTCTTATTTGATTTTTAATGTCCTTCTTAAGTTTCTCTATGACCTGTAACCCACTCATATTTTCCTTTGGGGCTTTTGGAGAAGGATTTCTGACCTCACAATCCTCTTGCTGTTCTATGCTTCGATCTTCTTTGCCCCCGAAATAGGAGTCTAAGGTTGCAATTTTCTGTTTATTTTGTTTCCTTTGCCTTGACATGTTGCCACTTAATTACTTGACTTTTGGGCTTGTTGCCACAGTAGGCCTCTGCCACCAGACAGGGGAGCTTCTGTCCAGAACATTGGGGTCTTCACAGCTTTCTGGAAAGCTTGATATGAACCCCAGACCTCACCCCCCCAGATCACAATAGAGATCCAGGGAGGTTAAAGCAAGAGTGATTACCCCCAAAGACTGATCACTGGATCTCCCTACAGTTCGCAGGCCAGGAGCTGGAGCTGCCACTTGAAACTGCAAAATGGCATGTCTCTTCAGTGCCTTTTAGCCCCCAGGGGAGGAAGCTGACACATTCCCCAAATACTGGTCCCAAAGTCCATAGGGCACTAACCTCTCACTTTGTCCTAGGCACATCTGTGTTGATAATTCTGGAATGTCTACAGCAGCTGGTGATCTGGGGTCCCTCCAGCTGGCTGCTGCCCCTGCTGCCCTGCGGCTAAAACCTCAGCTCACTGGCTCTCCACACACTGCCCGCTGCTCTGGTCCTTCCTGCAGGGCTGCTGGGCTCTCCTCCGCGGGAGGTTTGCTTCTCTGTGTAGTTCTGTGGGTGCTGGGGCTCCAGAAGTTGTTCAGAGTCCCCTTTTACATAGTTTGGAGGCAATCTGGGGGGAGAGTGCCTTGGATGTGCTGTTTCTACTCTGCCATCTTGGCTCTGCCCCTGGGTCCAAACCTTCTCCTTTTTAAAGATGAGGAAACTGAGGCTCATACCTGTTAAATGACTTGTTTAAGGTCATGCAGCTAGCAAAGAATCAGAGATGGGAGTTGAACTCAGATCCTGCAGCTCCAGAATTAGGGTTCTTTCCCTTGTACCATGCTGCTTGATTTAAAATAACTGCTAGAACTAGGGAATAATCCCACATCTTGTTTATCTCCTCAGGACATGAAGGAGACCCCTGCTTGAGGTCATCAGACTGCATGGAGGGGTTTTGTTGTGCTCGTCACTTCTGGACCAAGATTTGCAAACCAGTGCTACATCAGGGTGAGGTGTGCACCAAGCAGCGTAAGAAGGGCTCTCATGGCTTGGAGATCTTCCAGCGATGTGACTGTGCCAAAGGCCTGTCTTGCAAAGTATGGAAAGATGCCACTTACTCCTCCAAAGCCAGACTCCATGTGTGTCAGAAAATATGACATGAGATGAAGAAAACATCCCTAGTAGACTGTGAATTTGTGTATTTAATGCATTATGGCATGGTGGAAAAGAAGGGTAGTAATGAAGAAAGAGGGCTCAAATGAGGATTGTGATAAGAGTACAGATCACCAAAAAGAGAAAAGAAATAAAGCAACTACCACAGTCCCCCAAAGAGGTTTGGAATGGTTGGCCAACACCTAGTGATGGGGTGTTTCCATTATGCAAACTTGTTTATGTAAATAATGTAAACATTTGTGAAAATGCTATTAAAAAAGAAGCATGAAGTGGAAATTACTGACATTTATCATGTGTCTTCCCATGAATTTAGGCTTTGCCAGAGGACAGGTTTCCATGAGGGTATTAATGGCTATTGAAACAATGGACAAACTGAATTTCTGTATGAAGCCATTTGAATGAAATACCATTTTTGAAGTCCACTTTGGCATC
This sequence comes from Gymnobelideus leadbeateri, assembly GCA_011680675.1. Lineage (NCBI taxonomy): Eukaryota > Metazoa > Chordata > Mammalia > Diprotodontia > Petauridae > Gymnobelideus > Gymnobelideus leadbeateri. The sequence goes on from WOXC01010708.1 coordinate 156,356, forward strand.
ATGCTAGATGCTAGGAAATGTCAAGAGCTAGAGAAATGATATAAAACTCAGGCAGTGTCTGAATTGCATTCACAATCCAGTGTCCGTAATTTCACTTAAAATGCTGTACATGGTGAGACAGAAGGGAGTTTATTCCAAAGATAGATATTAAAATCTTAATTGACACTTTCAAAATGGCAGAACTTCACCTTCTCACAGTGTGGGAGGTAGCAAGTTTAGGAGAAAATTGCTCTTTTTAAAGTTATCACCTTCTCTAATTTTCCAGAGACTTAGACCAAAAGAAATATTCACTGGCAAAAAAATGGAAGTTATGCAAAGTAGTACAGGTAAAATTAAAAAACAAACCAATTCTGCTTTCAGTACCTCAAATTAGTTTTTATAGTTTCATAATCTCTAAAAGTTTTAACCCAATTTATGTATCTCCCCAATCCAACCCTTTAATCACATACCTTCCACTTCTAATGGAAAGAAGTGAAAAAGTTTTTCCCCTATTTTTACATGATATCAAAGCATATAGTGGAAGAAAGAAATCTTTCAGATAAGTAATGAGCTGTTTAACATAATTTGCGAGTCATTAACTGAATTTTCATCTTTTAGTACAAACATTACTTTATGGAGATATGACCTATGTGAAAGTAGGACCCTGGAGTTTCACTAGTGCTTCTGCAGATTGCAAAGCCAGCTCAATGAAATCTATAATCACTTAGAAGCATTTGGGCTAATTATCCACACAGAAAAACCAAGTGGATGAAGAATGCCAATTTTCCATGGTATTTTCCAGTGACTAAAACTTATTATAAGCAGAGGGAGAGGCATCATGGGCCCTTCCCAAATGGTTTAGCTGCTGAGGTGCCTAAAGGACCTTATTACAAGATAGTGACATGTCAAAAACAACAACAAAAAAAAAAGCAAAGGACAGCTTCAGAATTACATTCATGTACAAAATGCAACTTTCTTGATATGGCAGATATCACAATTATCATTTCTTTGTGAACTTTTCTCTCTAGCAATTTATATCATCAAGTAAGCAGGCTGTGCTTTTTATCCCCCATGGAGATGGAAGTGGGGGAAACCCCACAAACTCCATTAGATTATTAATCTACTGATTTTCCTATTTCTGAAATATCTAAGGTTCTACCCACTTTAGGCTTTCATTCCAAACATTGTTAGAGTACAAAGAGAAGGAAGAAATGCTTTAAAAATACAGCTTTTGACTTTCCCATTTGTAGATCCACAGTCACCTTCTTATTACTTTTCTCTGAACTATCTGATCCCCACCTGTTGACTCAAACTCAATTGTTTTCACTATATGTTGGAACTGAGCCTGCATATCAGTTGGGTATCTGAGCTCCCACACACACTTAAATAAAATGATTAAGATTTACAAATGTTCCCCACATGTCTGACAAAAAAAAAAGTTATAGACTATTTGCCAATCTATGTAAGTAAGATTCCGGGTGTGTACAAATAGGCTTCGGCGAGTTTGGAGAAGTGAAAAAATGCAGCATTTCCATGAAACATTTCCTATGCATCAATTACATTTATATGCTGGCTTCTGCATGACTTCCCTTGTGTCTGCTCTACCCTAACCCTTCAAAAATGATTATTTGAAGTAATTTATTTACAGGGAATGTTTAATGAGATGTATTTTCTTATAGAGATATTTCTTACAGAAAGCTTTGTAGCAGAATATATTTGCAGCCTGTTGACTTTGTAATTTAGGGGAAATGTATAAATGAGATTAAATATATTAAATTTCTTTTTTTCAAATGCCATATTCACATTTACATGTGTTTTAATTAAAGAAAGAGCTTTCACAGAATCTTGGAGCTGATTGAGACATTGGAGGTCATCTAGTCCAACTTACTGCTCAGACACAGATATCCCATTTATTGTGTTTGCTGTGATGGCCATAAGGTCTTCATTTCAATGACTACAATGACTAGAAATTCATTATCCTCTGAAGCTATCTATTCTACTGTTGGACAGAGGCCAATGGCAAGTACCTTCTCCATTGTCCTAAGCTAAAATGTGTTTGCCTCTGGTTTCTTCCCATTGGTGCTTGCTCTGCCTCACTCAAGCAGCAAGAGAAAAGTCTGACCTGACTTCTATGTGGCAGTCTGGCAGGTATTTGAAGACAACTATCATATTTCCTTTAACCTTTTCTTCTCTAGGATAAACTTTGACAAATTGGAAAGGAGTGTTGACATGCTTATGGGGTTTCTTGTATAATTCTTGCCATGCAAAGGAGATTGAGGGTCATATTTATATAAAGAAAGGTGTTACTTCATAAAATGACAAGGGGAGATTTGACTGGATGTAGAAAAATTAGCTTTGATGGAGCTGGGTGAACAAACTGACAGTAAGAGAATCAGCTGACAAGAGAGTTGCAGCAAACTACTTCCTCATTGGCTAGAGAAATGCTAATGATTCTCATTGGAAGACAGTTGAATTATCCTTTAGAACTAACTATATTGAGAAAGGGCCATGAGAGACAGCATTATATAAAACAAGGAGTACTAGCCTCAGAATCAGGAAGACCTGATGATGATAATTTACATTTGTGTGAAGAGAATGGATTATTACAAGAAGAATTCAATGAGGCATGTTAACTATACTAGTTATATGACCATGAGAGCAAGTCACTTTACTACTAAGTGTCCCATTAGTTACTGATCTCCAAAAATGGAGGGAGTTTCCATACTAATAGTTCCTTATATTGATGAATTATAGGTATATATTATTTATACTCCTACCCCCATGGATCAATGCTCTTTGGTTTTTACATGGTTGTAACAGATGATTCTATTTATTTAGGCTGGTTTCCCCCAGTCCCTAGTTCATCAGAATGCTAACTGTGGATTCTCTTTTGTATGAGTTGTGACAAATCTTCCTACTATCCATTTCTCAGCAAGAATGAAGGATACTCTCAAAGAGGGGAGCAGCGAGTCTGACATGCCTCCAGGACTAATGAAATTTATGTATCAAAAAAAGAAAGAAATTTATGTATCAATCCTTACTCTGGCATTATCTCCTTGGATAGAAGATGATAATGACAATGATGATGAAAACAATGATGATGATGATGATTTGTAGGAAGAGAATTGGGAGAAGAACTCAATGAGGCATCATGATGTAGTAGAAAGAGCACTGGTCTTACATTATCTTGGGCAAATCTTGGGCAAATCATCCAACATCTCTGCCTCTCAATTTTCTCATCTGTGAAGTGGAAGGATTTTATTATATGTCCTCTGATATCTTATCCAACATGGAATCTATGATCTCGTCATTTGAAGAATCAATGCAAAAATATCTGCAAGACATGGTAAAATAGCTTTTCTCTTCCAGCAGGCTTGGCTTTTAAACAAAGCAGAAAAAGAAAGGATTTCTCCTCAGGAGAATACTGAGTGGATTACCCAGAATAAAAAAAAAGCATAATTATGAATTTCCATTTATTGGTCTCATATCAACTAGCTTTATAGATCAGGAAAAGATTCAAAAAAGAAATGAATGGGTCAAGAAATAAATGAATAATGATGAGCATAATATGTAACAATAATATTGGCTGATGTATCCAGAATACTTTAAAGTCTAAAAGTTACATTTCTCATGGCACCCTGTGAAACAGGTATTAGTATCTCCATTTTTGGCAAAAGAAAACTAGAATTCAGAGCCAGTGACAAGGCAATAATTCAAAACCAGTTCTCCTGACTTGAAATCTGACACAGCATTGGAATAAAAGGGGATGCCCCACTAAAAGAAGTGTAGTAAGATGGAAGGACAAACCAGCTAGATGGATATGAGAGAATGATGAAGGAAATGAGAAAGGAAAGATAGGAGCTCAATGACTGACATGGGGAGCAACGGACAGTTGGCAGGTGTTTTAGACATAAGGTAAGTTGCAGTGGAAAAACTTCAGGATGATAATGAGTTTAAATTTGATACAGATGGCAATGGGGAGCCAAAGGAAGTTTATGAGGATGAGGATGATAGAGTCACAACAGTGGAAATAGGGAATTATTTTAGCACAAATGTTGCTCAGACAAGGGCTCCCACTGACACCAAACAAATGAATGACATTGAGAAGGTAATTTCCCAAAGTTGGTTCTCTCAAATTCTTGTCTTAAGTTATTGTGTCAGAAACCAATTGGGAATTCTAGAGGAATATAAGTATGAAAGTTATCGAACAGTTTCTCCAAGAAATCCACTCACCATCATGCTTTTCACATATACATAATGAATTCTGGCTGGGCATTATTTTTTGAACTTGCCAGGGGTCAGCATTTCTGCAAGATGCCACAGAGCTGTGTTATTGGCTCCTCACCTCCCCATTCCCCTGCACCTGTTACTCCAGTCATTATTATACATTTAATGGCTGGTCAGCCTCAAAGGGATATGAACAGATGGAGGACATCAGATTAGCTAGTTTTTTTTTAATGTCTTGCTATAGACCAAAAAAAGTGTGAACCAGGTTTCTTGATTCTTTTTTTCCTACCTTACTTCTTGCTTCTCCCAGCTGTCTTCTTGTCTATGTGAAATAGTCACTCATTCTTTGGCCCCATTTTAGGCCATGGTTAAATCAGATTTAGATAATTGTAAATTCACAACAGTATCTTTGAGACTCATGCAGTAATGTTCAAGCTGTTTAACACATGTCTTTTAACTTCCCAAACCCCAAATGTGGCAATGCTGCCTTTTATACTGCCTAAGAGGAACCTACATTGAAACTTCACTTTAAACCTTTTTTTAAGGGGATCTTGAATATTACATAGAACTGGGGGTGGGAGGAAAACTCACAAGTACTGGGCTGGGACCTTTAAAACCAAATGTTGGGTGTGGAGAAATGTGGGAATGCTATGCAAAAAGTCCCTTATAATCAAAGAGGTGGAGACAGCTGGAAAGCGTGTGGGATTTGTTTCTTTAATGAGTATAAAGTTTCTCCAAATTCTGTCTTAATGTTACAGAAGAGAATTGGTATTTGTTAATTAACATTGAAAAATAAGCACAGGAAAAGCTCCCTCAATGTTAAGAAAAGGTTAGGGGGAAAGGGAAGATTTACAAAAAGGAAGAAAAAGAAATGGTGCTGATCAAGGGAATCCAGGGAGGCTGGGAAGAGGGGAAGGAGGTAGGCACTATGTAGAATTCCTTTTTTTTAAAGCATTTGGTTTGCAGGAATGCAACATCTGGTCACTGTAGACTTGAAATAGGCCAAGCAAAGGGAACATTTTCAGAAGGGGATAAGGTTGGGTTAAAATGAGTTGGTCTTAAGGAAATCCCAGAGAAATAAATCCTTGTTGGTACTAAAGAAATTCATTCAAAATTCTGACTCAGTTTGGCTCTGTCTTCCTTTCTTCCAAGCATCTTCAGGAAATTACAGTGCCTACCTTCCTTATTCAATATGTCTATACAGAGTGTCAATTCCACTGGATAAAAATAATAATATTAATAACAATAGCAAAAATTTCAATCTGGTTTTATTCTATTTAAAAGTGCTCTCACATATATTGTATTATTTTTCCCATCAATAACTTTTGATGTCAGAAGGTCCAATATTCAGGAAAGCAGATCACAGGAAGGGTGATTTGCCTAAAAGATTAGGCAACTAAAATAAGAATTCAGATTTCTCTATCTGCAGAACTCTTTCCATTAGGCCACATTTGATCAAGTAGTACCATTATACTTTGGAAGATGATATGGGTTCTAATCCAGACTCTTCTATTTACCTTCCATGTGATCTAAGGGAAGTGACTTCACCTCATGCGTCCTCAATTTCCTCATTTGTAAAATAAGGAGATTTGACTAGTTGCTTTCTAAGGTCAGCCAGCTCTAATAATCTACTCTGTTGAGTATTGTTCTGCCCATTCAATCCTATTTTATTCTGTGACTTCTTTTTTTCCTGTGTGAATGAGGAGAAGGGAAGAAGGATGGGGCAACTCACCCTTGATCCTTTAGTCTGAGACTAAAAGTTTTATTTTTACTAGACTATACGGCCATCTCTTCAGAAGACAAACTTACCTTCTCCAGCATTTGATACAAAAAAATAATCTGAAATATGGATGAAGAATTTAACATTACACAAGAGGAAAAGTGAGTGTGATGATGGACTTCTTTTGAATATTCTTCTTCCAAATGGGATTTAGGGGAGAATATATGTCTTTATTATATATAGTCACCAGAAGACCAAGGTCACCACTAAAATGACTCTCAGTCCTGCATATTTCCTGAAGATGTTTTGATTATAGGATCATAGGCTTAGCATTAGAAGGGACCTTAAAATTTATCCAGGCCAACCTTCTCATTTTATAAACTAAGAAACTAAAACCCAAGAGTTGAAGTGACATATCCAGGGTCTTACAAGATGTAAATGGCAGAGCAAGGGCATGAAACTTGTTCTTCTGATTTCTGATCCAACATTCTTTCACTATACTCCAGGGTCCAGAAGTTATAGGGTCATTTAATTAAGTTTGCACTTACAAAACAAAGCTATAGTTTTATAGGATTATCAGAATAGAAGCAGAATTAAGGTCCATTTATCCTAACCCCTTCATTTTACTGATTAAAAAAAGGATGAGGTCTAGAGAGGTTAAGTCACAAGTGAGGGGGAGTATTGAAACAAGATCCTCTAGACTTAAAATCAACACTCTTTACCATTCTGGACTATATGATTTTCCTTTTCTCTAACCCAAGAATCACATTAATTATAATAATCAGAGAATAAATAATTATATTTACCCTGCCCTCAGCAAAGGGATTCAGGAAAGAGGGTGGGGGGGAAAGGATTGTTGTATATGTTATTTGATAATGGCAGTCAATTTTGATTAACTTTTTCTTTTTTAAAAGAAACAGTTAAATGGAGGGAGAAATATCAGGGCTGCAATTTTAAAAAACAAACAATTGAATATGAGCTACATATTCTATTCATTAATGAATTCTGCTATTATAAAGCTAGTTTTCAAAGTATACCACACCTTAGTTGCCAGACACATGCATACAGTCTCTCCTATACAAATAGAAGTGATCTTTATCCCTAGTCATCCCTTCTTAGAGATAGAGACCCATAGGAAACTGACTTGTCAGGGTCATAGTGGTTCAGCCAACACTAAAACTAATATACTGCAAATTCACACCTGCGCTTTCACCCCTGGGTCAGGCTCCCCCCTTTACAGCTTTATATGCTTACCATGTTTCTCATTAGTTTGGGAAGTGTAGCCTAGGAAACTCTGCAGCTTCAGTGAGATGGTGGGTTCTCATTGTAACCCATAAACTGAGAACTTAGAAAAGCACACAGAGAAAAATTGAGAGGCTTAGAAGGGTTTTGTTTTGTTTGCTTCTTTTTCAATTTGGTTAAGCAATGTGACTTTTCCTGGATATGGAAGAACATTGTGAGAAGTGAATGTTGTATTTTCTCCTTCAAGTGGAAATAATAAGAAAAAGTGTATAAGTGGGGGAAAACCAGTTAAGGAAAATGAGGTTGTTACTGAGCCAGTGACTAACTGCTAAAGGACTTAGGTAAATAGAAACATCCTTTGAATGAAACAATCCTTTGGGATGGATTTCGGCAAAAGGACATAGCACAGAAAGAGCTTTAACACATGCCCTTTCACAGCATTGTAGTGCTAGAACTGGTACAGATGAAGAGGCTATTTAGTCAACCACTTTTACTTTTACAATGGAGCAATTAAGACCCAGAAAGACTGGGTGATTTGCCCAAAGTAACACAGGTAGTGAAAGAGGTAGGATTTGAAGCTAGGTAGGTCCTCTGACTCCAGATTCAGTGATCTCAGCTGCAGAGCACAGCCACTTGGCTTAGACACTCTATCTCCTCATATATACACAAGCTTATAGATGCCCAGATTCTAATTCAGTAACCCAATCAGCAATGCTACAGTGGAAAGCAAAATAGCTATGGCATTGGGAAGCCTCAGTTTGGATCCTCTCTCCAGTGTTTTCTAGATGTGTGAAACTGGGAAGCTCAGTTGCACTGAGCACTGGACCTAGAGCACTGGTTAGAGCACTGGACCTAGAGTCAGGAAGATCTGAGTTCAAATTCAGTCTTAGATACTGTCTAGAGGTGTGACTGAGTAAATTACTTAACCTCTGCCTGCCTCACTTCCATCATCTGTAAAATGGGGATAATAATAGCACCTACCTCCTAGGGTTGTGGTGAAGATCAAATGAGATATTGTATACAATATACAATATACAAATAAAGTGTTTTGGAAACTTTAAACTTCTATATAAATGCTAGCTATTATTATTATATAGGCCAGACATTTTTGCCTCTCTGGTTTTCAGTTTCTTTATTTGTTAAAATAAGGGATTAGTCTTGATGTACTGAAGCTTCCTTCCATTTTAAAATCATCATCATTGTTCACATTTCTGTAGTACTTCAAGGCTTGCCAAAGCACTTTAGATACAATATCTTATTTGATCCTAACTCAACCCTGAGAATTGGTTACCATAATCCTCATTTTATAGATGAACAACTGAGGCTCAGAAGTTAAGTACCATGCTTGTGATCACACTTCTGATGGATGTCGGTGTTGGGATTTGAACCAGTCTTCATCCAGACCTCTCTCCACTATGCCCTACTGAATCCCTCAGCATTTCCTCCTTTTTTTTTTCTTCTTCCTTCCCTCCCTCTGCCTAGTTTGTTTTCCTCTCCCCTCTCTGACCCATCAACACATTTATGAACTGCAGCAACCAGTTCAGGAATACTGTATGACCTCTATATCTTATGGTCCAGATTGTGAAATTTACTCCAGTGCTGGGATTAGGGGGTATAATAGTCAGTTATTATGAAGTATTAAAACCAGATGTGTTATTTTAATTAGAGTAATGGGGGTTCTTAATCAGGGAAAGTGCATTTATAAAGCCTGCATATATCATCATGAACATGAAAAAAATCAACGAAGAATTACAAAGCCATTATTTTCAAACAGCCTTGAATTTCCCCTGTAGAAATATTTCTTTTCCATTTACATATACTTGTAACTCTTTTCCAAAATCTCTTCCAAGAGTGTTGTATTCTTTTCAATGGAAAGGGAGAAAAGCATAGAAATGTCATACACATTCATACAAAAGATTTTTAGAAATAAACAGAATAAAAGATCACTACTACTCCTCCCTTTGGAACTACTAACCACACAAGACTTATAAGAAATGCAAGCAAAATTTAATTAGGGAAGGGTGAATGAATCAATCTGGCCCATTAAGAAGTGCCACACATTTAGCTCCACTCCCTCCAGTTACTTAAATAACACAAACCCCATAGTTTATCCTTTCTACCACCCAGAGACTTGGCATTCACATGTGTATCCCTGGAGACATGTGAGTGGTTGGCAACGGAAAGTTATTTTCACCTCTGTTTCTCTTATGTATCTAGGTATTTCTTGTGTGGATCCTGTCTTTCAGATGAGATTTCATTTCCGTGGAGGTATCAATACAATTTACAGCTACCCACATTGTGTTATTCCCCAAGCAACCTAAAAATACCTATCTTAGATTTCTCTTTAGCTAGGCTCTCTTTTCCATTCTACTTCTATGGCCTTATTTTACATTATTCCCCTTTACTCACTCTATGGACCACTACCACCCTGAAAAAATGGATGTAGAGCTATTTCTGATTGTCCTGTCCTATCTTGTCTTTGTGCATTCACATTGCCAAAACATTATGCCTTGAAAACACTCCCTCCTGTATACCTGCTGAAATCTTTCTTTTTCCTCAAGGCTGAGTGCAGGTCTCACTTTCTCCATGAAGCTTTTCAGTATCTCCTCAGCTAAAAGAAGGGGAATGGTGAAGCAGAAAAGAGGCTTACTATGGAGATCTAGGTGTAATAGGTGGAAGGAATGGGAGGCATTTATCTTGGAAAAGAATTGTTTCAGGGAAAATGTGCCATTTGTCTTGGAGTCTTTGAAGGGCTATCATGGGAAAGAGATATTACCCAGAGTGGGGAATCTGCCTCCTTGAGGCCACATGTGGCCCTCTAGGACCTCAAGAGCAATCCTTTGACTGAATCCAAACTTCACAGAACAAATCCCCTTAATAAAAGAATTTGCTCTGTAAAACTTAGACTCAGTCAAAATTTCACACCCAAGAAACTAGAAGACCACTTGTCTTTGTGCATTCACAAGGTTGCAGCCTCCCTACCCTTGGATTAGACTCATTCTCTTCTACTACTAAGGGTTGAACCTGGAACAATAGATTGTAGTTGCAAAAGATCCAATTTAGGTTTCATATCAAAGATCAGGATTAAGATGGTAAGATGAGAATTTTTTGCCAAGTCCCCCAATACAGACCTCTAAAAACCTTTTAAAAATACATCAAATGAAATTCTGATTAAGATAAAAAAAAGATCAATGAGTCATTTTTGTAGTGCAATACAGCTTATGAGGACAGAGAGAACTTATAGACACTGGGGGCGGAAGGCTGGCCAGGAGCTATGTATAGCAGAAGTGGCACTGGGGGCACCCAGCACACAGTGACAGGAAGGGGACTAAAAAGCAGGTCAGAAAGATATTTCACCCCATGTACTAGAACTGGATCAGTTGTAATTTGGCAGCTTGGCCACTTAGTTCCCAGTTCTAAATTGTAGTTCCAGGGCAGAGAGGAAAAACATCAGAGAGGAAGCAAGGGCCTACATATATAAATACTAGATAAAAGATGAGGAGGGCAGTTGACCAGACCTCTCTCCTTTGAGACATTACTTTGGAAGTACTAAAAACTTCCAGGTGCCCTCTGTGCTATAAAAGCAGTACAAGTGCATAAAAGACAGATTCTAAGGTCAGATATCTACCCCCACCCCATCTTCAGAGATGTCCCAAATCCAATTCTAACATTAAGTTCAAAGTCAAGAAATAGGTTGGAAAAATGAATAAATTACAACAATAAAAACCTGACCATAAAAAGTATTATGGTGAAACAGAAGCTCAAGACACAAACTCAGAAGACAATGACTTGAAAATATCTACAACTAAAGCCTCAGAGAAAAAAATACATATTTGACACGAGAACAACAAGAAGTTCTAGAAGAACTGAATAAAAGATATTTTAAAAGTACAAAAAATTTAAAAATCAAATGACAGTGACAGAGGAAAAATGGGGAAATGAGGGCAATGCAAGAAAATTATGAAAAAAAAAATTAGCAGCTTGGTAGAAGAGGCATAGAAAAATATTAAAGAAAATAAATCTTTAAAATCAAAACTGACCAAATGGTAAAAGAGATACAAAAATATTTAAGAAAATAACTTCTTAAAAATAAGAATTGGTCAAGTGGTTGTTAATGACTCCACAAGACATCAAGAAATGATAAAGTAAAATCAAAAAGATTTTGGAAAAAAATGAAGAAAATGCATAATTTTGTATAGGAAAAAAACTGACCTGGGAAATATATCAAGGAGAGTTAATTTAATACTCATTGGACTACTTGAAAACCATAAGAAAAAAAGCCTAGACATCATATTTCAAAAGGAAAGTACCTAGATATCTTAGAATTAGAGGGCAAAGTAGAAATTGAAAGGATCTTAATCACCTCCTAAGATCCACGCCACCTCCCACCCCCCCCAAAAAAAAAACTCAGTTATATCAAGCTAAAATCCAAATCTCCCTGGTAAAGGGGATAAAATACTACAAGGTAAATACTGCAATCAACCAGAAAGAAATAATTCACATATTGTAGAACCAAAGCTGCAAGATTTAGCAGCTACCACGTTAAGCAAGTAGATATCTAGTGTTAATAATATTCTGGAAGGAAAGGGAACTAGGATTGCAGCCATATATAGCTTCCCCAACAAAACTGAGTATAATCCTGAAATTAATTTAAGTTATTTAATGCAATCAATTTCATTAAAGCAATTTACTGAAATTAAAGCATTGCGGATGAAAAGACCAGAGTTGTATAGAAAATCTGACATTCAAATGCAGGAATCAAAAGAAGGATAAAAAAATAAACATGAAAGATAAATAATAGGAGACTTAATAAGATTAAACTATTTGCATAGGAAAATGATACATATAACCCCAAAGAATTTATCATGTTTAGAGCACTTAGAAAAAGTTTAGCTAGACAGAGTGCATAGGTATGAATCTATTATGCTAAGATGATCTCAAAAAAAGAAAAGAAGGGTGAGAAAGAGGAATGCAATGGGAGAAAAGGAAAGGGAGAGATAGAATGAGAGAATGGGAGGAAGTATCTCACATAGAAGTGCATAAAGGAGAAGTTTTACAATGGAGGGGGAAATAGGGAGGAGCAGATAGTGTCTTGAAGCTTATCTTCAACTGGATTAGGGAGGGAAGAATATATCCCCACACAGTCTGGTATAAATTTATCTTACCCAACAGAGAAGTATGAAAGGAAAGGGCTAAGAGATGTGTGATAAAAGGGAGGGTACATTAAAGAAGGCAGTGCTCAGAAGTAAAACAGACTTTTGAGGAGGTGATGGTAAAAATAGAAAATGACAAATAGAAAAGAATACAGTAGAGTGAAATATACAGTTGGAAAACATAACTATGAATGTGAATGGATGAATTCATCCATAAAATGGAAGAAGACAGCAAAATGGATTAGAAACCAAAATCCAATGATATATTATTTACAAGAAATCTATTTCAAACAGAAAGACACACGGAGTTAAAATAAGGGGAGGTAGCAGGATCTATTATACTTCAGACAAAGTAAAAAGTGCAGGGGTAGTGATCATGATCTCAGACAAGCTAAAGTAGACCTAATCAAAAGAGATAATCAAGGAAGCTACATTTTGCAAAAAAAGGTATCATAGACAATGAGTATCAATACTAAACATATATGCACCAAATGGCATAGCTTCAAAAAATTTTTTTACATTTTCCCTTTTATTTTATTTTTTATAATTAAACAAATGCTGTATTAACTTCTGTTTTACATCATTCATTTCCACCAGATTTTGAGTTACAATTTTTCCCCTACCGACCCTCCCAGAACAGCAGTCCCAAAAGACATCACTTCCTCCAATCTGCTCTCTCCCATATCTTCTCCCATACCCCCTTCGACTTTTCCATTAGAGCAACGTGAATCTCTATGCCCCAATGCCTGCACATCTTATCTCCCAATTACAAGCAAAAGAGTCTTAATAATAGTATTTATATATATTTGAAACATTTCATTTTAAGACCTCGAATTTAAGATCCATTCCCTTCCTCCCTTGTCACACATTCCCTCTGGGAAGATAAGTAATTCAGTATATGTTGTACAAGTCTAGCTATGCAAAACATTACCATAGTAGATATATTGTACAAGGCTGCTTATATTCCCTCCCACACATCCCACCCCCCACCTGATCCATTCCCTACTTGATCCTGTCCCTCTTCTATAGTGTGTACTTCCAACCTTGCCTCCCCCCAAGAATGCCCTCCCATCCATCATCCCCCCTTCTCATCCCCCTTCCCCCTATTCTGCTGCAGGTTGAGATATCCCATTTAGTATGTATGTCATTCTCTCCCTGAAACAAAATCAATGAGAATGTGGTTTTGCCTTTTTGCCTTCCTATTCTTCCCCTCCCTTGCAGCCACTTCCCCTTGCTTCTTCTATGTGAGATAATTTACCCTACCCTGTTTCTCCCCATCTCCTCTTGCCACTTTCCTCTCTCACCTAATAATTTCACCCCTTGAGTATCCTCCCTTCCCAACAAATACGACCTATGCCCTCTATCCATGTATAACTGTAAACATACATACACACATTCACATATGTATTCATATGACCATACACCCTTCTTCCATTATTTTCATACTGAGAAAGGTTTCATCAGTCACAGTTTTTCCATGTAGGAATGTAAATAGGTTAACTTTGATAAGTTCCTTTTGATTTCTTTTCCCTCATTACCTTCTCAGGCATCTCTTGCTTCTTCTGTCTGGATGTCAAATTTTCTATTCAACTCTGGTTTTTTCCTCAAGAATGCTTGAAAGACCTCTATTCCACTGAATGACCATATTTTCCCCTGAAACACAATACTCAGTTTTGCTGGGTAGGTGACCCTTCAGTTCAGTCCCAGCTCTTGCCCTCTGGAATATCATATTCCATGCCCTTTGGTACCTCAGTGTAGAAGCTGCCAGGTCCTGTGCTATTCTGATTGTGTTTCCACAATATTGAAATTGATCATTCCTGGCTGCTTGTAGTATTTTCTCCTTGATCTGGGGATTCTGGAACCTGGCTATATTATTCCTGGGAGTTTTCTTTCTGAGATCTTTTTCAGGAGGTGATCTGTGGATTCTTTCAACCTCTATTTTACCCTCTGGGTCTAAAACATCAGGGCAATTTTCCTTAAGAATTTCTTGAAGGGTGATTTCTAGGTTCTTTCTTTGATCATGGCTTTTATGTAGTCCAATAATTTTTAAATTGTCTCTCCTGGATCTATTTTCCAGGTCAGTGGTTTTTCCCATGAGATATTTCACATTGCCTTCTAGTCTTTCATTTGTTTGGATCTGCTTAACAGCATCTTGATTTCTCATAAAGTCATTAGCTTCCATTTGCTCCAGTCTAACTCTGAAGAAATGAATCTCCTCAGTGAACTTTTGATATTCTTTTTCCATCTGGCAAATTCGGCTTTTTAAGGCATTCTTCTCCTCATTGCCCTTTTGGGCCTCCTTTGCCATTTGAGTTAGTCTATTTTTTTTTATTAATTTATTAGTTTAGTTTCAGTTAACAGCATTCAATTCCATAGTTCCTTGATTTTCAAATTTCCTTTACTTCCCTCCCCCCTCTCCTCATGACAGCATATAGTACAGTATAGGGTCTGCAAACACATTCATATTAGACATTATTCCAATTACAAAGGCGTATTGTACTAGGTGGGATGAAAGATGGTAAGGAAGAAATAAAACAAAAAAATGAAAAGAACAAGTTTGCTTCCATCAGGATTCAGGCTCAGTTCTTTCTAGTTGTATCTCTGGATGGTGCATTTCTCACTTTCTTGTGTCTTTTGGGATTAACTTATATCACTGCATTGCTGAAAAGAGTCCAGTCTGTCATAGCTGGTCATCACAGATATGGTATGCCTGTGAGTGTATACAAATTTCTTCTGATTCTGTTCTTCTCACTCAGTATCAGTTTCTATAAGTCTCTCCAGGTAATTATGAAATCCGTCACCTCCTCATTTCTTAAACCACAATAATATTCCATTACATTCATATACCGCATCTTGTTTAGCCATTCCCCAATTAATGGGCACCCCTTTAGTTTCCAATTCTTCGCAGCCACAAAAGGGGCTGATAAAAATATTTTTGTACATATGGGTCTTCCTCCCACTTCTATGATCTCTTTGGAATATAACCCTAGAAGTGGTATGGCTGGGTCAAAGGGTATGAAATCATTTATAATCCTTTGGGCATAATTCCAGATTGCTCTCCAGAATGGTTGGATAAGTTCACAACTCCACCAGCAATGTAGTAGTGTTACAAATTGTCCACATCCTCTCCAGCATTTGTCACTTTCTTGTTTTGTCATCTTAGCCAATCTGACTGGAGGGATGTGGTATCTCAGAGTTGTTTTGATTTGCATTTCTCTAATTAATAATGATTTAGAGCATTTCTTCATATGCTTATAGATATCTTTAATTTCTTTCTCTGAAAACTTCCTGTTCATATCCTTTGACCATTTATCAATTGGGGAATGACTTGTATTCATATAGATTTGGCTCAATTCTCTATAAATTTTAGAGATGAGTCCTTTATCAGAGACACAAGTTGTAAAAATTCTTTCCCAATTTCCCACCTCCCTCTTGATCTTGGTTGCATTGGCTTTGTTTGTACAGAAGCTTTGCAATTTAATGTAATCAAAATTATCCATTTTGCATTTTATAATGCTCTCTAATTCTTGTTTGGTCCTAAAGTCTTCTCCTCTCCACAGATCTGTCAGGTAAACTATTCCTTGCTTTCCCAAATTGCTTACAGTATCATCCATTACACCTAGATCATGCACCCATTTGGACTTGATTTTGGTATATGGTGTTAGATAATGGTCTATGCCCAGTTCCTGCCATACTGCATTCCAGTTTTCCCAGCAGTTTTTGTCAAATAGTGCATTCTTATCCCAAAAACTGGGGTCTTTGGGTTTATCGAACAATAGATTACTATATTCAGTAACTGCTGGGTCTCCTGTGCCTAATCTATTCCATTTACCCACTACTCTACACCTCTGCCAGTACCAAGCAGTTTTGATGACTGCTGCTGTATAATACAGATTAAGATCTGGCATAGCTAGTCCACCTTCCCTAGCATTTCTTTTCTTTAATTCCCTTGATATTCTAGTTTGTTTTTCCACATAAATTTTGTTGTTATTTTGTCTAACTCTAGAAAGTAGTTTTTTGGCAAACTGATTTGTATGGCACTAAATATATAGTTTAGTTTGGGTAAAATTGTCATTTTTATTATATTAGCTCGACCCAGCCACGAGTAATTGATATTTTTCCAATTATTTAGATCTGATTTTATTTCTGTGAGAAGTGTTTTGTAGTTGTGATCATATAGATTCTGGGTTTGTTTTGGCAAGTAGATTCTCAAATATTTTATAATGTCTACAGTGACTTTAAATGGGGTTTCTCTTTCTATCTCTTGCTGTTGAGTTTTATTAGAGATGTACAGGAATGCTGAGGATTTATGTGGGTTTATTTTATATCCTGCAACTTTGCCAAATTTATTTATTGTCTCAAGTAGTTTTTGACTTGATTCTCTAGGATTCTCTAAGTATATCATCATATCATCTGCAAAGAGTGACAGCTTGGTCACTTCTTTGCCTAATTTGATTCCTTTGATTTCTTTTTATTCTCTAATTGCTACTGCTAGTGTTTCTAGTACCATATTGAATGAGAGGGGGGATAGTGGACATCCTTGTTTCACTCCTGATCTTATTAGGAAGGCTTCTAGTTTATCCCCATTGCATATAATACTTGCTGATGGTTTTAAATAGATGCTAGCAACTATTTTAAGGAAGGCTCCATTTATTCCTATACTTTATAGTATTTTTAATAGGAATGGATGTTGTACTTTGTCAAAAGCCTTTCTGCATCTATTGAGATGATCATGTGGTTTCTGCTAGTTTTATTGTTGATGTGCTCAATTATACTGATAGTTTTCCTAATATTAAAACATCCTTGCATTCCTGGAATGAATCCTACCTGATCAGAGTGTATTATTTTTGTGATAAGTTGTTGGAGTCTTTTGGCTAATATTTTATTTAGAATTTTTGCGTCTAAATTCATGAGGGAAATTGGTCTATAATTTTCTTTCTCTGTTTTATCTCTTCCTGATTTAGGAATCAGTACCATATTTGCATTGTAGAAAGAGTTTGGTAGGACTCCTTCTTTACTAATTTTCCCAAATAGTTTGTAGAGTATTGGAATCAATTGTTCTTTAAATGTTTCATAGAATTCACTACTGAACCCATATGTCCCTGGAGATTTTTTCCTAGGGAGTTCATTGATGGCTTGTTTTATTTCTTTTTCTGAGATGGGGTTATTTAGGTAATAAACTTCCTCTTCAGTTAATCTGGGCAACTTGGGATTTTGTAAATATTCATCCATTTCACTAAGATTGTCATATTTATGTGCATACAATTGGGAAAAATAATTCCTCATTATTTTTTTGAATTCCTCTTCATTAGAGGTAGATTAACCCTCTTTATTTTTGATACTCATAATTTGGTTTTCTTCTTTCTTTTTTTATCATATTGACTAAGGGTCTATCAATTTTTTTGATTTTTTCATAAAATCAGCTTTTAGTTTTATTTATTAATTCGATAGTTTTCTTAATTTCAATTTTATTAATCTCACCTTTGGTTTTCAATATTTCTAACTTAGTACTAAATTGGGGATTTTCAATTTGTTCTTTTTCTAGCTTTTTCAATTGCATGTCCAATTCATTGACCTCCCTTCTCTCTGCTTTAATTAAGTATGCACTCAGGGATATAAAACTTCCCCTGAGAACTGCCTTTAGTGCATCCCAGAAATTTTGGTATGTTGTCTCATTATTATCATTCTCTTGAATGAAATTATTGATTGTTTCTATAATTTCTTGTTTGACCCACCAGTTTTTTAGGATTAAATTGTTTAATTTCCAATTAGTTTTTATTCTATCTTTCCTTGGCCCTTTATTGCATATAATTTTTATTGCATCATGATCTGAGAATGATGCATTTAATATTTCTGCCTTTCTGCACTGGATTGTGAGGTTTTTATGGCCTAGTACATGGTCTATTTCTGAGTATGTACCATGAACTTCTGAAAAGAAAGTAAATTCCTGGGGGCGGAGCCAAGATGGCGGAGTAGAAACAGCTCATCCAAGCCACTCTGCCCCCACATTCCCCCCAAACTATGTAAAAGGGGACTCTGAACAACTTCTGGAGCCCCAGCACCCACAGAATGACACAGAGAAGCTAAACTCCCGCTGAGGACAGCCCAGGAGCCCTGCAGGAAGGACCAGCGCAGTGGTCTGGGACCTGGCAGCGTGCAGCGCGCAGAGCGCAGGAGCGGAGATGAGCCCAGGTCCACATGAGCCGAGGTTTTAGCCCCAGGGCAGCAGGGCCAGCAGCCAGCTGGAGGAACCCCAGAACACCAGGAGCTGTGGCGACTCCAGAATTATCAACATAGACTTGCCTGGGACAAAGTAAGAGGTTAGTGTCCTATGGACTTTGGGACTGGTATTAGGGAATGCGTCGGCTCCCTTCCCTGGGAGCTAGAAGCCGCTGAGGAGACACTCCATTTTGTAGTTTTCAGAGGCAGCTCCCGCTCCCAGCCTGCAAATTTGTAGGGAAATCCAGCGATCAGTCTTGGGGGGTAATCGCTCTTGCTTTAACCTCCCTGGATCTGGATTGTGATCTAGGGTGGAAGTTGTGGGTGGGTTTACAGCTTGCCAGAAACTGAAGTTGCCCCCCACACGTTCGGGATGAAAATTCCTCTATCTGGCCTTAAAGCCATTGTGTGGCAACAAGCTCAAAAGTCAAGTAATTAAGTGGCAACATGTCAAGGCAAAGGAAACAGAAAAATGCAACCCTAGACTCCTATTTTGGGGGCATAGAGCAGGAAAAGGACTGTGAGGTCAGAAGTCCTGCTCCAAAAGCCCCAGAGGAAACCATGAGCAGGTTGCAGGCCATAGAGGACCTTAAGAATGACTTTAAAAATCAAATAAGAGAAGTGGAGGGAAAATTAGAAAGAGAAATGAGAAGGATGCAGGAAAAGTATGAAATGAGGGTCAACAGCCTGACTGAGGAAAACAACACCTTAAAAAATAGACTGACTCAAATGGCAAAGGAGGCCCAAAAGGGCAATGAGGAGAAGAATGCCTTAAAAAGTCGAATTTGCCAGATGGAAAAGAATCTCAAAAGTTCACTGAGGAGATTCATTCCTTCAGAGTTAGACTGGAGCAAATGGAAGCTAATGACTTTATGAGAAATCAAGATGCTGTTAAGCAGATCCAAACAAATGAAAGATTAGAAGGCAATGTGAAATATCTCATGGGAAAAACCACTGACCTGGAAAATAGATCCAGGAGAGACAATTTAAAAATTATTGGACTACCTGAAAGCCATGATCAAGGAAAGAATCTAGAAATCACCCTTCAAGAAATTCTCAAGGAAAACTGCCCTGATGTTTTAGATCCAGAGGGCAAAATAGAGGTTGAAAGAATCCACCAATCACCTTCTGAAAAAGACCCCAAAAAGAAAACTCCCAGGAATATTATAGTCAGGTTCCAGAATCCCCAGATCAAGGAGAAAATACTTCAAGCAGCCAGGAAGAAACAATTTCAATATTGTGGAAACACAATCAGAATAGCACAGGACCTGGCGGCTTCTACACTGAGGGATCGAAGGGCATGGAATATGATATTCCAGAGGGCAAAAGAACTGGGAATGAACACAAGGGTCACCTACCCAGCAAAACTGAGTATTTTGTTTCAGGGGAAAATATGGTCATTCAGTGGAATAGAGGACTTTCAAGCATTCTTGAGGAATAAACCAGAATTGAATAGAAAATTTGACATCCAGACACAAGAAGGAAGAGATGCCTGAGAAGGTAATCAGGGAAAAGAAATCAAAAGGAACTTATCAAAGTTGAACTATTTACATTCCTATATGGAAAAGCAATAACTGTGACTGATGATATCTTTCTCACTATGAAAATAATGGAAGAAGGGGGTGTGGTCATATGAATACATATGTGAATGTGTGTGTATATGGTTACAGTTATATATGGATAGAGGGCATAGGTTGAATTTGTTGGGAAGGGAGAATACTCAAGGGATGAAATTATGAGGTGAGAGAGGAGAGTGGCAAGAGGAGATGGGGAGAGACAGGGTAGGGTAAACTATCCCATGTAGAAGAAGCAAGGGGAAGTGGTTGCAAAGGAGGGGGAGAATAAGGAAAGCTAAAAAGGCAAAACCACATTCACATTGAATTTGGTTCAGGGAGAAAATGACATACATACTAAATGGGATATCTCAACCTGCAGCAGGATAGGGGGAAGGGGGATGAGAGGAGGGATGATGGATGGGAGGGCATCCTTGGGGTGAGGGGAGGTTGGAAGTACCCACTATAGAAGAGGGACAGGATCATGTAGGGAATGGACCAGGTGGGGGGTGGGATGAGTGGGAGGGAATTATAAGCAGCCTTGTACAATATATCTACTATGATAATGTTTTGCATAGCTAGACATGTACAACATATACTGAATTACTTATCTCCCAAGAGGGAATGGGTGACAAGGGAGGAAGGAAATGGATCTGAAATTTGAGGTTGTAACATTAAATGTTTCAAATATATATAAATACTATTATTAATACTCTTTTGCTTGTAATAGGGAGATAAGATGTGCAGGCATTGGGATGCAAAGACTCACCTTACTCTAATGGAAAAGTCGATGGGGTATGGGAGAAGGTATTGGAGAGAGCAGGTTGGAGAAAGCAATATCTTGTGGGATTACTGTTCTGGGAGATTGGGTAGGGGAATAATGGGGGGGAAATGATTGTAACTCAAAATCTGGCAGAAATGAATGATGTAAAACAGAAGTTAATAAAGCATTTGTTTAAAAAAAAAAAGAAAGTAAATTCCTTTTTATCCCCATTCAGTTTTCTCCAGAGATCCATCATATCTAGTCTCTCTAAGATTTTATTCACCTCCTTAACTTCTTTCTTGTTTATTTTGAGGTTAGATTTATCGAGTTCAGAGAGGGGGAGATTAAGGTCCCCCACTAGTATAGTTTTACTCTCTCTTTCTTCCTCTAATTCCTTTAACTTCTCCTCTAGGAATGTGGATGCTATACCACTTGGTGCATATATATTAAGTAGTGATATTGCTTCATTCTGGATGGTGCCTTTTAGTAGGATATAGTTTCCTTCCTTATCTCTTTTAATTAGATCCATTTTTGCTTTTGCTTTATCTGAGATAAGTATTGCTACCCCTGTTTTTTTTTTTACTTTAGCTGAGGCAAAATAAATTTTACTCCAACCTTTTACCTTTACCCTGTGGGTATCCCTTTGTTTCAAATGTCTTTCTTGTAGACAGCATATTGTAGTGTTATGGTTTTTAATCCATTCTGCTATCCGCCTCTGTTTTATGGGAGAGTTCATCCCATTCACATTCACTGTAATAATGACTATCTGTCTGTTCCCCTCCATCCTATTCCCTCCCCTGTTTATGTTTTTGTTTCTTCCTTCTCCCTTCCCCTCCTTGAAGATTTCCCTTTTGACCACCCCCTTCTTCAGTGTTCCCACCCAGTGACCCCCCTTCTTAGCCTACCCTCTCCCCTTACTACTATTTCCCTCCCTTCTTATCCTGCCCTTTAGTCTCCTCCTTTTCACCCCCCCCTTACCCTCCCACTATCTATAGGACATAATAAATTTTTATACTTATCAGAGTAAATTACTCCCCATTTGATTCCAAACCAATGAGAGTAAATTTCAAACAGTGTTCCTCTCCCTCCATCCTTTTCCTCTATTTAATGAATTTATGTGTCTATTCACATTAGAATCTTAAACTTCACTGATTAATTTGATCCTTCTTTGAACCAGAACCAGTGAGAATAGTGTTTAAATGGTGTTCTTCTCCCTCTTTTTTTCCCCTCTTCTATAGTGTGTTTTGATGCCTCTTCAGATGGCATATTTTACCTTTTCCTAGCTCATCCTTTCCTTTTTCCCATTACAGTACCTTTGATCCCCTTAATAGTCTTTTCTTTAGACTTCATGTTAGTGCATTCATACCCACACCCTCTATCTAAGTATAACCCTTTTGAACATCATGATAATCATAAAGATTTTGAATATTGACAGTTGTCAGCTCCACATATAGGGATGTGAACATTTTGCTCTTGTTGCATCCCAAGTAATGAGCATGTGTTTGTGCGTGTGGGTGTGTGCACTTCTGCATGTGTGAGTCTATGTTACCCTTGTTTATCTTTTTATGTCCTTCTGTAGTCTTGTAATTGGAGATCAAATTTTCCATTGAGCTCTGGATTTTTCATCAGGAAAGTCTGGAAGTCCCTTACTTCATTAAACGTCCATCTCCTTGCCTGAAAGATTATGCTCAGTTTTGCCGGGTAGTTAATCCTTGGTTGTAGTCCTAGCTCTCTTGCCCTACGAAATATCAAATTCCAGTTCCTCCGCTCTTTTAATGTAGAAGCTGCTGGGTCCTGTGTGATCCTGACTGTAGTTCCTCGATATTTGAATTGTTTCTTTTTGGCTGCTTGTAGAATTTTTTCTTTAATCTTGTAATTCTGGAATTTGGCTACTATATTTCTTGGAGTTTTCAGTTTGGGATCTCTTTCAGGACGAGTCTGGTGAATTCTATCGATAGTTATTTTATCTTCTGATTCCAGGACCTCAGGACAGTTTTCTTTGACAATCTCTTGGAGGATGTTGTCTAGACTGCTATTTTCATCATGGCTTTCTGGTAGACCAATAATTCTTAAGTTGTCTCTCCAGGATCTGTTCTCTAGGTCAGTTATTTTTCCAGTGAGATATTTTACATTTTCTTCCAATTTTTTGATCGTTTTTTTTTATTGACTTCTGCTGCATCATAGAGTTCTGAGTTTCAGTTTGATTGTATCTAATTTTTAGCAAATTATGGTCTTCCATTAGTTTTTGAAGTTCCTTTTTTAGGGAGGTATTTTCTTTTTCCAAGTTGGTCACTGCCTCCCTGATTTGGTCTTTAAAATTTTTCTTAAGCTCCTCCAGGAATGCTATTTGGGCTTGAGACCAAATCATGTTTCCCTCTGTGGTCTCAGGTGTGGGTAGAGAGTCTATATTGTCCTGTGTGTTTTGTTGTTCTTGCCCTGCATAGTATGCTCGAATAGACTTTCTTGCCTTCCCCTTCACCTTTTCAGCTTCCTTCCTTCCCATTGTGACTTCCTGTTTCTTAGTTTCTCAGGCTATGAGTTTAGGGCCTGATCCTTGACTTTGAATACCTCTGGGTGGCTAGTTTATGGCTAAGTCAGGAAGTCAGTGAGGGATGTAGATGTGTAGGTGTGGGTGTGTCTGACCACTTCAGATTTCTGCTTCTATACCCCTGGGCTATAAGTAGGCTTTTGTTGGTGAGGTGAGGTAGGGCTTGTTGGGACCCCTCCCTCTCTTCTCTTCAGACTCCTGGCTGTCTCAGTTACACTTCTTCTTGGAGATTCTCAAGCCTGAGGCTATTTCCATTAATGTGGGATTTCAATCTGGGTGGGAGACTTATCTTTGGGTTTTCTGCTTCATGAAGGAGGGATGGGAGGATCAGAGCAGCTAGAATTTACTTTGCCATTCCAGCCCCTGTATTATACAGGCAGGCAGTTTCTAAACTTCCAGGCTGGGGGCCAAATGCAGCTGGGGAAGCCACTCTTTCCACTGGGGGCCCGACTCTCCTACCTGGCTCCAATGATCCTTTCCCTCCTGATGACTGAGATTCGTCCTTGGTAAGTCTGCAGGCTGGGGCTTTTGCACTCTCTGGTGTAGTCTGCTTGTCTGCTCTTAGGTCTGGGCTCTTTTCTTGACCTGTCCAGACACACTGGGCAACCTCCTGGGCTGGATTCTGCCAAGATCTGTCTTCCAGTGGGCTCTGTCACTCCGGAATCCACTCAGATTCACCCTTTGAGACTTAGTGACCGAGGAGCTCAGCGAGGTTACTGCTTCCTTTCTGCCATCTTGGCTCTGCCCCTCTAGTCTATTTTTAAGGTGTTGTTTTCCTCAGTCAGGCTGTTTACCCTCATTTCTTACTTTTCCTGCATCCTTCTTATTTCTCTTCCCAACTTTTCCTCCACTTCTCTTATTTGATTTTTAAAGTCCTTCTTAAGTCCTCTATGGCCTGCAACCTGCTCATATTTTCCTTTAGGGATTTTGGAGCAGGATTTCTGACCTCATAGTCCTCTTCCTGTTCTATGCTTTGATCCTTTTTGCCCCCAAAATAGGAGTCTAATGTTGCATTTTTCTGTTTAATTTGTTTCCTTTGCCTTGTCATGTTGCCACTTAATTACTTGACTTTTGGGCTTGTTGCCACAGTATGATTCTGCCATCAGACAGGGGAGCTTCCATCCCGAATGTGTGGGGTCTTCACAATTTCTGTTTCTGGCAAGCTGGATATCCACCCCACAACCTCTCCACAGACCACAATCCAGATCCAGGGAGGTTAAAGCAAGAGCGATTACCTCCCAAAACTGATCTCTGGATCTCCCTACAATTTGCAGGACAGGAGCTGGAGCCGCCACTGGAAACTACAAAATAGAGTGTCTCCTCAGCGCCTTCTAGTCCCCAGGGGAAGAAGCCAATGCTTTCCCCAAATACTGGAAGCCATGTGTTCCCCAAATACTGGTCCCAAAGTCCATAGGGCACTAACCTCTCACTTTGTCCTAGGCATGTCTATGTTGATAATTCTTGAATCTCCACAGCTGCTAGTGTTCTGGGGTCCCTCCAGCCAGCTGCTGGCCCGGCCGCCCTGGGGCAAAAACCACAGCTCATGCAGACCTGGGCTCAGCTCTGCTCGCTGCGCTGCCAGCTCCCAGACTGCTGCACTGGTCCTTTCTGCAGGGCTGATGGGCTGTCCTCAGCGGGAGGGTAGCTTCTCTGTGTCATTCTGTGGGTGCTGGGGCTCCAGAAGTTGTTCAGAGTCCCCTTTTACATGGTTTGGAGGTGATCTGGGGGGAAAGTGCCTTGGATGTGCTGTTTCTACTCCGCTATCTTGGCTCCGCCCCTCTCAAAATTCTTAAAAGTTAATATAATTATAGGAAGAAATAGGCAAGAAAACTATGCTAGTAGGGTGCCTAAATTTTCCCCTTTCAGACCAAGATAAATCTAGTATAAAATAAACAAGGACTAAGTAAAGGAGATAAATTGAATTTTAGAAACTTTAGATGTGATAGACCTCTGGAAAATGTCTAATGGGAATAGAAAAGGATACACCATTTTCTCAGATGTAAATGGAACCTTTGCACATGAAAACAACAACAACAATAAGCTTAGCAGCAGAAAGCACACAGACTTCTTAATAATTAGAGTTGCCCAGATTAAAAAAAAATCAGTGCTCTGCTTTGGTAGATAGTTCTTTCTTCCTCATTCTAGCAGAGGCTGGATTATATCTTGTAATCAGTTTTATTGCAGATCTCTTTCATGTTTGGATTGTCCTAGGTGGCTGCTGGAGGACTTTCTATCTCTAAACTTCAGAGATTCTGTGATTCTGAGATCTAAATCTTCCATTTATTTCTTATGTAATTTGGGGAAAATCACTTCCCTCTCTGGATTTCAGTTTTCTCATCTGTAAAAGGGGGTGAGGTAGGGATAATAGAACTGCCTAATCTTTAAGAACTCTTCCTAGATCCTATGTCCTTTTCTTTTTCAAATGTCCTTACAGAACTTTGACTGAAACTCTCTTTTGCCCTTATCACATTGTCAATTAGTAAGCCAATAAGCATTTATTAAGTGCTTACTGTGTGCCAGGAACTACGCTAAGTTCTTGGGATACAAATAAAGATAATAAAACAATTCCTACCCTCAGTCTAAAAGCTCACAATCTAAATGGAGATAAAAAGCAAACAAATATGTATAGTTAAGCTATATGCAGGTCAAATTGAAAATAGTTAACAAAGGGAAGGTACTAAAATTGAGAGGGGTTGGGAAAGACTTTTTGTAGAAGGTGAAATTTTAGTTGGAAGTCAAGGAAGCCAGCAGCCAGAAGCCAGAAAGAGGAGAAAGAGTTTGCCAGGCCATATGGAGAGCCAGAGAAAAGGACAAGAGCCAAGAAATGGTGATTCATAGAATATTAGAACTGGAAGGTAATTTAGACAGCATCTAGAAATCAATCTTCCTATGAATGAAAACCAAGAAGGGATAAGTGGCAGTTTTCCTAGATCACACAGCTAGTTTCTAAAAGGACTGATGTTGGAAACCAAGTCTAGTAACTTTTAGTCTAGTACTTTGATGTCTACAGATTTATCTCTTCTTTGAACTGTATTCTCATTAGCACCATAGCTCACTGTAAATTGTATAATACAATGTCTTATTTATCCAATGTTTTGTTACTCCAACCAGGGGCCAAGACTTATGATACTCTTATTATTATGACACCTAGTCCCATAGTGGGTGCATTGTAGGCATATAGTAAAAACCTATTGATTAAGTGAATCAAATGCAGCAGTTGAAACATTTTTAAAGGATATTAACAAAGGCAAGTATTCCTTTACATTCCTTTCCTGGATCTATGAATTTAAAGGATCCAAATTTTGGGGGGGACATTCCAAGGTTTGTCCATCACCATTTTTAAGATCATTAAAATAACCCAAGGAAGTTAGTTCATGTTGAGTATTTTAAATTGCTTTTATTTCATTCAGAAAACACTGGAAGATGATATTCTCTAAGTTTCTCACAACAACCAATATCTTTACATGATGACAAATAACTCAATACTAAAAACTGCTGATAAAATAACGAATAACTAAAAATATACTGTTTTTCCTTAGTCAAGAAATTTATCCCTGAGCATCAGGATACATTACTTCTCCACTTCTAGAACTCTCACCCTTATTAAGCTGTTTTGTTCTCACTCTCATTTTTCTATTGGGGGGGGGGATGTGCTTAATTATTTATTAACAGTGCTTAATTATCAAAATAAGCTATGGCAGGGACTATGTTGGATAATATTAAGCTATTTTGAAAATGTCAAGCTTTGTGTTATAAGTGAAACACACATAAATTCTGTAAAAACCTTATACAGGTCACAGACTCAAAGAATTTTAGACCTAAAAAAGACCTTAAAATTATTTCATCCAAGACCCTCATCATAAAGAGGAGGAAGCTGAAATGACTTGAACTTTGCGCCCATTTACTTCATCTAGAAAATAGAATAGAGATGTTATTAGGCACTACATGATGGTATAAGGGACTCAGTTAAGATGACTCAGGTTCAAATCCTGCCTAATTTACTTACTTTATAATCCAGAACAAGTCATGTAAACATTGTGTGCATCTGTCTCCTTATGTATAAAATGAAAAGGCTAGCTTAGATGACTTCTAAGACCCATTTCAGCTCTAAAATTGGGATCCTATGATATCTGTCTTACATGACTTGCATATCTTTTAAAAAAATTTAAATAGCATTTTATTTTCCCCAATTGTATATCAAGAAAAAATTTAGCATTCATTTTTACAAGATTTTGAGATCCAAAATTTTCTCCCTCTCTCTCCTCCTTTCTTCTGAAAATGGTAGGCAATTTGATATAATTTATAAACATGCTATCATGTAAAACATATTTCCATATTTATCACAGTTGTGGAAGAAGGAACAAACCAAGAGAAGAAAAAAATCACCAGAAAGAATAACTTATGTTGAAAAAAAAGATGCTTCAATATGCATTCAGAGTCCATTAGTTCTTTATCTGGATATGGATAGCATTTTCTTTCATGAGTCCTTTCTACTTTTCTTGCATCATTGTATTGCTGAGAAGAGTTGAATTATTCATAGTTGATCATTACAGGATGTTGCTGATACTGTGTACAATATTTTACTAGTTCTGCTCATTTCACTTTGCATCAGTTCATGTAAGTCTTTACAAGTTTTTTTTTTTCTGACATCTCTCTGTTAATCATTTCTTATCGAGTGAAAAAATAGTGTTCCACTATATTCATGTGCCACAGATCATTTGACCATTCCCCAATTGATGGGCATCCCCTCAGTTTCCAATATTTTGCTACCATAAGAAAGGCGGATATAAATATTTTTGCACATGTAAGTCCTTCTCCCTTTTTAATGATCTCTTTGGGATACCACTAGTAAGAGTATTACTGGATTAAGGGGTATACATAGTTTGGTTGCCCTTTGGGATAGTTCCAAAATGCTCTCCAGAATGGTTGAACTAGTTCACAACTCCACCAACAGTGCATTGGTGTCCCAATTTTCCCACATTCTCTTCAACATTTACCATTTTCCTTTTTTTGTCATATTAACCAATTTGGTTGGTGTAAATTGGTACTTCAGAGTTGTTTTAATATGAATTTCTCTAATCAAAAGTGAGAGTGCTTCACTTCTTCATAACACTTCATAGTTAACTTACATTTTTTATCTGAAAACTTCCTATTCATATCATTGGACCATTTATCAATTGGGGGCTTGTATTCTCATGAATTTTTCTCAGTTCTTCATATATTTGAGAAATGAGTCCTTGATCAGAGACACTTGCCATAAAGATTCTTTCCCAGCTTTCTATTTTCCTTCTAATCTTGCTTGCACTGGTTTTGTTTGTACAAAAGGTTTTCAGTTTAATATGATCAAAATTATCTCTTCTACATTTCATAATGCTCTCTATCTCTTGTTTAGTCTGGTATTCTTCCCCTTCTCATAGATCTTACAGGTAGACAATCTCTTGATCTTCTAATTTGATTGCTTCATTGTCTATGGTACCTTTTAGCAAGATATAGTTTCCTTCCTTATCTCTCTTAATTAGTTCTATTTTTGCTTTTACTTTGTCTAAGATTGGGATTGCTCCCTCTGCTTTTTTTTTACTTCAGCTGAAGCATAATAGATTCTGCTCCAACCCCTTACCTTTACACTGGGTGTCTCTCTGCTTCAAATATATTTCTTTTAAGAAACATTGTAGGATTCTGGGTTTTGATCCACTCTGCTATCCTCTGTTTTATGGGAAAATTCATCCCATTCACATTCACATTTATTATTACTACCTGTATATTTCCCTCCATCTTATTTTTCTTCCTGTTTGTTCTCTCTCTCCTTTCACCCTTTTGCACTTCACCAGTGTTTTGCTTCTGCCTACTATCTCCCCTGATCTGTTCTCTTTTCTGTCAATTGCCAAGTCCACTTTTACTTAAACTTCTATATTCAAGTGATTGTGTAAATTATTCTCCTTTTGAGCCAATACCAATGAGAGTAAGATTCAAGTGATGCCCATCGCCCACCCTCCCATCTTCCCCTCCACTGTAATAGGTTTTTCTTGCCTCTTCATATGACATAATTTAGCCCCATTCTACCTCTCCCTTTCTTCTGCACCCATTATACTCCTCTTTCTCATGTTATTTTTAAAAATAGCATTCCCTCAAATTCACCTTATGCCCATACCCTTTGTCTATGCATATTCCTTCTAGCTGTACTGTTAGTGATACATTTTTCAAGAATTATAACTATCATCTTCCTGTGTAGGGATATAAAAAGTTTAGCTCTATTGAATCCCTTATGCAGGGGTGGGGAACCTGTGGCGCCACGGTCACATATGCCCCTTTAGGTCCTCAAGTGCAGTCTTTTGACTGAATTCAAATTTCCATTGAACAAATCCCTTTTCAAAGGGCCACACTTGAGGACCTAAAGGGCCATATGTAGCCTCAGGGTCACAGGTTCCCCACTCTTGACCTTACATTTTCTTTTCCCTTCTTACATATTTAAGCTTCTCTTTAGGTATTGATACTGGTCAATTTTTTTGTTTAGTTCTGGTCTTTTCCTTATGAAGATTGAGATTCTTCTATTTTGTTGAATGACCATTTCCCCCCTTCATATATTACATTTAATTTTGGCAGGTAAGTCATTCTTGCATGTAGTCCTGGCTCCTTTGCCCTCCAGAATATCATGTTCCATGACACCTGATCCTTTAATGTTGCAGCTGCCAAGTCCTGTGTGATCTTGATTATGATTTTGCGATATTTGAATTGTTTCTTTCTGGCCACTTATGGTATTTTTCTAACTTGATAGTTCTGAAATTTGGCTATAATGTTCCTTGGGGTTTTTATTTGGGGATCTCTTTTCCTAAGGTGATTGGTGGATCCTTTTAGTTTCTATTTTGTCCTGTGGTTTCCAGAACATCAGAGCAGTTTTTCTTGATAATTTCTTAAAAGATGTTGTCCAGAGGACATTATTATTTTTTAACTTTTCAAATTAATCTATTTAATTTTAGTTTCCAATATTCACTTCCATAAAATTTTGAGTTTTGAATTTTCTCCTCCTCCTTCCCTTCCCCCCTTCCCAAGACAGTAGGCAATCTGATAAAGGTTAATAAAGCATATTATTACAGAATTGCTATTATTAATGATGTTGAATATTTAATAGTTCTCCATAAAAAACCTATAATATGTTTACTTGATATCAGATCAGTCTCATGGTGACTTTCTGATGTTCAGTTGGAAGGGTCTATCCTACTCAATTCCTAAGTGATAGCTGACATAATGGAAAGATTCCCATATCTGTATCTGTGTATCATCCATTGCTGATATCTAAAATACCCATATCTTCCATATGCAAGTGCTGACTTTCCCTCCCCAACAGTAGTTCATTACTGAAGATAAATGTTGGTTGGGAAGAGATGTCTCTCACAAAACCACAAATCTGCATTTGTGGTATTGTTTTAATCTCTGTTGTGGGAAATGTTCTGACATCGACATCTTAAGACAAGGACTTCCCTGTGCCAAGAACTGAGCTGTAGACTAGCCTGAAAAAAGTGTTGCCCTTATATTCAGGCCAGCATCATAATTTGATGTGATTCCATGACACCGGTTGCAAAGCAAATTGTAATTTAACCAAACTCATCTTCCCAGAGATGCTCTAGTGAATGTGCTACCTAAGTCATCTAACCATGCTCTTACTTCACCATAGCTAATCCTGCATTTGCAGCAGTCCTAGGCTGGAGAATACAAATGTCATCACTATAATATTACATGTCACAGAAACAACACAGAGAGGAGGGTTTTCTCGCAATGGCTCAAATCAAATCCACATTTCTAGGTCCACAATCACTTCCCTATGTTCTTTTTTTATCAAACACTTCCAGTGTGGGAGACACCTTCATGGGAATGGTCTTGGGATTCTGCTTGCCAAAATAACGTGATGAAAAAAATGTGTACTATGGGAAACAAACATTAGGTCTGCAACCTACTTATGTGAGTACCTTTTTACATACCCCTTTTTCCTTAAGAAAAAAAGAAAATGTCTTGGTGTTTTTAGTTACTTTTTTTTTCACATGCTTAGGCACATGTTTGAGGCCATGACATCATCCACTGACCTCCCTTTCTCAGAGGGCATGCAACACCTTTCAGGCAACAGTTTCAAAGTTCTCTGTGAACATTAAACATGCCTTCCCACCCCTCCTTGTGTATGGGCAGTTAGTTATCTCAATTTCAGAGACAGAGAGGTTGACTTGCCAAAGGTCACACAGTAATTCAATGATGGAGCCAAGGACCAATGCCAGAAACATTGGATCTCTATTATCTGCTCTAGCTAGAAAACACAAGGCCTATTTCTATGGGGGATTGAGCATTCTTGGGGAGGAATACAGGGATTTGCAGAGCTGTGTTAACTCTTTGGTCTGCTGTGGCACCTTCTACCTCCCTTCCGTAATGTTGGTTAAAACCAATGCCAAGAAGATCCCTATTGATGTGCCTGGTGGGAGTAGACACAAGGTTGCTTCTGGTTTTCAAATAAAGTCCAGGACTAAGAATGAAAGTCCCTGCATGCCTGTGTGGGGAATCCAAAGCGTAGATCATCCCTATGAAAACATGTGTGATGTGAAATAAGTAACAAAGACAAGATCTTTTTTTCTTTTCCTCTATCCTTTGAAGGACTCGATAAATAGGTGTTTCCTCACCATAACACATAACATGAAATCATGTAATTCTGGCATGCACCTTAGTAAGTTGTATTAATACTGACTCATTGCCCAGGTAAAAACCCTATTCAATAAAAAAAAAATCCTTGTTACCTGAAAGAGTTATGAACTTCCCAAAGGCCCTCTCTCCCACTCACTGATTTAGCTCTTGTTTAAAGATCCTGGCTTAGCAGCTCCTGTCCGAATTCATATTTAAAACAAAAGAAAGAACAAAACATTTACTTTCTGTGTAGAGAGTCCAACTTAGTCCTTTGATCAGATCAGCAGCTCAATAATCAATACCTGATAATACTAATGATGATGATGATGGTTGGTAAGCTCCACTCCCATCAAGGCTGGCCTCTTCCCAAATGTACTGTACAGGGGTCATAGAAGAAGTAGAAAAGAAAGAGCACATGAGATGTTCAAGAATCATTTCACAATATTCACTTCTGTTTTCTTTTCGATAAAAGGAGAGGATTGTCTCAGATGCCTCTTAGGCCTTTTCTGGCTCTTGAATTCTTTGACTGTAATGTTTCTAAGAGACTGAACTTTACCAGCATCAGCATTCATAAAACAATGAGAATTAACTATTTCTGAACTATTTTTGAAATGTTTTTTGAAGGATGCACAGAATCAGATGTTTAGAGTTGCTGAAGCTGTGGGAAGCCATTAAGGCTAACCTCTTTATCTTACATATTTGGAAACTGAGTCTGGGGAAATGAAGTGACTCCCTTCAGTATCATATTGGTAATAAGGATAGAAGTGGGTTTAGAAACTAAATACTTTGACTCAAGCTCTAAGCAGTTACATGGATCAATTGATAAAGTATGGATCCTGGACTCAGGATGTACCAAATTCAAATCCAGCCCCAGACACTTAGTAGCTGTGTCATCTTGGGCATGTCACTTAACCTCTATCAACTTCAGTTTCCTCAACAATCAAATGGGGATAATAGCACTTACCTTCTTGTATTATTATGAGGATTAAATAAGATATCTGTAAAGCTCCTAGGACAGTATCTGACACATAGAAAGTATTTAAGAAATGTTTCTTTCCTTCCTTCTTTTCAGATCTAATTTTTTTTCTTAGAACCCCAACCTTGAGTTTTCCTCTTCTTTTCAGTTTAGTCAGACTCCTTTGACATTGACCCAATCACCCAGGTTTCCAAAGACCTACAACATTTCAGCTGAATTTTCTAGCCAAGTTAGGTAGGATTCACATACACAAAGGATTTCCATACATAAAGCAAGGACATCATATGTTTAAAATATTCTTAATTTTCCCTCTTTTTTTCAAAAGGGT
This sequence comes from Gymnobelideus leadbeateri, assembly GCA_011680675.1. Taxonomy (NCBI): domain Eukaryota; kingdom Metazoa; phylum Chordata; class Mammalia; order Diprotodontia; family Petauridae; genus Gymnobelideus; species Gymnobelideus leadbeateri. The sequence goes on from WOXC01010708.1 coordinate 189,722, forward strand.
TTGCTGCAAACCAAACCTTTTTGAATAATAATCAAAAAGTCTTGGAGTAAATAGATGCTATGGAATGCCAAGGACAAGTGGGTATTTTTTCACTTGGTAATTCATCTAAACCCAAGCACTAATTAAGATGAAGGGAGAGGAGTGAAAGAAAAGAATGCACGATTCCATCAAATTAATTTTCAAGTCAATGACCTTTCACCTGAAGCACCCTGATTGGAATCCAATCTTGACCACAGGGACTTGAACTCATTGTGATGATAAAAAGTTCTGAGTTCATTGCGTCTGGTGGTCTTGGCCCTGCTCCCAGAGACCTAAAGTTCCCAGCACACAACTACAAAACTTCAATTTTGGTCCAACTGGCAGTATTTGTATTGTTAAAGCTAACCCAGAGTAAAAATGGGTCCCTGAGACACCTTTTTTATTTCTTCCTACTGACAGGTACTCTCTCTGCCTGAGTGGAAAGATGCCTTGGTCACCTTTTGTAGCAATAGTATTTGAGACCCTGTTCTCAGATTGTCCTGGGATTGGAGTAAGAATCATGTGATCCTCCTGAAGCTTATGCTAGCATTGGAAAATATAAAATTTATCACTTGGAGAAACAGAAATGATTCATTTGTGGACCTTGAACCATAGACCACAAGAATATATAATGAATAAGCTGAGAAATTCTGTTGAGCAGAACTGTTGATTCCCAATGTATAGAGCTAGGAGAGAGCCATGCTAATCTTTATTAGAAATTATTCACCTGAGTACTCTCAGACAGAAGGAGGATGAATGCAGTCACTCTCCCCAAATGACTTTATGGAATACTTTGGGGCATATTAGTAACACAATTCATAAGGCCTAAGACACAGAGCTCCATTTATGGAGATCCCAATTACTCATCCTTCAAACCTCATGGTGTTCTGTTTAAAGTGTTTTCCATACTGGTTTTTCTTCTATTTATGACTCAATACCAAGGTACTTATTTGTAGCGCCCTATGTGGTCAGGCTCCCAGTCACTGAACATAGATCCCATGCCCCAACTTATGATGCTAACTGTTGAGACAATCCCAAGGGTTCCTATTCCAATGGGAACCATGTTAAGAAGAAGGTTTAGCTAACCAATTGGTAGTGAAGGAAACTTAGAAGTATTAGAGACAAAATTTGAATGTGAAATTTCTGATTTTTAGGGCAGTTAGGTGATGCAGTGGAGAGAGCAGTGGGCCTGGAGTCAGGAAGACCCTTCCTGAGTTCAAATCTGACCTCAGATGCTTATTAGCTGTGTGACCTTAAGCAAGGCACTTAGTGCTATTTGCCTCAATTTCCTCAACTGTAAAGTAAACTGGAAGAGGAAATGGCAAATTACTCCAGTATCTTTGCTAAGAAAACCCCAAATTGGGTCACAAGAAGTCAGACATAACTCAACAACAACAATCTCTTAATATTGAACCAACACACATTTCTTCATCATCATCATCATCCCTCCTAATCTAAACTGATAATTAGCTAGAAGGAGATTCTTGTCTGTTTTATTTTTTATATAGTTTAATCTGTCCATAAGAGTCTTACGCAGGTGCCTTCCCATTGTTATCATCATCATCATCATAATCATCAAACATTTATTATTCCATGCTAGGCTCTGTATTAAGCAATGGGCATACAAAGAATAACAGCTAAAAATAACAATGATAGCTAAACTTTATCTATAAGGTGTGCAAAACACTTCACATGTTATCTCATTTGATTCTCACAAAACTCTATGACGTGGATACTATTATTATCTCCATTTTGCCAATAAATATGGGAGAAGTTAAGTGATTTGTCTGTATGGGCAATAAGTATATGAGCCAGGGTTTGAATTCAGATCTTCCCAACTTCAGGTTCAGCAGCTAGTCACTGTGCCACGTAACTGCCCTTAAAGGAAAGAGATAATCCCAGCCCCTGGCTTCAAGGACTTTATATTCTAAACAGAAGGATGTGGAGGGTGAGGACTGGGGAGGGAGCTGGGAGATGAACAACATGCAAAGAACTAAGTATATAGGCAGTATTGGAGAGAAGGTAATATTGGAGAGAAGGTATATTTAACAGTGGAAGAAACTAGGAAAGGACTTCGGCAGAAAATAAGATTTGAGCTCAGTCCTGAGGGAAACCATAAGACAGAGATGAAGAGGAGGGGCATCCTGGGCATGTAGGACAGACAGAGAAAAGGCATTGAGTCAGAGGGTGAAGTGAAGAGACTAGTGTCACTGAATTGTAAAGTATATTGGAGGGGAGTAACGATTATAGAGCCAAGGTGATGCTGGGTTTTGAAGAGAAAACAAGCTTTGTCAATACTTAGAGCCAAAGAGTTTCTAAAAATGCATCCTTTTGTCCAAGGGCCAGTCTAGCTCACTGTGAAGGAAAGACCCACAACTAGAAGGTTATCTGATCTTAAATGAATTTTTTTTGTCCACAACACCCCATGGAAGAGATAAAAATATATAAGATCCCTTAGTCTTTCCACTTTCACCTTTCACTTTTTTTAGGCCATCTAAAAGCATTATGTCAAGACTCTAAATGTGAAATGCTTGTCCTTATTAACAATCTAGTTATACATGAAAGCGGAATTATGGAATCTCAGGATTGACAGAATTCTCAGAGATGATTTAATCCAAATCATAGCTAAGGAAGAATCCCCTTCAACAACATATCTAACAAGCAGCTATCTTGCATTCAAGACCAGTGACAAAATTGAAAACCAGAAGCAATAATGAATCTCCAAATGAGGAGATTCACATCTCACCTTGAGCACCAACTAGCTGCGTGATGGCAAGTAAGTCTCTTAAACTCTGTGCCTTGGTGTCCTGATCTTTAAAATGAAGGACCTCCCCTAATCAACTCTAGATTTATGATCATATGATCTTTCAATCCTTTGAATTAACATCTGTTAGGAAGGGCTTGTGGGGTTTTTATTTTGATTTGTTTTTTTTTTCACATTAAGCTTAAATATGTTTTTCTTGCAAATTTGTTCCCAGCTCATTTCTCTGGGGTCAAGAAGGAAAAGATCCCATCACCCTTCCATTTGACTGATACTTGAAATATCTGACCAGCACCTCAATTCTCCAAAAGCTTTCTATTCTCCAAACTAAACATCTCCCATTCTGTGAGCATATCTCTTATGCTTGGATGTCTGGTCTTCTCACTGCCTTGTGCCAAGCATCTATATACACTCTATCTAGTTAGTAAATATCTTGTCAAAATACAGTTTCCAGGAATTACTATAGGTCTGACCAAAGCAGAGTACGGAGTCTAATACTATCGCTATTTGAGGTCCAAGTGACTATATGAATGTAGCTTATGTTTATGCAATTCATTGGTACAGCCTTCAGTACCAAACTTCTCACTCAATTTAAGACTGTCTCCCAATTGATTCCCCTCTATCTGATTTTTTTTTCACAAAAGCTGTTGTCTTGCCATATGTCCCCTAGCTTGTACTCATGTATTTTATTTTTTTTAGAGTCAAAGGTAGTTCTTTATATCTACAAAACCAAAGAATTTAAGGACTGGAAGAGATCTCAGAGGTACATACCTAATTTAATATCTTTTCTACAAATTTCCAACATGTGGTCATTAAACCTCTCCTCCTCCTCTGATGAGGGTCAAATCCATTATTTCCCAAGTTGGAACATTGTACTTTGGGCCAGCTATATTTATTGAGACTGTCTTTCTCAATGGAATATTATTTCCTTGTAAGAGATGACCAATGTGACAAATATAGAGAAACATGGAAAATTTATATGAACTGATGCAGAGCAAAGTGAGCACAGTTAAGGAAAATGAACACACATGGGAAAAACAATAATTTAAACGGAATCATACACACACAATCAAAAGTGAATATTGCAAAATTATAAAGAACAAGTATAGTTTAAAAAGAAAAATAGACAGAAAATACCCCATCTCTTTATAGAGCTGAGTGGTCCACACATATCATATACTGCACATATTTTCAGACACTTTCTGACTTTTTTGATGTATTGATATGTTATACTCATTTTCCCTTTGTTTCCTTCAAAAATACTATTTGTTATATGAGATACATTATGTTCTCTGGGAGGTAAAAGAGGATGATTTTTACAGAGAATTATGTTAATGTAAAAAATCTATAGAAATTTGATTTTTAAACTTCCTTTAAAAACTAAATTTTCCTTAAATTAAACCAATGCCTGTTTCTCTGTAAAGCCAAACCATTACTCTTATATTTTTCCTTTGTGACCAAGCAGAGAAGTTCCAGGTCTTCTTTCACGTTATAGAATCCAACTTGAAGCCCATTATGTAGCTCACTGTGCATCTCCAAGGCACACCAGATAGAGGGCCAGGCCTGGAGTCAGGAATATATGTTCTTGATTTCAAATCTGGTCTCAGATACTTATTAACTGTGTAAACTTGAGCAAGGCACTTAACGCTGTTTGCTTTAGTTTCTTCATCTGTAAAAATGAGTTGGAGAATGAAATAGCAAATTACCTTAGTATCTTTGCCAAGAAAACCCCCAAATGGGGCCACAAAGAATCAGATACAGCTGAACAACAACATCTTATCTGTCTTTTCCCTGACCTTTTTGAAATTAACTTTCCTCATATTTAAAGAGTATGTTAAACAATGGCTAGATCCCTACTCCTTCTCTTTGGAAACTATTATTTGACATTATCATTTTTTACCCAAAAGGGGTAGTCAGTCCAGGTTGGTGCAAATCAGGTTCAGGGTAATAGTTTCACTTGTTTCTTATACCTTTTAATAATGAGGGTTTTCTTGACAGTTTCTTCCCCACTATGATCTCCAAATGAAGGAAGAAAATGTACCATCTGAAGAAAGAAAAAGGAATTATCAAGGAAAGTTGAAAATTTCTCAGGGTTCTGCTTTTGGCAGAGCATCAATTGTGAAGATTTTGTAAAAATCTCACTCTTATCTAGAGTGAGAAGCAGAATAACAGCACTATAGAAAGAACACTGGCTTTGGAGTCAGATAAAGAAGGGTAAAATTCCAGCTCCAATATTCATTACCTGTGAGACCATAAGCAAGTCTTTTAACTTCTATGGGCCTCATAGGGTTAAAGGGTTAAAGTAGATGGTGTCAAAGGTATCTTTAAGATCTGAATGTCTTTTCCTATAACCTTCACCCACATTCTTATCATCACATCTCTATCCTTTGGTTCTCATAATTTTCCTCCTAAGAATATCTTCTTAATATAAATTGCTATTCCACAAACCTATGTCATCCATCCTGGCATTTTTGAATAAGGTCTGTAAACCATAGTCATATTCCAACTATCACCCTCAGAAGATATAAACAAGTTGTAGCTGAATAATATATCTCATAGTTCCTCTTAGGAGGCACAAATAAATACAGCAAGAAACATTTGTTAAACACTTATTAATGTCCTAGGCAGGTACCTAGGTGGCACAGCAGATAGAGTGCCAGTTCTGGAGGCAAGAAGACTCATCTTCCTGAGTTCAAATCCAGCCTCAGACACTTATTAGCTGTGACCCTGAGAAAGTCACTTAACCCTGTTTGTCTTAGTTTCTTCATCTGTAAAATGAGCTGGAGAAGGAAATGGCAAACCACTCACTAGTCAAATCCTAGGAACAGTTTTGTTGGGGGTTTCTGTGGGGATATAAAAGCCTAATGCATATTGTGGAGGGTAGGGGGAATTCTAATAGATACTGGTCATATTAAAGTTCCTCTTTATGATCAATTATGAACTTATCTGTTTGGCATTTAAAGCTCTTCATAACCTAGCTCTTTCTTGGTGTACTGTTTTTCATATATCTGCTCCCTTCCATGTTGTCCATAGTCCAATCACATTGGCCTACTCACACACCATGTCTCATACACTATACTCTATCTCATATCTCTGGGACTTTATATAGCCTATCCTCCATACCTGGAATGCCCTCCCTCTTCAACTCTTTCTCTAGAAATCTCTTCTTCCTTTGGAAATCTCAGTTCAAACATATTCTTAATTCTTTAGCTGTTATTTCTTTCCCTCTAAAACTAGCTTACATTTATTTCATGCATATTCTGTCTATACCTCTATATGCCCATTAGAATGTGAGATCTCAGAGGGCAGGAACCATTTCAATTTCTTCATCATCTGTTCAGTGTTGAGCACAATGCCTTCCATGTAGTGGGTATTCAATAAATTGTTAGTTGACTGAATGGAGTAGATGGTTTTATGATCTGCTTCAAAACATTAAGTTATCATTTCATGAGAAAATTTGACTTGAAAAATCTGGACTTGAAGGGATCATCATGAGCAAAAGCAAACTGTTAAATAAATTGCAATTTATTTATCAATAGCAGAGGATGAAGTAGAGAAATTCTATGAAAAAACCTGTCAAGATCCTCCAAGACACATACCTTGATTCTTTGTGACTTTTATGAGAAGCTGGGCACAGAGGAGAAAAGTAAAAACTATAGATGGTTCAGGGTCAAGAAAACAATGACATCAAAAGCTTACTACTACTCCTACTCCTACTACTACTACCACCACCACCACCACCACCACTATTACACCACTACTGCTGCTACTACTGCTACTATAACTATTACACCACTGCTGCTACAACTATTTTTTTTTTGCTTTTTGGAGGGCAATTGGGGTTAAGTAACTTGCCCAAGGTCACACGGCTAGGTTTTCATTTGTGTGTGCATTAAGTGTCAGAGGCCGGATCCGAACTCAGGTCCTTCTGACTCCAGGGCCAGCACTCTACTCACTGTGCCACCTAGGCACCCCAACTACTGCTGCTGCTGCTGCTACTACTACTGATCATCATCATCATCATCATCATCATCATCATCATCATCATCATCTAACATTTACGTACATTCTCACTATATTCCAGACATTGTGCAGACAATTATTATCTAATTTAATCCTCTCAACATTACCCTGGGAGGGATGTGCTATCATTATCCCCATTTTACAAATAAAGAAACTGAGGCAAACAGAGTGTCCAGGATAACACAACAACTTAGTGATTGAGACTTGAGTCTTCCATATCCTGAACAATGTTCCCTTACAAGGGAGCCAGAAAGCACTGGATATGGTGAATACTGAAAAACCTCACAAAAACACAAAATTAACTATTTCTTGATTGATGTGGTATGTGGGAGCCATTTCAGTATGAGTGTCAATTAATTAAAGTCAAAAATCAATGCCAAATTAAAAAAAAGATAATGATAAGGAGAAGACACTATGAGCAATAATAGTGGTATGAATAGGACTTGTTGACAGAAGCTGTTAATTAAGTAAATTAGGAAATAGAAAAAAAGTAAAGATATCAGCTCTCATCATTTCTAAAAAAAAAACTTAAACAGTTCAACACTCACAACAGGAAGAGATCAAAAGAACTCAGAAATTCTCCCTTCTTAGCTGTAAATTACTTTATTTCCTTGAAAAATAAAACAAAATCAGTCAAAGATAAAACTGATTTTGAATATAAACTCATTTATAAAATATTTTGAAGCAGGAATATGGAAGGTTACAAGAAATATTACCTTATAGAATATTTTTAAAAAGCAATTGAGTATGAATAATATTTATTACATTATATTAAAAAGTTTTGCACAAACAAAACCAATGCAACCAAGATTAGAAGGAAAGCAGAAATCTGTGAAATAATTTTGTAGCAAATATCTCTGACAAAGGCCTCCTTTCAGAACAGAGTCAAATTTATAGGAATACAAGTCATTCCTCAATTGATAAATGTTTAACACATATGGATAAGCAGTTTTCAGATGAAGAACTGGAGAAGGGAATGGCAAATCACTCCAGAAGCTTTGCCAAGAAAACCCCAAATGGGGTCACAAAGAGTCAGACTGGACTGAAATGACTAAACACCAACAAAGCAAGAGACCTCCTTTGTCTATTGTATGCCTTCTCCAATCAGAAGGAGGAGAAAGTGAAAGGGCAGGAGGTACCAAAGAGAAATGAATTTTGGAGTTGATGTGACCTTTCAGGATGAGATTTTAGAGCACATAGTGAAATCCTGTAAAGCCAAGCAGGAGCAGCTTTCCAGAGGACTGCTGCTGTGAACAGCTTTAAGGTTCTGATCACATAATATAGAGAACTCTCTATTTAGCAGCAAACTAAAGCAAAACATTCACAGATACCAAAGTACAGCATTCACAATGTTATAACATAACAACTTATTACTAAAGTGGCCACATAGCTTTAAACAAAAGATATCATTCAGTAAGCCCTTAACCCAATCATCCTTAAGGAACAAGGCTCCTTAAGAGACACAAGGTACAAAGATCAAAGTTCTCCACCCATAGGTCACATTGTCTTAATCTGTCAGTCAAAAAGTCTTCTTTCTTCTTAGAGATTGGTTTCCAATCATCTTTAACTCAATAATCCTTAAGAGGTACAAGGTACAGAGTACAAAGTTCTCCCACCCCTGGGCCACAATAAATCATGATCTTCTCAGTCAGAATTGAGTCAGTACCCCAGGAGAGGTCTTTTCATCTTGACTCAAGGCTGGCTCTCAGATTCTGTGGTTCCTCTTCCATGGTCCCAGCTTTTGCCTGAATTTACCCAATTGTCACCTGGATTCAAAAGTAGGCAGCTCTCAGCCCCTTGTCCAGTTCCTCACCAGCTCCTTGTCCATTTCCATATTGAAGCTCACAGTGTGCAACCCACCTCAAGTCCTTTGCAGTTTCTGTTTGTAGGAAGACAAAGCTTAACCAAGCTAAAACAACATTCATGCACATTGCTGGCACCATCATTAATTCACTATCTGTCTGTGAAATCAAAAGAGACCCACAAGCAAGGTCTGAGAGGTCAACACAAATCATCAGCATAAAAATCAACACAGACCCACAAATAAGGTACTAGAGGTCAACACAAATCACCAGTAAAGTCCCAGGACCTCCCAAACCTTACTCCAGGACTTTTGTAAACAATCAGACAATCCTCTTTCAGGGCTTCCTGTAAAGTCCCAGGCCCACTACAAAGTGTTACAAACACAAATCAACACAGATAGGACAGAGTGCTGGGATACCACAAGTTTTCTCCTTCTCATCTCTGCTACCACAAGTGTTCCCTTCTCAGTTCTGCTCTCTCCCAGCTTGTGCTCAGCTTTTTATCTGGTCATTAGCTCCTCCCTGTTCTTCCCACCTCTTATGTCCTTCCTATTTCTGTCTTTGGCAAATCCCTCCAACTGTGGGATTCACAGGTTCTGTTTCTTAACAAAGACTTGATGCAATCAGGGCAAGACTCAAAAGAAACTTGAAATGAAACAAGGTGCTAAGTACTTACATAGCTGAAACAAGACATTAAGTACTTCTTTGCTTGCCATTACAAATCCAGGGCAGCGCAGCTAGGTAGGAAATGATAAATATGGGTTACTAATATTTTATATCTTTTCAATCATTTATTTGTTTTTTAATAAGCCATGATATTTTTCCCTTTTTTAATAAAAGAAAGACTTATGATTCTATGAAATTAATGCCTGAATGTTTTTTAAACTTATGTCACCACAGGATGTGTATTTCATTTTCTTCAGTGCCTTTTCTACTTCCTCCTATACTGAGGTGGTAAATGACAGGAGAGCATCAAAGAGCAGATGAATATATTCCATTTAATATTTGTTTGTTGGCTTCCTTCAACATGTAATTGACAAAGTAAATGGAGGACTGGAGTCAGGAAGTCCTGAGTTCAAATCCTCCCTCAGATGCTTATACCTGTGTGACACTAAGCTTATCACTTCACCTCAGTTTCCATGACATGAGATAGGAATAATGCTAGCCCTTACATCCCAGGGTTGTCCTGAAGATCAATATTAGATAACTTTTATAAAGTGCTTTGCAAACCACAAAGTGCTGTAAAAGTACTAGTCTTTCAGATATGATTTAATGGTCATTTTAATTAACTGTGAATTACTCCAAATTATGTAATAACTTGCTTTCTTCTCAACTACTTTTTTTTAGGTTTTATTGGGCAATTATTAGTTGCGCCATGAAAGAAGAAATAGAACAAAAGTGAAAATAGTATGCTTCGATCTGCATCCAAACTCCATAGATCTTTCTCAGCTTGTGGATAACATATTTTTCTTCAGGAGTCTTTTGGAATTGTCTTGGATCATTGTTTGCTGAGAAAAGATAAGTCTGTTGTAGTTGATTATCCCACAATCATTTGACAGATGAAGAAACTAAGCAAAGGGGGTTAAATGCCCAGGTTAAATGCCCAGGGTCACACAACTAGTAAGTGTCTGAGGTCAGATTTGAACTCAGGGAAATGAGTCTTCCTGAGTCCAGGACCATCTAGGTACCCCAAAAAATTTTTGTTTAGTTAGGTCTGATTTTCTGTGACACTGTGGACCATAGCACACCAACATTGTCCATGAGGTTTTCTTAACAAAGATACTGGACTGGTTTTCCATTTCTTTCTACAACAGATTAAGGCAACAGAGGCTAAATGACTTGCCCAGGGTCACACAGCAAATAAGTGTCTGAGGCTAGATTTGAACTCAGGATTTCCCGACTCCAGTCCCAGTGCTCTATCCACTAGGTCATCTAATTGCCTCTGGGATACAAGTAGTAGGTACTCAATACATGTTTATTGGTTGTCCATATTCTTACTTTTTCATCTTTATTATAATATTTTTATGATAATGGTCAATACATATATTCTTGATTGAAAATATGACAAGGTGGGGCAGGTAGGTGGCACAGTGAATACAGCACTGGCCCTGGAGTCAGGAAGACCTGAGTTCAAATTCTGCCTCAGACACAACACAAAATTAGCCATGTGACCTTGAGCAAGTCACAACCCCAATTGCCCTACCTTCCCCCCTCCAAAAAAAAGCAAAGCAAAAATATAACAAGGGAATATAGACCTGAAAGAGATATTAGATGCTTTTTATAGAATATTTATGCAACAAGCCACATTGTTAGAGTCATACACTAATTACCTAAAAGCTATACTGGACATAATAATAATACCTGATGAGTCTATTTTTTGTTGATTATAAAATTGCATTCAATTTAGTAAAGCAAAATGCAACGTGCAAAGTCTCTTCTGAAACAAAATATAGTCCATTCATACATTAAGTTCAGACAAGGCTCTTATGTGTGATCATGAAACTTTTTTCAGTAATCCATTGAACATCCAGATCAAACAAGGCATCATACAAAGAGACCTTGTTTACCAAAGGTACTTACCAGTTTCATAAAGAATGTCCTGCAGAAACTCCAAATAGAAGAGAAACTCTCCACTGACAGAATTTCTACAAATTTTCTTACTTGTTGCACTCTAGCGATTACATCAAACTCAGGAATACCAAAGAGCTTTCCCAATGATGGGCACAGAGACTGAGAAAAAATAAACATAGACATACAAACAGGAAAAACAAAGTCAATAGAGAAATTCCCTCAATGTTATCCATTGATATAATGTATTAATAGATAATGTCTTTGACAGGTACTAAATATGGACAATCATCTCAATCAAAAATTATATAGAAATGAGACCAAAGCACTTTTAAGAAATTTACCAATATTTTCAGCAATCACCAATAATTTTTCAGTGATTCTGAAAATCAGGGAATAGTCTTTCAAGAAGCACAATTGTAGGTAACCCAAATGGGAATGGAATGATGCATGGTAAGTATAAGCATATTAATAATTTTGACTTCTGTATGAAATGGCATCTTCAAGAGAAAATATGATTGGAAAAAGAAGCAGACAGACCATGTGAGAGTTTGAAAAAGCAAATGCAAAGTCCAATTGTTGCACTGATATTCACAAGTTTTCTTGAGTCCATAATCACATTAGGGAGGATACCCTATTGTGGATTTATGGAAAGAGTAGCTATAGAGAGTGAGAACAGAGAGATTGATAACAGTCTGCCCTACAAGAAGGAATGCCCACAGCAATGATGTTACCAATTCATAACTATGGTTTCTGATGCCTGGGAAAAAGTTGAAGAATATATATTAGATCTGAAACATCAGAAAACAAATCTCTAAAAGAGAGAGACTTAGAGATCTCAGGACTACACCAATGGGCAGAGACCTAGAGACTCCTGTACAAGAGATACCACCAGGAGAGGATATTTAGTGAGACCCAGTCAGGGAAAGTTCACTCAAGTTGAGGAAAATTATTGGGATACCACCTTGGTCAATGCATCCCAACATCTCTGTTGGTCCTAGAAAAAGCAATAGGATAGATAAAATGTAGTATGGGTATCTAATAGACTTCTTGGACTGGTGAGGTGCAGGGTGCAGAGGATGAATGGTCTACATTATGACCACATGGTATGGCACACATTCCACCCATCAACTCTGAAAACCCTAGTAGGTCACAGTGGAAGAGGTAGTAGTTAGAGACATAGGAGTAGGGGGAAATGATCCCCAGGAGAAAGGTGGTACAATCTTAGGAACATGGTGGATGAGTGGGTAGAGAATTAAAATGAAACTGAGGATAGCAGTGGTGTAGTCACACAACACAGGGCATGCAGAAGATTAAGGGACACAGGAATTGCAGATGAGGGCACTGCTGATGAGAAGAAGTTCCCACCTTTCTCCCCAAGAAACTCTGGGCTCAAGACACAGTCATGGTCACCTCACCCTAGGTACACTTCTGAACCAATCAGCTGAAGTTCACAACCAATGTGAGAATGATTCTTTTACATGGAGAAATAATTATATAGAAATATCCTTATCTCAAAATAGAATATTGTCTACTAATTGTTCGTGAGTTTATTGGATCTGGCAGATAAAGGACAATAGAATACATTTTGATTTCACCTCTTCTTCCTTTAGGCTCCTTTGAGAAGGAGTTTCAGTTGCAGCTCAAGATTATCACACCACAAAGGAGATTTTGTTATTGGACTTGACTATTCCAAAGAGATATAGCCAAAGAGATGTGGCCTCTCGGAAAGGATCAGGTTTCAGATTTAGTTGCAAAGAACAACATAAGGGAAGCAAAATAAATTGTTGTAAGAAAATCTACATCTCTAGTTCTAACCTTTAACCTAATCTTAAAATCTGTATCTCAGCCCTCATTTCTTGGGTGCTACACTGAGACCTCAGTAGGAAATAGAACTTGTAAACCCATTTCCCCTTCTGATCTCTGGGGGCGCTGCTATTTGTCCAGTCATAATTTTTTAAAGTCTTGTTACAATCTTCAGCTTTTCCTTTTTCCTTACCTTCTACATGTACACATTTGTACAGTCCCATTGTTCTGCTTCCATATTATCTCTCAAATACGTTGCTTCCTCCTTGTTCAAATACCACCATTTTAGTTCAAGCCATCATTAACACCTGCTCAGGTATATGATAAGACACACTACAGTATGATAGCTTCTTAAATAGTCTCCTTCCCACTAATTTGACTTTCATCCTTCTACCATATAATGTCTAGTACATGGAACAAGAGGGAGAAAAGGTCTCTGACGTTGTGTTAAGATTGGAGATGTCACTGCAGAGAATTATGATAAAATGTGCAGTATCTGGGAAGGACATGGACTATCCCTTGTTCTCTGGAGATTATGCATAATGCTTTGCCATTAAAGCAGCTGTGGTCCCATTAACAAAAAGAACAATTTTCCAAGTGTGCAGGATTGGTCCAAATTGATCCGGCAAGAAGAGTCTGCAAACAGGCTGACAAGAAACAACCTTCCAATGTTTTGAGGTATTAAATTAAAGACTACTTCATAACACCATGGAGAAATTGCATAGGATTATAAAGGGATCTTGGCATCCATTAAATATACTTCAGCCCTTTTATCTATGAGAAAATTGAGACACAGAGGGGTGATGTGACCTGATCAATGTTACACACCCAGAAAGTTTCTGAGGCTTTATTTGAATTTAGACCCTCATGATATCAGAGTCCAGTGTCCTACCCATAGTATATCTCTAAAGGCAAGTCAGCTTTTTGGAAAACAAAGCAGCCAGCCAGAAAATTAGAGCCTGTAGGAATTCATTCTGGCATTTGGACTTCTTTGGTCTGCAATTCCAGGCAACTATCTGATCTAGAATTAGGTATTCCTAGTAATTCCCACTTAACCATTTAATAACTATGAGGAGAGATCTCTGGCAAAGAAAGCCTGCCGCTCCAAGACTCTGAAGGTTTTCTTTAGCCCTTAAGATCCTCTGGAGATCTATAAATGAATGGATATGGGGAAACAAAAATAAATAAATAAATACTACTTAGGAGTTGCTGTTAGTCTATCTCCCTGTAGTTAGAGGAATAGTGGATATGGCACAGTGGAGTGAGGAAGACTTGAGTTCAAATCCAGACTTAGAAGCTTATTAACTATGTGGCTGGGCAAGTCTGGAGATAATAAGAGTATTTATCTTATAGGGCTGTTGTGAAGAACAAATTAACTAACATACACAAAGGCTTTACAAACTTTAAAGTCTATATAAATGCTACCTATTCCTTTGTTCCAAATTCTTGATTTCATTATGTAAATGAACCACCCTATACCTACTCTGGATAGATTGTAAGCAGTATGATCCACTGTTATTTCTGTATCATCCAAATTTTGCAATGCCTGGCAAATTTAATAAATAAATACTTGTTGACTGATTGATTGATTGATTGATTGATTGAATGATAACTACCTCCCACTATGGTTACAGTACTTCCTTTGTATCCTGCCCTCCTTCTGTGCAAACAACTGTTCTCCATTCCCCATGGTATGCTTCTTCCCTGCAAACTTGAACCCTGTCATTACACTTCCCCTCAGAGGCCTTTTGGGGTCTCTCTGCCTTCATCTTTAATGTAATAGGACTCTTCTATTAAGACTTGTAGCCTCTGACATTGTGAGAAACAGGGTGGCAGATTTTGTGGAACATTACTCATCTATAATAAAATCCATTAATCACTTCCTGACTCATCAGCAAAGCTGTAGGCTCAGAAATGTCCATTTTAATTATCACTCATTTTTTAAAAGAACTGAATTGACTGAATGTGGTGAGGATTTTCATTGGTATGTGACATCCCAAAATAAGCCACTGGGGGGGAAACCCTTGTAGTATAATAAAACGCAGATACGTTTCAGCTAAATTCTTCAAAATAAAACAAAACAAAATTAACATTTCCTGATTGATAATCTTTATGATAATGAAGTTGACATTTAGGAACTTATCTATACAATTCTGAAATTAATGTTTCTGAATTTAAAATGTTCATACTAAATCAATAAGAATAAAAAAATAACTAGTATTTATACTGCCCTTTAAGGACTGCAAAGTATTTTAATTATTGCATCTCTCTTTATCTTCAGAAAACCCTATTGGGTAGCTGTAATTATATCCATTACTCATTAATAATCTCATATTTCTTCATTTACAAAAATGGAGGAACTGAAGACTTATTGTTATTTTGTTATTTCAGTCATGTCTGACTTTTCATGACCCCATTTGGGATTTTCTTTGGCAAAGATATTGGAGTGGTTTGCTATTTTCTTCTCCAGTTCATTTTACAGATAAGGAAACTGAGACAGAGTTAAGTGATCTACCTTGAGTCATATAATTAGAAATGATTAAAGCCAGTTTTGAATTTGGGTCTTCCTGATTCTAGATCCAGAGTTATTAAATAATAAATCTATCCACTGCACCACTTAGCTGCCCAAAACTGAGACTGAGAGAGATTAATTCATTTACCGAATTGATTGGTCACACAGCTAGTTAAGTAGAATTCAAACTCTGTTCTTCCTGACTTTTAGCCCAGCATTTCCTTTTTTGATGAATTGGAAACAAACTTTTAAAGATTATCACTGGGTCAGCTAGGCATTGAAGTGAATAGAGCACCAACCCTGGAGTCATAAGGACCTGAGTTCAAATTTGACCTCAGACTATTAACACTTACTAGCCATGTAATCTTGGGCAAGTCACTTAACCCCAATTGCCCTGCCTTCCCCCTCCAAAAAGAAAAAAAAAGATTATCTCCAAGTTTCCATTTTGCTTCATCATATGGCTGTAACTATAACAATACATTTTGTAGTATATGAGTTTTTTTTTTTTAAAGTTTAGAGAGAGTTGATATCCAAGACACTGATTTAGCATTATTGTCATTAAGGTTTTCTCCAAAACTCTGTTCCTTAAGTAGTTTATCATCTTTTTTGTTTGTTTTGTTTTTGGAAATAAGATGTGATTTCCCTGAGAAACAACTTAGTTGCCTTGATTCATGGGATTCCATTACTATAAAGGGGAAATTCAGGTTAGAGTAGCTACTTTTATTAATGAGAAAGTAATCATTACCTTGGGAAACTAGCTTCTACCTTCAGAGAGAGCTCAGCTCCTTAGGTAGTTTGAAGCAATTGACAGAGAAGAGAGATAATGTTTTAATTTTAATACGAAATGGAGGGAGTACAAATTCATACTGAAAGTAAGCAAGTCTACTGTTGTGGCTATATTTTTTTTCTTGAGGGAAGATATGCCAGAACTTTTCACTTTATAAAAGCTCAAAATCATCAGCTGCAGTGGATCACAGACTGGGGAATCTGAAACAATCTACATTTGCACATGTGCATTTAAAAGACAGCAACTAACTATACTATACTCACATGCTTGTTACCCTCTGGTCCCTTAAAGCAGAGAATTAAGAAAGTCTTATCACTCATTTAATTTTTATTTAGCTTCTAGAGAAAATAACACAAGATGTTAATATGATCATTGATGAGTATAGGATTTTTTATCTATGCAAATTAAGAACACAGTAGTCTGGCCAGAACTGAGTGTAATCTATGGTTATCCAGCAGAGGGCAATGGTACATGCCCAGAATCTTGAACACAATTAGAACAAAGTCACACACAGCTCAGAAACAAAATACAGATGGAAAATAAATTTGTGGGAGACAGAGGATACTCGAGAGTAATATTTCTTAAACTTTGTTTTTATCTCTGGACCCCTTTATACTCCTAAAAAATTTTGGAGATCCTAAAAACTTTTTGTTTATCTGGATTATATCTGGAGATACCTTGGTAAATGTTTAACAACCAGCTTTCCAAAAACAAGTGATCACAATTTGTTTTTAAGTTTAATCTGCATTGTTAACATTTTCTCCAGCATTTTTAAGCCTTAATAATCAACAACACAATAAAGCAAATGCTTATTTGTTCTATTTTCTGAGGTGTAGATGCTCACACTGAAGATCTGCTCTCTTGAGCAGCATAGCTACTATCTATCAATACAGATCAACAAATGGTCATATTTATCAATATCAATCACGCTAGAAATTAAAATGGACACATATTAAAATATTTATTCATTAATTCATTTAGAATAATAATAAATTTCTTATATGTTAACATAAATAAAATATTTTAATGAAAAATAACTTTAAAAAATAATTTTAGCAAGAAGAGTGGCATTGTTTTACATATTTCTGCAAATCTCTTTAATGTTTGACTTAATAGAAGACATCTGGGTTCTCATAGTTGCTTCTGCATTCAATCTGTTTCTATATGTTTGGTTGAACTGTATCAAGAAAGTCTGACCTCACAGAGATATGTAGTTGGAAAAAGGGGGAGGATTTTAATAGGCAAATAATGTCTGTATTATTAGGCAACTTGGTAGTGCGGTAAATAGACTGCTGGGCCTGGAGTCAGAAAGACTTGAGTTCAAATCCAGCTTTAGACACTTAACTAGCTATGTAACCCTGGGCAAGTCACTTAATCTCTACCTCCCTCACCTCAGTTTTCTCTGTGAAATAAGGATAATAATAATAGCTAACTCTTAGGATTGTTGTAAGGAACCACTCTAGCATTAAGTTGTACCTTACCCAAATCCTTCTAAAACTCCTTGGATACACTGTACAGGAGAATTCATTCTAAAGGTGGGTTAGGGAATAGTAGTTGTTGCTGCTGCCACTGCTGCTGGCAAATACGTGGAACAGGATAAAGCACTGGTTTGGAGACAGGAAGACCTCAGTTCAAATCTGGCCTAAGAATACTTACTAGCTATGTGACCCTGGGCAAGTCACTTAATTTGTTTACCTTAATCCACTAGAGAAGGAAATGTCAATCCTCTCATGCATCTTTGCTGAGAAAACCTCAAGGACAATATTGTCATGCTACGATCCACAGAGTCACAAAAGGTTGAACATAACTAAACAGCTACAATTGTGTATTTTGGGGCAGCTAGATGGGCCTGGAGAAGACTCATTTTCCTGGGTTCAAATCTGGCCTCAGACACTAGATGTGTGACCTTGAGCAAGTCATTTAACCTTTTTTGCCTCAATTTTCTCATCTGTCAAATGAACTGGAGAAGGAAATGGCAAACCACTCTGGTGTCTCTGCAAAGAAAACACCAAATGCGGTCAAGAAGAGTTGGAAATGACTGAAAATGACTGAACCACAACTGTTGCTCTGACTCCTTAAAATTTGCAAGATGTATTACCTTGTTTAACCAATTTTATGTTGGTTAACTCAATTCTCCCAACTCTTTCAGGTAAATGCTAATTTACCTGCCTTACAGATGAAGAAATTGAAACACAGAGAGGTTATGTGTTTTGCCCAGTGTCGCAAAGTTTCTGAGTCAGGATTCAAACCCAGATTTTACTGTCCCCATGTTCCTCATTCAACCAATTGCCTATTAACAAATATTTATCAAAGAGCTCTTAATTTATCAATCAATAAGCATTTGTTAAGCTTGTTGGAAAAGTTTTAAACTCATAAACTCTGTATATAAATCCTGTCTCCAACCCAAAACTTAATCTCCCTGCTCCTCAGTTTCCTCATTTGTAAAAATGAGGGGGTTGGGCTAGATGGTCTCATTGTAGCTCTAAATATAGGCACTGGGATATAAATACAAAAGTGGACAGTCTTTGCCCTCTAGGAGATAACCTCTACTAAAGGATAATCAAATATTATTGCAGTATAATATATGATGATAATGAAGAATTCAGCCAATACCTAATTTGCATGATCTGAGGCAGAGTACAATAAACAGAGACACAAAACAACATGCACCATGACTATAATAATGTAAATGAAAGGAATACCAAAAGGGAGTCAAGTCTCTGAGGAATTATTATCATCTCAAGTCAACATTTATTAAGCACCTACTGTTTGCCAGGTACTGTGCTCAGAGCTGTGGATATGAAGAAAGACAAAATCATTTCTCTCCTTCGGGAAGTTCACAATCTAATAGGAAAGGCAAGGTGCAAGCAATGTACAAGCTGGATATATGGGATAAATTGATGGAATCTCAGAGGTGAGGTACTAGCATGAAGAGACGTTGGGAAAACCTTGCAGAAGGTGAGATTTTAACTAAGATTTGAAGGAAGCCAAAACACAGAGCACAGAGTTCTAGGTTGGGATAACGGGCAGTGGAAATCTTAGACCCAAAAAAGAGATAATTATATAGAATTCTCTCCTCAAGGTGAGAGATTTATGCTACATTCACAGTAATTTATGCTATATCCACAGAGGAGAAGTTACCAATAATTGGTTTTGCCCCACTGTTTTTCTTTGTTTCAAGGGAGATTTTATCATGGTTGGGTTATGTCAGGGAGTGCCTGTCATTTCAAAAGGGCATTAATAAGAAATTTTATTAAAGAGTTGTGGACTATCATGCCTTTGTGATAAAAAGAAAGAGTTTGATATGTACTATAGGGATAAATGAACATTCAGACAGATTATCAAACTGCAGCTTTTTTTTTTAACACAACAGTAAATGCTGAGATACTAATTTTATACTGGATTTCATGAAATGTCATCTTTGCCAATGATGTCACTGCTCTCAGGGTAAGTTTTACCCTTCATGGAGGAAAGAAGGAAATATTATTATAAGCAGCCAAGAAATACAAAAGACAGACTTCAAGATAAGTATTCTGAAAACCATTATGAGGTCATGTATACTTTTTATCATTAATTGCATTCTTCATTTGTGGTATGGCCACCCACATGCAATTTACAGTCAACCCCAAGTTATTCCAGGAAAAAGTTGATTAAGCACCAAGGCTTGCACAATTTGTTTATTCTCCCCTTTTGTTGTTTTCTCATGCTTTAATCCTTTTTTCTCATTTTTCATCCTAAGAAACCCACTAATATGGGAATACTTCTTAGAGTTTTCTGTTGATCTGAGTCAGACTTGAGGAACATAGAAGTAAGGATCCAGAAAGGGCCCAAGAGATTATTTCATCCAATTGTTTCACTATATAGTTAAGCAGCTGAGACTCCCAGGGAGAATTTGACTGAAGACCTACTATTTTGAGCCTTATTAAGGTTCAGTTTTGGGTGACACATTTTAGGAAGAACATTGAGAGGCTAGAGAATATCCAGCAGGAAATGACCAGGATGATGAAGGGTCTAGATATCATAGTGTATGAGGACCAAGTGAAAGGAATTGGAGATGTTTAGCTTGGAAAAGACTTGAGAAACTCTGTCTTTAAGTAGCTTAAAGGTTGCCATGGGAAAAAGAGAACAGACTTGATGTGTTTTGACCCAGATAGGGAACTAGAGATAGTAGATGGAAGTCAAGGAAAGGCAGATTTCAAATTGGAGCTGAACAAAAATTGAATTAGTTACCTCTGAGGGGGGTAGGTTACTCCTCACTAAACTGCTTAAAGTTCTGCCTGGATGATCTCATATTAAGTTTGAAGATAAGATTCTTTCTGCTGTTGAATGTCTCTCTGATGTTTCATGACCTCCATTTGAATTTTTTTGGGGGGTTGGAAACATTGTAGAGTGGTTTGCTGTTTCCTTCTCCAGCTCATTTTCCAGATGAGAAAACCGAGACAAACAAAGTTAAATGACTTGGCCAGAGTCACACAGATAGTAAGTGTCTGGGATAGGCTGATCTTCGTGACTTTGGGTCCAATGCACTATCTACTGCACTACTGAGATAAAATTCTTTCTCAAGAATAAGTTAGGGAGATGGCTGCTGAGGTCCTTCTACCTGTGAGATCCTGTGGTTGTACCAATGGTCCTAAAGCTAGTTAGTAACAGGGCTGAGATGAAAATTGAGATCTCCATATTTCCAGTTCAAGATTCTTCTCTCTATACTGCCCTGCCTTTTATTTTTTCCTGAGCACGAGGAGGTGTTATACCTTGAAATTTACAGGACATTTCAAGGACTAGTGATTTTAATTGTTTTTCAGGCATTTCAAAGAATATGTCAGACAATTTCAAAGAAATTGCTTTTCTCTACTGGGGATGGAACAAGGGAGTCAAGTTCTCATTTCATTCCAAATATATGCTTCTGTATATTTGATGAATCACAGTCAATGAAAATATCCTGATGTTGTTCTTTCTGTAAGAAGAATAGATTCAGGGTGGCTAGGTGGCACAGTGAATAGAGCACTGGCCCTGGAGTCAGAAGAACCTGAGTTCAAATCCGGCCTCAGACGCTTAACACTTAATAGCTGCGTGACCTTGGACAAGTCAGTTAACCCCAATTGCCCTGCCTTCCCCCCTCCAAAATTAAAAAAATAAAGAAACACAACAACAAACCAAAACCAGATGATAGTCACAGCACTTCTCCCCTCCCTCTGTCTTTCTCTTTCTCTTCCTTCTCTGTCTGTCTCTCTTTTTCTGTCTGATTTCTTTTTATTCCTTTTAGCATCCCTAATTCTATTAGTATTAATTTCCTTTTCTGTTGTCTTGAGACAGGACGACTGAAGTGGCACAACAGATGAAGAATTAGTCCTGGATTCAGGAAGATCTGGGTTCAAATCCTGCCTCAGACACTTACTAACTGTGTTACCCTGGGCAAGTCACTTAATCATTGTTAGCCTCAGTTTTCTCAACTGTGAAAAGGATAATAATAACATCTACCTTGCAGGTCATTGTGGGGATCAAATGAATTAATATTTGTAAAAAAAATAGTACTTAGCACAGTTCCTGGCATGTAGTAGGTATTATAAAAATGCTTACTCCCTTCCCTGTTTCCCTTCCTACTACCCTAGTTTGCCCTATATTTTGTCAAGGTGACCAAGATATATGCTATTGGAAAGAGTAAATAAGATGGAACATTTTCAAGTCCAGATTTTTAAAACTGCATCTCCATGCAAATAATCAATATTTCATCTTATAGAAAACATGACAGTCACAAATTTAATTTCAAAATCAACATGTATCATTCTCTTATTGTGTACAGAATATTTTACTAGATAGCTGCTTAGGGAAGTTATGAAATCTAGATAAGCCAGGGTTTTTCCTCATAAAGCTTATAATCTAATGAGGGGGAGGGGAAGATGGCATTCACAAATATAAATATGAAATAAAACATTATTGATGCATTCAAAAGATGTGTGCAAAATGTTGCTTGAGTCTGAGAGAGGAAGTTATTACCAACTGGGAATTAGGGGAGGCTGTTATAAAAAATGACTTCTTTAGAGTTGTTTTAAAGAATGGATAGAATTTCAACAGGCAAAGTGGGAACATTCCAGATACAGGGAAAATGATGTTCAAAGACCCTATACAAATGACTCAAATCTATATCCTGTTGTCCAAAGAGTAATTCATAAGATTCAGAGCTAACAGGGACCTTAGATGTATTCTAGGTAACTGACCAATCACGAATAATTCAGAGAAATGATCTAAATAATGCAAGGCATTGAAATAAGAATCTGTTTGGTTTACCTGCATTGTTCCACACTGCTACATAAGTTTGCAAATTGAGCCACAGGATTTCCACAAAAACAAACAACAAAAATCACTACACTCATTCATTACCTTGTGAAGCATAAGAAAAGACAGCGAGTTGAAGGTTTTTTTTTTCCTATTAATTGAAAATTTTCAGAACAGGGAGAAAAAGAAATGAAGGGGAGAAAGTCTGTGGGTAGATAAAAAGGACATAGGGGAAGGACTTACTTCCCAGAGACAAAATGTAAGAAATCTAGGAGAATTAACTGTCACAGTGGAGAGAAAGAGGTTGAAGAACATATAGATTTAACCTGAAATTGAGCATTTGGGTTTTGAAGAAGAAACTGCTGATCTTTTGCATGGTGTGAGTGGAAATTACCATCATCAATAATGTGTAACTTTCTGCTTGTGGATATTTTGACTGTCTTCTATATACACTAAGAGTAGGATATTACATTGATCATGAAGAAGCAATGCTTTGTCCCCGATAGAGAATTTTTGTAGGTCATTACAAATTACATGCCAGGCCAAATTTCCCTAATCCATGTTTCTGGAACAAAAGATTTTTGTGCTATTGACTTTCTGATGCTTTCCAAGTATGCTCTGAGAAGTTAAAGGTGAGGAGTGGGGGGAAATGGGGAGTGGAGAAGAATCAATTACAAAATAATTTATCAAGAATAAATATTCAAACAGCTTTGCAGATGGCATTTCCAGATGCTAAGGTGATTAAACTTGGTGGGAATAATATTCTTGCAGGACAACTTGAAAGGCAGAAGGAAAAAAGGAAAGATGGGGACTATATCTTTTAAATGGTTACTTAGCAAGATGAAGATCTCTGAGTGATTTTTTTCTCATTCTGTGACAAGGGATTTAGTTAATCAGCAACACTTATAGAATATCATTGTATTAAAAATTGCATTAGCTGAACTTGACAAAAGATTTCAATGAGCTACAATAATTGGTCATATCTGGAAAGAAGAAACACACTAAAGCCAAATGTAGGGTTTAAAAATTCAAAATCTTAAGTACAAGGTGGAAGAGATATGGCTTGACAATTCCTGTGAAAAAGATCAGGAGGGTTTTAGTGATTTCCAAGTTCAATTTGAGTCAACAACAAGCTGCCAATAAAATTATGAGTATCAGAGGCTGCATTAAGGGTGCAGGATGTGGGAGGTAATCACTTCACCATATACTACTCTGTTCATACTTCATCTAAACTACTGTGCTCCATTGTGGGCATAACATTTTGGGAAAGACTGAGGTAGGCTTGAATTCATCCAGAAGAGGAGGACCAATTTGGTAGGAGGACTGGAGAAAATGCCAAATGGGGAAGAGTTGAAGCAACTTAGAATGTTTAACCTGGTGAAGAGAAGCTGTAAAAGTTGTTGGGGGGGGTATGGCAGTTGTCTTCAATTATTTGAAGGGTTTTCCTGTGGAAAAGTTGAGAGGGAGAGGGAGACAGACAGAGACAGACAGAAAGATAGAGAGACAGAGACAGAGACAGAGACAGAGACAGAGACAGAGACAGAGATTTTGGCTTGCTGGAAGAGCAAACTTGGAACAGCTTCTGACTTCCTTGGCTTCCTTCAAGTTTCAGTAAAGACTCACCTTCTGCAAAAGGTTTCTCCCAATACACTTTAATCTTAGTGTCTTCCCTCTGACAGGACCCCAATTGATTCTGTATCTATCTTATTTCTCCTTGAGGTAAGGGACTGTTTTTTGCCCCAGCACTGATCACAATGTAGCATATAAAAGGAGCTTAATAAATGCTTCTTGACTTATATATTTCCAACATGTGTATTCAAGTTGTTTCCTTTGATGAAATGAAAACTTAAAGACAGCATCCATTTCATTTCTGGCTTTGTTTCACCAACACCAACAGGGCTTGGAACTTATGGGCATAAGAAATGCATACTGATTGAATTGTGCTTTTCTTTTCTCCACTCACATGGCCCCTTTCTCTAATTAGTCAATTCTTCCCAGAACTTCCATTTTAAGGAAGAGCCAGACACATTCACACTTTTATTCCTCTTTGACCAGCTCCAGACATCCCTAAACGGGTGCCTTCCCTTCCCCCACCCTTTTCAGCTTCCTTTCAAGTACTGTCTTCCACCATTAGAATTCAAGCTCCTTGAGGGCAAGGACCTATTTTCTTTTTGCTTCTATGCGTATTCCCAGTGCTTAGCGCCTAGTTGACACACAATAAGCTCTTAATAAATGCTTGTTGACCCATTCTTGTCCCAGTCTCTGTCTGACTCCAGAGGAAATATGTTGTCTTCATGGGGAAATTCTAGACATTTTTCTATCAGGAATATATTAATTAAGCAAACACTTATTAACTCATAACTCTATCCCTGGACTCCATGATTATGGTCTAACCAAGACAATAGTCTTCTTCATATTCTAGTCTTACAGGGATAAAAATGCAGACTGTCCATGGACATCTTCCACAAAATCCTACACCATTGGTCTCCTATTATGTAGATGATTCTGAGCTTTTGAAAGCAATGTCAACAAAGATTACATTGGGGCCCAAGTAGATTTTATCTGCTTTCAAGGTCCATTTCAGATCAATAAAGAGAGGCAATGGGCAGCTAGGTGGCACAGTGGCAGACCTGGAGTCTTCCCAGGAAGACTCATATTCCTGAGTTCAAATCTGACCTGGGGCACTTACTACCTGTATGACCCAGGGCAAATAATTTAACCCTTTTTGTCTCAGTTTCCTCATTTGTAAAATGAGCTGGAGAAGGAAATGTCAAAACATTTCAATATCTTTGCCACAAAAACTCCAAGTCACGAAGAGTTGGACACGATTGAAAGGATCAAATGACAACAAAAGAGGGGCAAATTATCTGTAAATATTCCAGTTACTTTGGTTATGAAAAAATTAATAGTTGGTCATGGCAATCATTGTTCATTACAAAAGGGCTTTAAACCTTGAAAACAAAGAAGTTTTAAAGCTGGAACTTGTGTCTTTAAAGATCTGAGTAAAATGGGTAGATCAGGGTTTAAGTGAGTTGCTTTAAATCAATACTGAAATGAATAAACTATGAGTTGTTTTTTTCCTAAGTGAGGATTTAGTCTTAATATATTCTACCAATAACCAGGGTTTAATTTTTATTAGAGATATATATGTATATATACACATATATATACACACATACATTATTAGAGGTATATATATATATACGTGTATATATATACACACACACATATGTATAGATACATATATACACACATATACAACACTAGATATAAATTTAATTTTTTAATATAATGTGGATGAGACAAAAGTATTTTATAAAAAATAACTCTGGAAATCAAATAATACTAATTTCACTGAAGAATAACATGGAACAGAGTTATAGACTGGTTAGAACCAAATGAGATCTGAGATATTATCTCATTCATGCCCATCCATTTCATAGATGAGAAAACAAAATGCCAGAGAGATGAAAGGCCTTATCTTAAGTCACAGGAGAAGAAAGCATCAGAATCTAAAATAATGTCATCTCCTGGCTTCTAGTCCAGTTTTGTAGTTACTACACCATTCTAGCAATCTTCCCAAGCCTAACAATAGCTATAACTTTGGATCAATGAGAAAAATAAAGACTAGCTAGCAAGGTACAAAAAAACTTAAATAATTCATTATTATGCACTTCTGTTTATTTAAAAAGTTCAGAAAAAAATCAATTCTCCAAATATTATCTTAGTGCAAGGAGAGTAGTTTGGGAAAATTAATTAACCTGTTAAACAATTAAATGCATTAAGATTTGAGCCTAGGATATTAATGCATGCCTTTTTTTCTGTTCTTGAAATACCTTGCTTTTCTACATTTCTCCTTTCTATGAATTCTGTTTTTTTCCCTAATTATTGTCATTTTTAAAAATAACCTGCTTTGTCTTGTGTTGGGTCGAGAAATAAGAGCAAAGACTCCCCTTCTTCCCTCAGAAATCCCATCCCTCCTCTTATTTCTTCTCATGCCTCATAAGCCTTACTTTTCTCCCTTTATTAAAACTTCCCTCCCATTACTTTTTCTAGTAATCTAGTTTCATGCTCCTTTTTCAATATCCTTTTACCTAAGATTATTTCTTGCCATCTTCCCCTTTTTGATAATTCCTTCTTCCTTATTTCTACCCATTCTCTCCTAGAAAGAGTGTTCCTTGCTTTTTTTCTTCCCCAACTCAGTAGGGGGGCACTTTCTACATTTAATTGAAATGGAAGTAGGCTCTAGAATCCTAGAAGTACAGTTAGAAGTGACCTCAAGGTCATCTAGTCCACTACCCTCATTTTACAGATGAGAAAACTGAAGACCAGGGAAAATAAATGGCTTGTCCAAAGTCACACAGGTAGCAAGGAAGGCAGAATTTGAACACAAGTTCTCTGACTTCAGAATCTGTTCTCTTTTCACTGTACCCTATTTTTCCCTCCTAGACTGAAATGTCTTTAAAGACAGATACCATATATGAGGATAGTGATAATTATTATTATGATAACCAATTATATAAAAATATATTATTAACATCATTATTTTAACTCGAATTTATATAGATCTTTAAGATTTTATAAAGCATCTTACAACTTTCATTTTATATGTGTTTAATAGTATGATTAGAATATCTATTTTATTATATTTAATATTTTATTATATGAATTTCCACCAGGATTATTAGTGCATTGTATGTAGCAGGAACTTCAATATTCAAGAAATTTGAATTTACTGATATTGGAGCTTGATGAGACAAGTTCACTTCACTAAGTGTGAAAGAATAGATGGAAACAACCATATGGAAATTTCAGGCAAAATCCTGATTTACCCAAATTATTTGGATCATCCTTCAGGTTTCAAATTCGATAATATTTGCAAAGTGCTTAGACTATAGCCTCATAAGTGCTCATTCCCTTTTTGGTTTGTCTGTGTATTTTCCTCTTTGAATTATCTGACATAACACTCCATGGTGATGGGGTTTTGCTGTGAGAACAACAACAGCTTTGAAAAGGGTCTTTTAGCTACCAACTGAGCAGAAAAAAAGAAGTAGAGAAAGAAAGAGAAAAGAGAGCAATGGCATGGCTCGAGATGGGAAATTCTTCCTTCAGATCTCCCTCCAGTGATTTGGGAGCTGAAATGTAAATTTTCAAACCAGAATGTAGAGGGGAAGGGCCAAAGCTGAAATCAGAGCCTTGACTCCCCAGCCCACAGAAGAGCAGAGCTGTTTAGAAAATTGGTCTATTTTTATTTTAGGTCAGTAGTGACTGATTGGTCCTCTTTCTTTTATTTAATCCTGTGGCATTTTGATTTATTTCCTTGCTCGGGTAGGCCTTCATTCTGGTGAACAGCTGTTTTAGTTTCTAGGGTCTGAGAGTACTAAAGCAAATGCCTCTCTAAACAGCACAGTCAGCATCACTTTAGGGCACTGCTTCCATCTCACTTCCATGCACAGGTGAAGCTATATGTTCTTAATGTCTCCCTTTACTCATGTGCTTCCAGCTGTGACTGCTGTCTGATAGGGTGTCTCACAAGTGTACTGCCATGACCTCCTCACATCCTTATGTCTCACAGGATTGGAAATTCACTCTTCTTGTCTCATGCGTAATCTGCATTATAGCTTGGGCAGAAGTGCTTCCTAAATGTTGCAATACTCAGACACCAAAGCCTGAAAGCAACCCAGAATATCTTCTTCCATTTGTAAACAATTGAAATCAGTGGCTCAAAATCAAAATTCTGTTGTTGTTTTTTTTTTTCCTTGATGCTGGTCAAGATGCTTGCTTTTTAAAAAATCATCTTTCCTCTAGAAAATAAAATATAATTCATAGCAAAGTAAGAGATGTACTCTTTAGTTCTCCTTGCAAATAAATGCCTAACACTGTAGTACAACAGGAAGAAGGCAGCACCATTAGTCCACCAGACCTGGAGTCAGGAAGATTCATCTTCCCAAATCCAAATCTGGCATCAGACTCTTACTAGCTGTGTGACCCTGGGCAAATCTCTTCACTCTGTTTGCCTCAGTTTCCTCATCTGTAAAATGAGTTGAAGGAGGAAATGGTAAATAATTCTAGTATCTCTGCCAAGAAAAACTCCAAATGGAGTCACTAAGAGTCAAACATAACTGAAATGGCTGATGAACGACAATAGAAGAGCATAGACTCTTGTCAGAGGATCTGGATTCACATCCCAGTGTTCATGCTCGTGAGTGACATTGGGAAAACCCCTTGACCCTCTTGGGCCTCAGTTTTATTAATCTATAAAATGAGATAGTTGACCTCTGAGATGCCATCCAGGTCCAGATGGGTGATCCTATGATAATTACAGGATACAATGCTTGGCAATCTTCAATTACCTTTAAATTCTATCAGGAATAACTTTCTTTCTGCCATTTTTCTTTCTGGTGTACTTAACCTCCCTTTACCATCATTCTCTCATTGACTTCTCAAATACCAAAGTGCCTAGCTCATTCACAGGTCTCAATTAGGTGCCTATTACTTCATGAGATACCTGAGTTATTATCCAGAAGATTCCTCTATGAAGTCCCCACACCACTGGTTTTCCCTCAAGGAGAATGAGTTTTTTCTCCACTCACCATCACTCCATGGGCTTTGTTCTTCTCTAACCTCCTCTGTCCTCTCTTCCTCTGTTGGTGCCTACGATAGTCAAGGACCCACTGGACTTCCTTCTATTGGACTGGCTTCATGTTTCATAGCTTTCCTCACTGCTGGTCTGCTGCTTGCTGATCAAGGGCTCCCTGGTGGACCTGGATCTCGATGGCTGTTTAACTTCTGTCTTCAGCATTTCAAAATTATTAGTCAGGACCTGGCCCAAGGCCAAAAGAATATGAATATTTTAAGATGCACAACTAGTTACTCCCATACTTTCCTCACCCCCTGCATCTGGAAGACAGATAATGACTCCCCCAGAGTCTTGCTTATCCATACCCCATATTAATTTTAGTTATGAGCCTCAGTTAATAGCTCATTCCTGGCTATTAAGTTTAAGAAAACTAAAGGGAATCAGGATTCTTCTGGCATGATGAGTTACCACAAAGTGGCTTTGGATATGTCCAGAGACTAGTGGAATTGAGGACTTGAGCCATGGAGTACTTAAAACTTGAAGCACACCCTGAGCCTTCCCTCTTGTCAGATGATCCTGCCACTCTCATTCCAATAGGATAGGTCCATGACAGTCTGGATTAGCTGTAAGATAAGTGCTGTGTTGAGCCAACTCCTTGTCAGTACAAGCTTCCATTACTAAGACCCACTCAATCCCCAGGCCTTCCAGCCACCCCAGCTGCATCACAGGGAAGGCAAGTTTTCTGTTGCTGAGTAGACCCAACTGTTAAACTCATCTGCAGGTACATAGTGCCTTCAACTCATCGAAGCCCAGGCCCAAGAGGCCTTCCTCTATTCATTTTCGAAGGTCTCAAGTTCCTTCCCCCTGGGGAAAGATAACCCTGATCTCACTAACTCCTAATTTCTAGGGATACCAGAAGACAAGCTGAGTCTGTAAAAGGAATGAGGCTAGCCGGGGAATGGCTTTCCTGCCAATAGCTGCACTGTGAAGACACTGACTTATGAGAGGAATCTCTTTCCTGCAATATCCGTTTCTCTCTTTCTCCTGTCGCCTTTTCTTTATTCACTCTATCTCTAGAACTCTGTCTTCCTCTATCTTTTTTTCTTTACTTTTCTGCCTCTTTGTCTCTTTGTGTATCTCTGCCTTGTCTCTGTGTCTCTGTGGGTATGTGTGTGTCTGCCTTTGCCTCTGTCTCTGTCTCTCTCTATGTCTATCTGTCTGTCTGTCTCTCTCCTGTTTCATTTTCCCTCACTTCTATTTTCTGTCATCCTTTCCAGGGAAGATGGTACATATGAATACTTAAAAAATTCTTCTAGAAACACGTAGTACAGTATATCCTTTTAATTTAACTTCTCATTCTATAACAAAGCTTCACTTTTTTTCATTATGAATTAAACTTCCAGGAATAATTTTACAACTTAAAAACATTAGTGACAGAGAAAGAGACAGAGAGATATAGGGGAATTCACTGATGGTTCAGGTTTATGTCTTACTGTTATTTATCACTTATTAAATAATGCAATCACTTATCTCCTTCACACTAGATATGGATGGAATATTGTCTCTTAAACAGTGTTGTGTAATTGAGAGTATGTCACAAAAACCACAGTGCAATTTGTGTTTACTTCCTATATTTAGTTTTTATTTTTAAAAAATGGTAAATTAAATCATGTTTTGAGCAATAGAGCAAGGAATCAACATGAGACATGGGAAACACAGGAGATGGCGGGGGTAGGGGGGTCTTACAAGTCACACATAAAGAAATGGAAATTCCTGCAAAAAAAAAAAGTCGCAACCATGAACAGAAATTGCTGTTCTAAATTGTTGCTTTAAAATCAGTCATTATAGGAGTCAATGGAAAAAATGTGTGCTAGCAAAGGAAATATGATTTTCTTTCAAGTTCAAACTGGCAATTATATTCTTTATGTATTGCATGATAAAGGAGGCTAGTCACAAAATATTTTAATGTAAAAGTTCATGGGAAAGAGGCAATACTCTCTCAATGTCAAGTTGTGATTATTTTACAAAAAAATTACAACTATTAAATATTATGTGATTTGGATGAGTAATTAATTGAATGGTGATGTTCAAAGACTGATTTAAACTAGGATAAATTATCATACTATTAAAATATTTACTCAGTGTCCACTGTCCATTATATCATGAGGAACTAGTTGCTCAGATCATATTTAAGAGATAATTCCTGTCAGAATGAAATGTTTTTAACTGAATCTGTGCTACCATCAATATAGAACACCTCCTAATAAGGAAAACTCCCTCTATAAATGATGATAGTTCCTAGCCAGTTTGGAATCCCTAGTCTTAGAGAATCTGGGGGAGTATTAAGAGTTTAATCAGCTTACTTCAAATCACAGAGCCCATATGGATCTGAGGCCAAATCTGAACCCAGGTCTTTCTCTCTCAAGCCTGTTTTCTTTTTAGTATACATCACAGCCCAAAAAGATGAGACAGGAGAATATATGAAGAATTTATAGAAAAGTACAGGTGATAAATCTTATTATCTTTATGATTTTGCCTTTGTGTTGCATTGAGCAGGATTAAGTTTTTACTAATTAAATTTTTGGGTAGAATAGTTAAGTTTGAGAATTGAGAAAAGACTCTTCTCCTCCCCTAATGATGCCTTTTGATCTATTAATGAGGTCCAGAATAAGCTTCCTGGAAGAAGCCTTAAGGCTCTTGAAAGAGAGGAAGTCAGTGGTTTTTTAGATACCAACTAGGTTGAACAATACAAAGAATTTTGAAGGGAAAAGAAAAGGGATTTTGAACTAAAATCTCTTGGAAAAGTTACATTCTTTATTGAGGGTAGAATATCCTGTGAAAAGTGTGGGAAGCAAGGGTAATGATTTGGGTTACCAGATGACACCCACATTGCTTAATGACTGCAAAAGGAATGTATAGGGTATGAAAAAGAATTAAGTCGAAAAAGAAAATATGCTCCTAGACAAGTTCATGCTAAACTGATGCTGGGCTTCCTAGACTTTTCTCCAAATGTGAGAAGCTAGAGCTGAAATGTGAAATTGATCCTAATCCATATATTCATATATACATACATACAATATACATACACACATTTTTACATATATAGATATACATCCCTGTCTATCTTTCAATCTGTCTATGGAGAAACCTATTCAGGAAACAGGAACCACTAGATAGACATCTGCTTTTCTTAGCATAGATTTCATATTATAAATAACCAAAAGTCTGTATTTAATAACCACTTGTCAAAATTGTGGCTTTCCTGTGAAACAGCAGGTGGCCTGGGACAGCTTTTCCTTTAGCATGGATGATAAATAAATAGAATACCAAAGAATGCCAAAAGATCTCCTTTAAGAGCCACAGAGGGCTGTGGTCCTGCACTGACTACATGATTGGCTATATAAACAAGATTTGGAGAGAAGCCAAATGCCAGATTCTTCAGAGGAAAGCAGATCTCTCTTGTAACATACTCCACTGTCTAAAACTAATCCAGGAGAGAAAAATTTCTTCCTGACTCTAGTTTACCAACACTGATCAACCTAAGACAAGAGCATTAACAACCATTATATTTTTCTTCATTCATAGGTGATTGTTCCTTGCATGGAACTATCTGATTGCTTCTCAGAATGACTTGTTTCTATGTGGAAAAAAAGAATGATCTGTTTTTGCATTTGTGGTGTTTTGAATGCATACTTTCCAGGTAATCCTTGGCTACCAGAGCTCCTGGTGTCTTTGCCAGACCGAGGATGGCTTTAGCAGTGGACTGAAGGGGATAGTCTGTTGCCAAAGTACTTTGTGTGTGTAAGCTGGGAGGAAATTCCAAGCCATGCTCCTAAGAAATTGGAGTCATTTGTAGAACTCTTTGGACCAAGAAAGTTGTGTGCAAAAGGATGGGAAAGGTTAAGGACTCTGTCCCAGTCTGCATCTGCCCTGAGCAGTCTTCTTTGATGTCAATTCAACCCCATCCCCACCTCCAGAGAGGGCAGGTGTGCATTTAGTGCCATCCTAGAAGGACCCTAAACGTCAGTGCGGTTTGGATTGTTGGTACAAACGAATGGGCTTTGTTCCCAGGCTGCATCTTAGGTTAGGGTGTCTCTAATGCTCATTCATCTTTTTTTCCACAATGATTCATTTGAAGCAGGATACTCTGTGGCATGTGTTTGGTGTCATTTTATGAGAAAATTATTGGAGCTGTGTTATTTTTCTAAAGTCTTTTCTTCTGCTCTAATTTGTTGGTCAAGTTTCCTCAGAGATTCTCATTACTCTTGGCAAACCCTCCCTGAATTAACTTAGTTTTCTTCTTGACAGAGTAACATTTGTGAATTCCTTCCACATACTCACTGTGGATGGATTTGAAATTCTTCAATTCTACTTTAAAAGCTGGATAGCCATTTGGCAAAACCTGGTATTTCTGTTAGGAAGTAAGGGCTCGTACCAAAGTGCTATGTCATTGAGCATACTACTTTAAGGCATATAATTCAATTGCACAACATTTTTACTTTTTAACATATCAATTTGCATTCATAAAATTGTTTTCTCAACAATGGACTCTGATTCTAGCATTTAGCATGGTGCTTGGCTCATAACACAAGCTTACTAAATGCTCATTGGTTCATTGGTTAATTAAAAACATCACAGTGCAGTAGGAAAGCAAAAACTGAAGCTTTGAAGGGAGATGGTTTGGAGAGACACCTTTAGAGGCAAGACCAGGGCAATGTTGGTTGACTTAACTTAGCTAAAGGATGTTGATTTTGTTTTGGCCTTGATGATCTCTCCTTGGACAGTTAAATCTTGTGTAGGACTTTTGATCATAACTCCCTAGTGGAGTATTAATAAGAGCTATTACTTATGTAGTCCTTTAAAGTTTATAAAAATTCTTTATAATACTTATTCAATTCTCAAAACAATCTCAATATTTCCAGTGCCTAGCATACTGCTTGGTAAATACTGGTTGGTTAATTTATTTTACAAGTGAGAAAATGAAGCTAAGTGACTTGTCCGTATATAATTTTAAATATCTGAAGCCAGATTTGAGCCAAGATCTTCCTATTCCCAAATCTAGCACTCTTTCCACCAAGACACAATGCCTGAACACCATGTTAAGGATGACTGATTGAGTTATGACTGGTGTAGATATAAAGCATATCATTGGCCTTGGCCTTTAACAATTCAGAGAAGCTACTTCTGTGGAGAAGGGGTTAGTTATCTCCATTGACTGACAACTGACTGCCACTAACAGGGCAGATCTAGCTGAAGCATTGAGGCACTTTGAGGAAGAGGTAGAAGTGAAGGAAATCAAACCACAGCCCCATATTGACCACCAGTTCCCCTAAGATCCCCATAGGTAAAGCCAGGGACTATGAACCCCAAACATTAGGAATAGCAAAATTGGGGCAGAGCCAAGATGGTGGAGTAGAAACACCACCTGCAAGGTGCTCTGCCCCATACTACCTCCAAACAATGTAAAAGGGAAATCTGAACAACTTCTGGAGCCCCAGCATCCACAGAACGACATAGAGAAGCAAATGTCCTACTGAGGACAGCCTAGCAGCACTGCAGGGAGTGGCCAGCACAGCGCTCTGAGAGCAGGCAGCACAGCACACTGGGAACTGACAGCACAGTGCTCTGGGAGCCAAGCCCAGCCCCACTTGAGCCTCAGTTTTAGCCCCAGGGCAGCCAGGCCAGCAGCTGGCTGGAGGAACCCCAGAACACCAGCAGCTGTGGCGATTCCAGAATTATCAGCACAGATATGCCTAGGACAAAGTGAGAGGTTAGTACCCTATGGACTTTGGGACCAGTATTTGGGGAATGCATTGGCTTCCTCCCCTGGGGGCTAAAAGCTGCTGAGGAAACTCGGCACAGAGGCCATTTTGCTGTGTCAGTGGCAGCTCCAGCTCCTGGTCTTTGAACTGTAGAGAGATCCAGCAATCAGTCTGGGGGTTAATCACTCTAGCTTTAACCTCCTTGGATCTGGATTGTGGTCTTGGGGGGAAGTCTGGGATGGGAATCCAATTTGCCAGAGCTTGTGGAGGCTTTATAGAGGTCACCCATCTAATATCTCTGGAAGTTGTGAAGACCCCACATTTGTGACAGAAGCTCTCCTTTCTGGAGGCAGAGTCCTACTGTGGCAGCAAGCCCCAAAATCAGGTAATTAAGAGGCAATATACCTAGGCAAAGGAAACAAAATAAACAGGAAAATGCAACTTTAGACTCCTATTTTGGGGGCAAAGAGGATCCAAGCATGGAACAGGAGGAGGACTGTGAGGTCAGAACTCCTGCACCAAAAGCCCCAAATGAAAATACAAGCTGGCTACAGGGCATAGAGGACCTTAAGAAGCAGATAAGCGAAGTGGGGGGAAAATTGGGAAGAGAAGTGAGAAAGATGCAAGAAAAGTATGAAATGACAGCCAACAGCCTGACTGAGGAAAATAACACCTTAAAAATAGACTAACTCAAATGGCGAAAGAAGTTCGGAAAGGCAATGACGAGAAGAATGCCTTAAAAAGCCGAATTTGTCAGATGGCAAAAGGATCTCAAAAGCTCACTGAGGAGAATCATTCCTTCAGAATTAGACTGGAACAAATGGGAGCTAGTGACTTTATGAGAAATCAAGATACTGTTAAATAGATCCAAACAAATGAAAGAATAGAAGGCACTGTGAAATCTCTCATGGGAAAAACCACTGACCTGGAAAATAGATCGAGGAGAAATAATTAAAAAATTATTGGACTACCTAAAAGTCATGATCAAAGAAAAACCTAGAAATCATCCTTCAAGAAATTCTCAAGGAAAATTGCCCTGATGTTTTAGACCCAGAGGGGGAAATAAAGGTTGAAAGAATCCACCAATTGCCTCCTGAAATGGATCCCAAAAAGAAAACTCCCAGGAGTATTATAGACAGGTTCCAGAACTCCCAGATCAAGGAGAAAATACTACAAGAAGCCAGGAAGAAACAATTCCAATACTGTGGAAACACAATCAGAATAGCACAGGACCTGGCAGCTTCTACACTGAGGGATTGAAGGGCATGGAATATGATATTCCAGAGGGCAAAAGAGCTGGGATTGTAGCCAAGGGTCACCTATCCAGCAAAACTGAGTATCTTGTTTCAGGGGAAATATGGTCATTCAGTGGAATAGAGGACTTTCAAGCATTCTTTTTTTTTATTAATTTATTAGTTTAGTTTCAGTTAACAAGATTCAATTCCATAGTTCCTTGATTTTCAAATTTCCTTTCCTTCCCTCCCCCCCTCCCCACACGACAGCATATAGTCCAGCATAGGATCTGCAAATGCATTCATATTAGATATTATTCCAATTACAAAGGCGTATTGTACTAGGTGGGATGAAAGACGGTAAGGAAGAAATAAAACCAAACAATGAAAAGAACAAGATCATTTAGTTTGCTTCCATCAGGATTCAGGCTCAGTTCTTTCTAGTTATATCTCTGGATGGTGCATTTCTCACTTTCTTGAGTCTTTCGGGATTAACTTAAATCACTGCATTGCTGAAAAGCGTCCAGTCTGTCATAGCTTGTCATCACAGATATGGTATGTCTGTGATTGTATACAAATTTCTTCTGATTCTGCTCTTCTCGCTCAGTATCAATTTGTATAAGTCTCTCCGGGTAATTATGAAATCTGTCACCTCCTCATTTCTTATAGCACAATAATATTCCATTACATTCATATACCACATCTTGTTTAGCCATTCCCCAATTGATGGGCACCCCTTTAGTTTCCAATTATTTGCAACCACAAAAGGGGCTGCTAAAAATATTTTTGTACATATGGGTCTTCCTCCCACTTCTATGATCTCTTTGGGATATAACACTAGAAGTGGTATGGCTGGGTCAAAGGGTATGAAATCATTTATAATCCTTTGGGCATAATTCCAGATTGCTCTCCAGAATGGTTGGATAAGTTCACAACTCCACCAGCAATGTAGTAGTGTTCCAAATTGTCCACATCCTCTCCAGCATTTGTCACTTTCTTGTTTTGTCATCTTAGCCAATCTGACTGGAGAGATGTGGTATCTCAGAGTTGTTTTGATTTGCATTTCTCTAATTAATAGTGATTTAGAGCATTTCTTCATATGCTTATAGATATCTTTAATTTCTTTCTCTGAAAACTTCCTGTTCATATCCTTTGACCATTTATCAACTGGGGAATGACTTGTATTCATATAGATTTGGCTCAATTCTCTATAAATTTTAGAAATGAGTCCTTTATCAGAGACACAGGTTGTAAAAATTCTTTCCCAATTTCTCACCTCCCTCTTGATCTTGGTTGCATTGGCTTTGTTTGTACAGAAGCTTTGCAATTTAATGTAATCAAAATTATCCATTTTGCATTTTATAATGCTCTCTAATTCTTGTTTGGTCCTAAAGTCTTCCCCTCTCCACAGATCTGTCAGGTAAACTATTCCTTGCTTTCCCAAATTGCTTACAGTATCATCCTTTACACCTAGATCATGCACCCATTTGGACTTGATTTTGGTATATGGTGTTAGATAGTGGTCTATGCCCAGTTCCTGCCATACTGTATTCCAGTTTTCCCAGCAATTTTTGTCAAATAGTGCATTCTTATCCCAAAAACTGGGGTCTTTGGGTTTACCGAACAATAGATTGCTATATTCATTAACTGCTGGGTCTCCTGCACCTAATCTATTCCATTGATCAAGTACTCTACACCTCTGCCAGTACCAAGCAGTTTTGATGACTGCTGCTGTATAATACAGATTAAGATCTGGCAAAGCTAGTCCACCTTCCCTAGCGTTTCTTTTCATTAATTCCCTTGATATTCTAGACCAT
Source organism: Gymnobelideus leadbeateri (assembly GCA_011680675.1). NCBI lineage: Eukaryota > Metazoa > Chordata > Mammalia > Diprotodontia > Petauridae > Gymnobelideus > Gymnobelideus leadbeateri. The sequence continues at coordinate 227,663 of WOXC01010708.1, forward strand.
TTGTTTTTCCAAATAAATTTTGTTGTTATTTTGTCTAACTCTAGAAAGTAGTTTTTTGGTAAATTGATTGGTATGGCACTAAATATATAGTTTAGTTTGGGTAAAATTGTCATTTTTATTATATTAGCTCGACCCAGCCACGAGCAATTGATATTTTTCCAACTATTTAGATCTGCTTCTATTTGTGTGAGAAGTGTTTTGTAGTTGTGGTCATATAGATTCTCGGTTTGTTTTGGCAAGTAGATTCCCAAATATTTTATAATGTCTACAGTGACTTTAAATGGGATTTCTCTTTCTATCTCTTGCTGTTGAGTTTCATTAGAGATGTACAGGAATGCTGAGGATTTATGTGGGTTTATTTTATATCCTGCAACTTTGCCAAATTTATTTATTGTCTCTAGTAGTTTTTGACTTGATTCTCTAGGATTCTCTAAGTGTATCATCATATCATCTGCAAAGAGTGATAGCTTGGTCACTTCTTTACCTAATTTGATTCCTTTGATTTCTTTTTCTTCTCTAATTGCTACTGCTAGTGTTTCTAGTACCAAATTGAATAAGAGGGGTGATAGTGGGCACCCTTGTTTCACTCCTTATCTTATTGGAAAGACTTCTAGATTATTCCCATTGCATATAATACTTGCTGATGGTTTTAAATAGATGCTATCAACTATTTTAAGGAAGGCTCCATTTATTCCTATACTTTCTAGTGTTTTTAATAGGAATGGGTGTTGTGAAAGAAAAGCCTTTTCTGCATCTATTGAGATGATCATGTGTTTTCTGCTAGTTTTATTGTTGATGTGCTCAATTATACTGATAGTTTTCCTAATATTAAATCATCCTTGCATTCCTGGAATGAATCCTACCTGATCAGAGTGTATTATTTTTGTGATAAGTTGTTGGAGTCTTTTGGCTAATATTTTATTTAGAATTTTTCTGTCTAAATTCATGAGGGAAATTGGTCTATAATTTTCTATCTCTGTTTTATCTCTTCCTGATTTAGGAATCAGTACCGTATTTGTGTCATAAAAAGAGTTTGGTAGGACTCCTTCTTCACTAATTTTCCCAAACAATTTGTAGAGTATTGGAATCAATTGTTCTTTAAATGTTTGATAGAATTCACTAGTAAACCCATCTGGCCCTGGAGATTTTTTCCTAGGGAGTTCATTGATGACTTGTTTGATTTCTTTTTCTGAGATGGGGTTATTTAGGTAATTCACTTCCTTTTCAGTTAATCTGGGCAACTTGGGATTTTGTAAATATTCATCCATTTCACTAAGATTGTTATATTTATGTGCATACAATTGGGAAAAATAATTACTCATTATTTTTTGAATTCCTCTTCATTGGAGGTAGATTCACCCTTTTTATTTTTGATACTCTTAATTTGGTTTTCTTCTTTCTTTTTTTTATCATATTGACAGGGTCTATCAATTTTGTTGATTTTTTCATAAAATCAGCTCTTAGTTTTATTTATTAATTCAATAGTTTTCTTAATTTCAATTTTATTAATCTCACCTTTGGTTTTCAATATTTCTAATTTAGTACTAAATTGGGGATTTTCAATTTGTTTTTTTTCTAACTTTTTCAATTGCATGTCCAATTCATTGACCTCCCTTCTCTCTGCTTTAATTAAGTATGCACTCAGGGATATAAAACTTCCCCTGAGAACTGCCTTTAGTGCATCCCACAAATTTTGGTATGTTGTTTCATTATTATCATTATCTTGAATGAAATTATTGATTGTTTCTATAGTTTCTTTTTGACCCACCAATTTTTTAGGATTAAATTGTTTAATTTCCAATTAGTTTTTAGTCTATCTTTCCATGGCCTTTTATTGCATATAATTTTTATTGCATCATGATCTGAGAATGATGCATTTAATATTTCTGCCTTTCTGCACTGGATTGTGAGGTTTTTATGCCCTAGTACATGGTCTATTTTTGAGTATGTACCATGCACTGCTGAAAAGAAAGTAAATTCCTTTTTATCCCTCTTCAGTTTTCTCCAGAGATCCATCATATCTAGTCTCTCTAAGATTCTATTCACCTCCTTAACTTCTTTCTTGTTTATTCTGAGATTAGATTTATCGAGTTCAGAAAGGGGAAGATTAAGGTCTCCCACTAGTATAGTTTTGCTATCTATTTCTTCCTCTAATTCCTTTAACTTCTCCTCTAGGAATGTGGACGCTATACCACTTGGTGCATATATATTAAGTAGTGATATTGCTTCATTCTGGATGGTGCCTTTTAGTAGGATATAGTTTCATTCCTTATCTCTTTTAATTAGATCCATTTTTGCTTTTGCTTTATCTGAGATAAGTATTGCTACCCCTGCTTTTTTTACTTTAGCTGAGGCATAATAAATTTTACTCCAACCTTTTACCTTTACCCTGTGGGTATCTCTTTGCTTCAAATGTGTTTCTTGTAGACAGCATATTGTGGGATTATGGTTTTTAATCCATTCTGCTATCCGCCTCTGTTTTATGGGAGAGTTCATCCCATTCACATTTAAAGTAATAATGACTATCTGTCTGTTCCCCTCCATCGTATTCCCTCCCCTGTTTATGTTTTTGTTTCTTCCTTCTTCTTTCCCCTCCTTGAAGTTTCCCCTTTTGACCACCCCCTCCCTCAGTGTTCCCACCCAGTGATCCCCCTTCTTAAACTACCCTCTCCCCTTACTACTGTTTCCCTCCCTTCTAATCCCCCCTTTAGTCTCCTCTTCTTCACCCCCCCCTTACCCTTCTGCTTTCTAAAGGATGCAATAAGTTTTTATACTTATCAGAGTAAATTACACCCCATTTGATTCGAAACCAATGAGAGTAAATTTCAAACAGTGCTCCTCTCCCTCCCTACTTTTCCTCTATTTAATGAATTTATGTGTCTATTCACATTAAAATCTTAAACTTCACTGATTTAAGTTGATCCCTCTTTGAACCAGAACCAGTGAGAATAGTGTTTAAATGATGTTCCTCTCCCTCTTTCTTTCCCTTCTTCTATAGTGTGTTTTAATGCCTCTTCAGATGGCATATTTTACCTTTTCCTATCTAATCCTTTCCTTTTTCCAATTACAGTCTCTTTGATCCCCTTAAGAGTTTTTTTTTTTTTTAAGACATCAGGTTAGTGCATTCATACCCACACCCTCTATCTAGGTATAACCCTTTTGAAGGTCATGATAATCATAAAGATTTTGAATATTGACAGTTATCAGCTCCACATATAGGGATGTGAACATTTTGCTCTTGTTGCATCCCAAGTAATGAGCGTGTGTTTGTGCATGTGGTTGTGTGCACTTATGCATGTGTGAGTCTGTGTTTCTCTTGTTTACCTTTTTATGTCTTTCTTGAGTCTTGTAATTGGAGATCAAATTTTCCATTGAGCTCTGGCTTTTTCATCAGGAACATCTGGAAGCCCCTTATTTCATTAAATGACCATCTCTTTGCCTGGAAGATTATGCTCAGTTTTGCCGGATAGTTAATCCTTGTTTGTACTCCTAGCTCTCTTGCCCTGCGAAATATCAAATTCCAGTCCCTCTACTCTTTTAATGTAGAAGCTGCTAGGTCTTGTGTGATCCTAACTGTAATTGCTCGATATTTGAATTGTTTCTTTTTGGCTGCTTGTAGAATTTTTTCTTTAATCTTGTGATTCTGGAATTTAGCTACTATATTTCTTGGAGTTTTCCGTTTGGGATCTCTCTCAGGAGGAGTCCGGTGAATTCTTTCGATAGCTATTTTATCTTCTGATTCCAGGACCTCAGGACAGTTTTCTTTGACAATCTCTTGGAGGATGTTGTCTAGGCTGCTTTTTTCGTCATGGCTTTCTGGTAGACCAATAATTCTTAGGTTGTCTCTCCTGGATCTGTTCTCTAGGTCAGTTATTTTTCCAGTGAGATATTTTACATTTTCTTGCAATTTTTCGATCGTCTTGTTCTGTTTGATTGACTCTTGCTGCATCATAGAGTTCTGAGCTTAAATTTGATTGTTTCTAATTTTTATTGAATTTCAGTCTTCAGTTATCTTTTGAAGTTCCTTTTTTAGGGAAGTATTTTCTCCAATTACTTCACTGAGACGTTTTTTCCAAGTTGGTCACTGCTTCCCTGATTTGGTCTTTAAAATTTTTCTTAAGCTCCTCCAGGAATGCTATTTGGGCTTGAGACCAGATCATGTTTCCTTCTGTGGTCTCAGGTGTGGGTAGAGAGTCTATATTGCTCTGTGTATTTTCTTGTTCTTGTCCTGCATAGTATGCTTGAATAGACTTTCTTGCCTTCCCCTTCTCCTTCTCAGCTTCTTTTTTTTCCCATTGTGACTTCCTGTTTCTTAGTTTCTCAGACTATGAGTTTAGGGCCTGATCCTTGACTTTGAATACCTCTGGGTGGCCAGTTTATGTCTAAGTCAGGGAAGTCAATGAGGGATGTAGATGTCTAGGTGTGGGTGTGTCTGATCACTTCAGATTTCTGCCTCTATACCCTGGGGCTATAAGTAGGCTTTTGTTGGTGATGTGAGGTGGGGCTTGTTGGGACCCCACCCTCTCTTCTCTTCAGACTCCTGGCTGTCCAGTTACACCCCTTCTTGGAGACTCTCAAGTCTGGGGCTATTTCCATTAACTTGGGATTTCAATCTGGGTGGGAGACTTATCTTTGGGTTTTCTGCTTCATGAAGGAGAGATGGGAGCATCTGAGCAGCTAGAATTTACTTTGCCACTCCAGCCCCTGTATTATACAGGCAGGCAGTTTCTAAACTTCCAGGCTGGGTGCCAAATGCAGCCACAGAAGCTTCTCTTTCCACTGAGGGTCCAACTCTCCTACCTGGCTCCAATGATCCTATCCGTCTGAGAGATGACTGTGATTCGTCCTTGGTAAGTCTGCAGGCTGGGGCTTTTGCTCTCTCTGGTGTAGTCTGCTTGTCTGCTCTTAGGTCTGGACTGTGCAGAACCCATGCACTCTGCACTCGACCAGTCTGGACACACTGGGCAACCTCCTGGGCTGGACTCTGCCACACTTCGTCTTCCAGTGGGCTCCGTCACTCTGGATTCTGCTTAGATTCACCCTTTGAGCCTTAGTGACCGAGGAGCTCAGCGAAGTTACTGCTTCCTTTCTGCCATCTTGGTTCCTCCCCCTACTTTCAAGAATTCTTGTGGAAAAAACCAGAGTTGAATAGAAAATTTGACATTCAGACGCAAGAAGCAAGAGATACTTGAGAAGGTAATCAGGGAAAAGAAATCAAAAAGAACTAATCAAAGTTGAACTATTTACATTCGTACATGGAAAAACAACAACTGTGACAGATGAAACCTTCCTCATTATGGAAATAATTGAAGAAGGGTATATGGACATATGAATACATATATGAATGTGTGTATATATGTTTACAGTTGTATATGGATAGAGGGCATAGGTTGAATTTGTTGGGAAGGGAGGATATTCAAGGGGTGAAATTATGAGGTGAGAGAGGAAAGTGGCAAGAGGAGATGGGGAGAGACAGGGTGGGGTAAACTATCTCATGTAGAAGAGGCAAGGGGAAGTAGTTGCAGAGGAGGGGAAGAACAGGAAGGCAAAAAGGCAAAACCATATTCTCATTGAATTTGGCTCAGGGAAAGAATGACATACATACTAAATGGGATATCTCACCCAGGAGGGGAGTAGGGGTAAGGGCATGAGAGGGGCGGTGATGGATGGGAGGGCATTCTGGGGGGAGGGGAGGTTGGAAGTACCCACTTTAGAAGAGGGACAGGATCAAAGTAGGGAATAGATTAGGTGGGGGGGTGGGATGGGTAGGAAGGAAATATAAGCAGTCTTTTACAATGTATCTACTATGGTAATGTTTTGCATAGCTATACATGTACAACACATACTGAATCGCTTATCTTTCCAGAGGGAGTGGGTGACAAGGGAGGAAGGGAATGGATCTGAAATTTGAAGTCTTAAAATTAAATGTTTCAAATGTATATAAATACTATTATTCGTACTGTTTTGCATGTAATTGGGACATAAGATATTCAGGCATTGGGGCTCAGAGATTCACCTTGCCCTAATGGCAAAGTAGAAGGGGGTATGGGAGAAGATATGGGAGAGAGCAGATTGAATGAGGGGATATCTGGTGGGATTGCTATTCTGGGGTTGTGGGTAGGGAAAAAATGGGGAAAAAATTGTAACTCAAAATCTGGTGGAAATGAATGATGTAAACCAGAAGTTAATAAAGTGTTTGTTAAAAAAAGAAAAGAAATGCAAAACATGAGATAAAAAAAAGAACACACAAATATTTATGAATATTATGGATTCCTTTACCACTGCTTAAAATAAATGTTAAATATAATGAATTATAAAAAAGGAATAGCAAATTTTACAGCCCAGTCCTCCCTTGCTCCCAACCTCTCACCGTCATCCTGGGAAGCAAATGCTATGAAGTTGCAGCCTGACAATTGCTCCTTCAGGTGATACAGTGATGGTTACTTAAGTCCCAGTAAAGAACATTCTTTCCATCCAAGTCCTTGGAACTATCAAATGGTTCAGAACCACATGATTAGTCAGTGGAAATGATTGTAAAGAAGAGCCATCATCATCTGCTTTGCTAATGCACCCTAAGAAACATGGGACTTTTCCCTCTGACTTTTAGATGAAACCTTCCATTTGTGTTATATCTCCCATTAGCCTATGAGCTTTTTTTTAGAATAGGAACATGTAAAAGTATATGTGCAATCCTTCTAGACAGCAATATTGCCCTAGAAGTGGACTCATGTGGCAGCAATAGACTGCCTATGGCAATGCAGGGGTTAAAAATCCCCAGATCCAGACTGTGTCAGGGGCCCCTAGCCGGCTAGGATACACGGTTGCCATGGCTTCCTACTTTGAGGAGCAGGACTTCGAGCCAGGAGTGCCAGAGGAACAGTACAGGCAGAATGCACTCCTGGAGCTGTTGCGGACACTTTTCAGTGGGATGGACATTGAGCTAGCATCTGCCGACTTCACCGACTGGGACCACTGCCTGCCTCCCCCTGCCACCAAGAGAGCTGTCCAGAGCCTGCCAAAAGCCATCTTCACAGGTGCCCAGGCTGACAAAGGTCTGAAGTGCCCTGTTTGCCTTCTGGAGTTTGAGGAGGGACAGATTGCCCTGGAGATGCCCTGCCAACACCTCTTCCATTCAGACTGCATTCTGCCATGGCTGGCAAGACCAACTTCTGCCCACTCTGCAGATGTGAGCTACCCACAGACAATGAAGAGTATGAGGAGTATAAGAAAGACAAGGCACGGTGGCAGCAGCAACGGCATCATCTTGAATACCTCCATGAAGCCATGTACATATGATGGGCTTCCTTTTCTCCTCCCAACACTTTTCCTTGTGTCAATTAAATGGTTTCCTCACCCTGAAAAAAAATCCCCAGATCCAGAAAAGGAGTTTCTGGACCAAGCTATCAAGTTGGAAAAAAAAATCAGAACCATTCCAAGACCATACCTCCTAGCCAGAAGAAGAGTTCTGGGACAAACTAAACAGAGGTGAACTTGTGGCAGATAGGAGCTAAAGCCAGAAAACAGAGAGGACTACAGACACAATAGGGTGAGCAAATTTGGGTTTTGCCTTTTACCTGTATTATGCATTGTATGGACTACACACATCTTGGAACAGTATATTTCACTTTGCTCTATAAAAAATGCCTCATTCCCAATCAGACGCCTTTACCTGCATGTCCCAAAGGCATATAAAACTCAGAAGGTTTAAAACAGAATTCATCTGCTTCCCTTCTAAGCCTACCACCTTTCCAACCTTCTTTACTTCTATTGATTGCAAACCCATCCATCCAGCAGTCACTCAGGTCACTTCAGGGTCATCTTTCCTTCCTCCCTCTCCATTGCCCTTCTCACATTCAATCATTTCTCAGGTAGATTCTTCTTCTTCTTCTTCTTCTTCTTCTTCTTCTTCTTCTTCTTCTTCTTCTTCTTCTTCTTCTTCTTCTTCTTCCACTACCACCACCACCACCACTACTACTACTACTACTACTACCACCACCACCACCACCACCACCACCATTTGCTTAATGTTTGAAGGTATGCAAAGCACTTTACATATATTATCTCATTTGATCCTTGAAACAACCTTGCAAAGTAGATACTGTAATTATCCTCATTTTACAGCTGAGGAAACTGAGGCTAAAAGAGATTAAGTCACTCATCCAGAGTTATACAACTAGCAAGTGAGAGAGAAAGAACTTGAACTCAAGTCTTCTTGACTCAAAGTCCAACACTTTGTCCCTGTGCCTGCTACCAACTCCCCAACATCATTCCCATCTGTCTCTCCCCACCACAAGTACACTCACTCCACTCATTTTTCCTTTCACTGTTAATTCCCAATATTTCACTCACTGTTTAACTCACCTGATGAACCCCACAGTTTCAACCTTACTCCAACAATGACAATCCAGCTCTGTCTTATTTTGATATTTGAAGAATAAACCTGCTCTATCTTCTTTCAAGTAATGAATAAAAACATTGACCCAGGTTGACCTGAGGGAAGAGTCCTGCAGCATACCAAATGGATATTCCCTCAAGGTTGACAATCCATTAACCATAACTTTCTGGTCAGTCATACAATCAGCTGCAAAAACACATAACTATTCTTTTATGCAGCCCACAGTTTTCCATCTTTTTCACAAAGATAGAAGAAATTTTGTCAAATACTTTCCTAAAACACAATATCTATGACACACCTCAATCTGTCACAAATCTAAATAAGGTTAGCCCGACATAATCTGTACTTGAAGAACCCAGGCTGGCTCCAATTAACTTTGATTCCACAACTAAGTACATTTTTTCTTGCTAGGGTTTTATGTCAAGATCATCAGTTTCTATTTTGCAGAATCCACCTTTTCACCCTGCTTGAAAACTGGGACAACATCTGACCATCTCCGGTTGTTTGGTATTTATCACATTCTCCACAATTCCTGGCAGCAGGTCATCAATCTTATCCACAAGCTCATTTAGTCCCCAGGGGTATCATTTGTCTGGGCCCGGAGATGAAATTTTTTAAAGGAGCTGGATGATCTCAATCTCCTCAGCCTTTCTGGAACATCCTATTGCCTGAAAAAAAATCAGATTTTTTCCCATTCTCAGTTTAATGCCATATTTTTTTTAGTTTTGTCACCTTTGTGATTCTGGGGCACTGAAGACAAGGGTGACAAAGAAAATGTGAGAGAAGCTTTCTTGAGTCTGACGGTCAGGATTCACAATGAGCTTTCCAGTGTTCTAACCTAAGGAAAAATAAAGACCAGAGAAGTACATTTTAACTGACTCATAATGAAATTGATTTTTCTTAGATTAACTTTCTTAATTATCTCTATATAAAAATTCTGAACAAACTTTAGATCTTACACTGTTTAAACCATAAATTATTTAGAGGAGAGAGGGCTCACCATGTGACAAGAATTATTAAGAAAACTGGAAAGTGTTTTGACAGAAATTAATATTAGATGAGAATCTTATCCCATTTACCACAAGTAGTTCAAAATGACTGAGACAAGTGCTAGTAATTACATCCCCTACATTTAACAATACAACTTCTTCCTCCTCAATTCCCCCCTCTCCATCCCTTATAACAAACATCAAAATGGAGAAAAAAAAATTAGTTTAGTGAAACTAACCAATATATGAACCAATTCTGAAAGTATATGCAATAATACATACATACATATATACATACATACATACATATATATATATATATATATATATATATATATATATATATATATGTGTGTGTGTGTGTGTATATGTATATACTGTCTCTCACTTGAGACCCAAACTTCTGACCCAAACATTAAAGACTGTGGTTTATATAAGCAAGTGCTTAAAAAAGCGTAATGAACTAAGATGAATATGATATTCAAATCTATGCTTTAAATAAAGGTATAACAAAGTTAAGAGTGGTGCAGTAGATAGATTGCCAGATCTGAAGTCAGGAAGACTCATCTCCTGAGTTCAAATCTGGCCTCAGACATTTACTAGCTGTGTGACCATGAGAAAGTCACTTAAAATCTTGTTTGCTTTAATTTCCTCATATATAAAATGAATTGGAAAAGGAAATGGCAACCCATTCCTCTATCTCTACCAAGAAAAGTCAGACAAAACATAAAAATGGTTGAATGGGGCGGGGGGGGGGGCAAGATGGCTGAGTAGAAACAACACTTCCAAGGTACTCTCCCCAATATCACTTCCAAACAATGTAAAAGGTGGATTCTGAACAACTTCTGGAGCTCCAGCACCCACAGAACGACACAGATAAGCTAACCTCCCGCTGAGAAAGCCCAGCAGCCCTGCAGGGAGTGGCCATCACATCACAATGGTCTGGGAGCCAATCACAGGCCTGCATGAGCTGCAATTTTAGCCACAGGGCAGCCTGGCCAGCAGCAGGCTGGAGGGACCTGAGAACACCAGCAGCTGTGTCGATTCCAGAATTATCAACACTGATATGCCTAGGACAAAGTGAGAGGTTAGTGCCCTATGGACTTTGGGACCAGTATTTGGGGAACACACTGGCTTCCCCTCAGGGAAAGAAGCTGCTGAGGAGAGGGGCACAGAAGCCATTTTGCAGCTTCAGTGGCAGCTCCAGCTCCTGGTCTGGGAAATGTAGGGAGATCCAGCAATCAGTCTAGGGGTTAATCACTCTTGCTTTAACCTGCTTGGATCTGGATTGTGTTCTTGGGGGGAGGTCTGGGGTGGGTATCCAACTTGCCAGAGCTTGTGGAAGCTTTACAGAGGTCACCCATCTAATACCTATGGAAGTTGTGAAGACCCCAACATTTGGAAAGGAAGCTGCCCTGGCTGGTGGCAGGGTCCTACTGTGGCAACAAGCCCCAAAATCAAGTAATTAAGTGGCAACATGACTAGGCAAAGAAAACAAAATAAAAGGGAAAATGCAACATTAGACTCCTATTTTGGGGGCAAAGAGGATCAAAGCATGGAACAGGAGGAGGACTGTGAGGTCAGAACTCCTGCTCCAAAAGCCCCAAATGAAAATATGATCAGGGTACAGGCTATAGAGGACCTTAAAAAGGATTTTTAAAAACCAAATAAGAGAAGTGGAAGAAAAATGGGGAAGAGAAATTAAAAGGAAGCAGGAAAACTATGAAATGACAGTCAACAGCCTGACTGAGGAAAATAACACATTAAAAATAGACTAACTCAAATAGCAAAGGAGGCTCAGAAGGGCAATGAGGAGAAGAATGCCTTAAAAAACCGAATTTGCCAGATGGAAAAAGAATCTCAAAAGCTCACTGAGGAGAATCATTCCTTCAGAATTAGACTGGAGCAAATGGAAGCTAGTGACTTTATGAGAAATCAAGATGCTGTTAAACAGATCCAAACAAATGAAAGAATAAAAGGCAATGTGAAATAACTCGTGGGAAAAACCACTGACCTGGAAAATAAATTGAGGAGAGATAATTTAAAAAATTTTGGACTACCTGAAAGCTATGATCAAAGAAAGAACCTAGAAATCACCCTTCAAGAAATTCTCAAGGAAAATTGCCCTGATGTTTTAGACCCAGAGGGGGAAATACAGGATGAAAGAATCCACCGATCACCTCCTTAAAAAGATCCCCAAAAGAAAACTCCTAGGAATATTTTAGCCAGATTCCAGAATTCCCAGATGAAGAAGAAAATACTACAAGCAGCCAGGAAGAAATAATTCCAATACTGTGGAAACACAATCAGAATAGCACAGGACCTGGCAGTGTCTACACTGAGGGATAGAGGGGCATGGAATATGATATTCCAGAGGGCAAAAGAGCTGGGATTGAAGCCAAGGGTCACCTACCCAGCAAAACTGAGTGTCTTGTTTCAGGGGAAAATATGGTCATTCAGTGGAATAGAGGACTTTCAAGCATTCTTGAGGAAAACCCAGAGTTGAATAGAAAATTTGACATTCAGACACAAGAAGCAAGAGATACTTGATAAGGTAATCAGGGAAAAGAAATCAAAAAGAACTAATCAAAGTTGAACTATTTACATTCGTACATGGAAAAACAACAACTGTGACAGATGAAACCTTCCTCATTATGGAAATAATTGAAGAAGGGTATATGGACATATGAATACATATATGAATGTGTGTATATATGTTTACAGGTACACATGGATAGAGGTCACATGTTGAATTTGGTGGGAAGGGATGATACTTAAGTGGTGAATTAAGAGGTGAGAGAGGAAAGTGGCAAGAGGAGCTGGGGAGAGACAGGGTGGGGTAAACTATCTCATGTAGAAGAGGCAAGGGGAAGTAGTTGCAGAGGAGGGGAAGAACAGGAAAGCAAAAAGGCAAAACCATGTTCTCATTGAATTTGGCTCAGGGAAAGAATGACATATATACTAAATGGGATATCTCACCCTGGAGGGGAGTAAGGTTAAGGGGCATGGGAGGGGGTATCATGGAGGGGAGGGAATTCTGGGGGGAGGGGAGGTTGGAAGTACCCACTTTAGAAGAGGGACAGGATCAAAGTAGGCAATAGATCAGGTTGGGGGTTGGGATGGTTGGGAGGGAAATATAAACAGTCTTTTACAATATATCTATTATGGTAATGTTTTGCATAGCTATACATGTACAACACATACTGAATTGCTTATCTTCCCAGACAGAGTGGGTGACAAGGGAGGAAGGGAATGGATCTGAAATTTGAAGTTTTAAAATTAAATGTTACTAATATATATATAAATACTATTATTAATACTATTTTGCATGTCATTGGAAGATATGATGTGCAGGCATTGGGGCACAGATACTCAACTTGCCCTAATGGCAAAGTCAAAGGAGGTATGGGAGAAGATATGGGAGAGAGCAGGTTGGAAGAGGGGATATCTTGTGGGACTGCCAGTCTGGGGTGATGGGTAGGGGAAAAATGGGGAAAAATTGTAACTCAAAATCTTGCTGAAATGAATGATATAAACCAGAAGTTAATAACGCATTTGTTAATTTTTTTAAAAAAATGGTTGAACCACAACAAAAAACAAAACAAAACAAACAAACACACACAAAAAAAACCCCTAAACCTAACACGTTTATGGTAGAATAAGGGAAATGTTTTAAAACTTTAAGAAAGTCTTTATCATAACAATTGTGGGGCTTCAAAATCATGTTCATGTAGAACTTCATTTTGCAAATGTAGTATACTGGTCATATTTTTCATTATATTTATTTGCCTTTGTGCTTTATCCCTCTCTAAGGCCACAAGTTCCATGAGGAGAGATAAAATGGTCTAGTAAAAGAGGATTGGAGTTAGAGCCAGAAAGCTTAAATTCAGATATGACTGGAACACTTACTACCTATGGGCCTCAGCTTGCTCATCTATAAAATGGGGATATTGATACTTATGTTAACTACATATCAATGTTTTGTGAGTACAATACTTTGTATACTTTAAAGAAGTGATTTTCAATTGTCTGCACCCGAGATCCATTTACACCCTTAAAAATCACTAAGGATGGGGGTGGAGACAAGATAGTGGAGTAGAAACAGGACTTCCACTCAACTGCTGCTTCCACCTCCTCCAATATATGTAAAAAATGACTCTAAACAAACTTCAGAGCTACAGAAGCCACAAAGTGACATAGAGAAACTAACCTTCCACTGAAGACAGCCTGGCAGGCTGCCAGGAAGGGACCATCACAGTACTCTGGGAGCAGAGTCCAGCCCTGCATGAGCCCAAGGTTTTAGCCTTATGACAGCTACAACTGGCCCAGGCTGGAGGGACATTGGGAGAGTCAATCACCAGCAGCTGTGGTGGTTGCCACAATTATAAACCCATAAATGCCAAAGACAAAGTGAGATGTCAGTGTACATTGGGAACAAGGGGTCTGGGAGTGTGGTCAAGCCTCTGCCCCTCCCCACCCCCCACACTCCCCAAGAGGGAGAAGCAGCTGAAGCATGGTGGCTGCTGTCATATGGCTGCTTCAGAGCTCCTAGCCTGCAGATTGGAGGGGGATGAAGCAAACAGTCTGAGGGGTAATCTTGCTTGCTTTAACATGCTTTGATCTGGATCACTGTCTAGGACTAAGGTTCTGGGCTGAATGACCAGTGTGCCAGAGCATATGGATTTTTCAGAGAGGGCACCCAACAAATAGCTCTGACAGCAGAGTTCTACTGTGGCAAAAAGATCAAAAGTCAAGGAAGTGAGTGGCAACATGAGCAAGCAAAGGAAGCAAAGCAAGCACAGCAATCTGACTTTACACTTCTATTTTGGGGACAAAAAGGATCAATGAATGGAACAGGAGGAAGACAATGAAGTCAGAACTCCTGCAGCAAAAGCTTCCAAGAAAAATATGAGCTGGTTACAGGACATAGAGGAGCTTAAGAAGTATTTTGAAAACCAAATAATAGAAGTGGAGGAAAAATTGGGAAGAGAAGTGAGAATGATGCAAGAAAATCATGAAAAGAGAGTCAACAACCTGATTGAAGAAAGTAACACCTTAAAAAACAGACTAACTCAAATGGCAAAAAGGTTCAAAATGTCAATGAGGAAAAGAATACCTTAAAAACTTGAATTTGCCAGATGGAAAAAGAACCTCAAAAGCTCACTGAAGAGAATCATTTCCTTCAGAATTAGATTGGAGCAAATGTAAGCTAGTGACGTTATGAGAAATCAAGATACTAGTAAACAGATCCAAACAAATGAAAAAATAGAAGGCAGTGTGAAATATGTCATTAGAAAAACTACTGACTTGGAAAATAGATCCAGGAGAGATCATTTAAAATTTTTTGGACTAACTGAAAGCCATGATCAAAAAAGAACCTAGAAATCATCCTTCAAGAAATTCTCAAGGAAAATTTCCCTGATATTTTAGAACCAGAGGGGAAAATAGGGGTTGGAAGAATCCACCAATCACCTCTTAAAAATATCCCCAAAAGAAAACTTGTAGGAATATTCTAGCCAGTTTGCGGAGTTCTCAGATCTAAGAGAAAATATTACAAGTAGCCAGGAAGAAACAATTTCAATATTGTGGAAACACAATCAGTATAACACAGGATCTGGCAGCTTCTATAATGAGGGATAGAGGGGCTTGGAATATGATATTCTGGAGGTCAAAGGAGTTGGGATTAAAACCAAGAATCACCTACCCAGCAAAACTGAGTATAATGTTTCAGGGTAAAATATGGTCACTCAACGAAATAGAGGACTTTCAAGCATTCTTGATGAAAAAACCAGAGTTGAATAGAAAATTTCACATTCAGATACAAGACACAAGAGAAGCATGAGAAAATAAACAGGGAAAAGAAATCATAAGGAACTTCTCAGAGTTGAACTATTTACATTCCAACATGGAAAAATGATAATTGTAACTGATTAAACTTTTCTCAGTATGAGAATAGTTGAAGGGAATATAATTGTGTGTTTGTGTATATATGTATGTGTATATATATGTATATATATATATATATATATATGTCTGTGTGTGTATGCATGCATATATATGTCTATATAGGAGGATATATGGGCATATGAATACATATGTGAATGTACGTATATATTTGTACAGGTATAGATAGACAGAGGGCCCAGGACCAATTGAGTAGGAAGGTATGACAATTAAAAGGTGTAATTGAGAGGTGAGATAAGAATATGAGAAGATGCGGAGAGACAGAATGGGATAAATTATCTCATATAGAAAAGGCAAGAAAAAACTGTTACAATGGAGGGGAAGAACAGGAAGGCAAAAGGGAATGGGTCAACCTTACTCTCATTGAAGTTGGCTTAGGGAGGGAATGACATACACACTAAATAGGGTATCTCACCTTACAGGAGAATAGGGGAGAAGGGGATGATAGGGGAGATGATGCAACGGAGTGCATGTTGGAGGGGAAGGAAGGTGGAAGCACCCACTTTTGAAAAGGGACAGGAACAAAGTAGAGAATAGAACAAGTCCGGGGCGGAATAAGATGGAGGGAAATATAGTCATTCTTTCACAGCATATCCACTATGGAAATGTTTTGCATAGATACACATGTATAACCTATATTGAATTGCTTATCTTCCCAGTAAGGGTGGGTGATGAAGGAAGGAAAAGAATCTGGAATTTAAAGTTTTAAAATCAAATGTTTAAAATATACATAATGTTGCTTTTGTTTTTTCTTTTTAAATTTTTTTTTACCTGCAACTGAGAAATAAGATATACAGGCACTGGAGCATAGAGATCCATCTTGCCCTACTAGAAAGTCAGAGAGGGAATGGGGAAGGATATAAGAAAGAGTGGATTGTGGAAAGGTTATTCAGTGGCATTGCTGTTTTGGGTTGGTGGGTAGGGGAAAGATGAGGAGAAACTTTGTAACTCAAAATCTTGTGGAAATGAATGATGTAAACTAAAAATTAACATAAAATTTAATTGAAAAAGTTACTAAGAATTATCTCAAAGAGCTTTTTTTAAAAAAAGAAGTTTTTAACATGTGTGTATAAGTACACTCACATATATACACATATACCTATGATCCTTAGCTTGGCTCTGTGCTTCCCTTCTTCAATTTCAATATGTTTTGAATAGTGAGAATATTTTATTTTGTTTTTTTAAATATTTAATTTGCTTTATTTATTTATTTTGGTTTTTTTATATTTTATAATTTTTTCCCCAACATTAAATTTATTTTTATTTATTTATTTATATTTGAAACATTTAATCTTAAGACCTTGTATTTCAGATCCATTTCTTTCCTCCCTTGTCACCCATTCCCTCTGGGGAGATAAGTAATTCAGTATATGTTGTACATGTCTAGCTATACAAAACGTTATCATAGTAGATATATTGTACAATGCTGCTTATAATTCCCTCCCACTCATCCCACCCCCGACCTGGTCCATTCCCTACATGATCCTGTCCCTCTTCTATAGTGGGTATTTCCAACCTCCCCTCCCCCAAGGATGCCCTCCCATCCATCATCCCTCCTCTCATCCCCCTTCCCCCTATTCTGCTGTAGTTTGAGATATCCCATTTAGTATGTATGTCATTCTCTCCCTGAACCAAATTCAATGAGAACGTGGTTTTGCCTTTTTGCCTTCCTATTCTCCCCCTCCCTTGCAACCATTTCCCCTTGCTTCTTCTACATGAGATAGTTTGCCCTACCATGTCTCTCCCCATCTCCTCTTGCCACTTTCCTCTCTCACCTCATAATTTAACCCCATAATTATCATCCCTTCCCAACAAATTCAACCTGTGCCCTCTATCCATGTATAACTATAAACATATATACACACATTCACATATGTATTCATGTGACCATACACCCTTCTTCCATTATTTTCATAGTGAGAAAGATTTCCTCAGTCACAGTTATTGCTTTTCCATATAGGAATGTAAATAGTTCAACTTTGATAAGTTCCTTTTCCTGATTACCTTCTCAGGCATCTCTTGCTTCTTGTGTCTGGATGTCAAATTTTCTATTCAATTCTGTTTTTTTCCTCAAGAATGCTTGAAAGTCCTCTATTCCACTGAATGACCATATTTTCCCCTGAAACAAAATACTCAGTTTTGCTGGGTTGGTAACCATTGGGTTCATTCCCAGCTCTTTTGCCCTCTGGAATATAATATTCCATGCCCTTCAATCCCTCAGTGTAGAAGCTGCCAGGTCCTGTGCTATTCTGATTGTGTTTCCACAATATTGAAATTGTTTCTTCCTGGCTGCTTGTAGTATTTTCCCCTTGATCTGGGGATTCTGGAACCTGGCTATAATATTCCTGGGAGTTTTCTTTTTGGGATCTTTTTCAGGAGGTGGTCGGTGGATTCTTTCAACCTCTATTTTGCCCTTTGGATCTAAAACATCAGGGCAATTTTCCTTGAGAATTTCTTGAAGGGTGATTTCTAGGTTCTTTCTTTGGTCATGGCTTTCAGGTAGTCCAATAATTTTTAAATTGTCTCTCCTGGATCTATTTTCCAGGTCACTGGTTTTTCCCATGAAATATTTCACATTGCCTTCTATTCTTTCATTTGTTTGGATCTACTTAACAGCATCTTGATTTCTCATAAAGTCATTAGCTTCCATTTGCTCCAATCTAACTCTGAAGGAATGAATCTCCTCAGTGAACTTTTGAGATTCTTTTTCCATCTGGCAAATTTGACTTTTCAAGGTATTCTTCTCCTCATTGCCCTTTTGGGCTTCCTTTGCCATTTGAGTTAGTCTATTTTTTTTAAAACAAATGCTTTTTTAACTTCTGTTTTACATCATTCATTTCTGCCAGATTTTGAGTTACAATCATTTCCTCCCCATTCTTCCCCTACCCAACCTCCCAGAATAGTAGTACCGCAAGATATCGCTTCCTCCAATCTGCTCTCTCCCATACCTTCTCCCATACCCCCATCGACTTTTCCATTAGAGGAAGGTGAGTCTTTGTGTCCCAATGCCTGCACATCTTATCTCCCTATTACAAGCAAAAGAGTATTAATAATAGTATTTATACATATTTGAAACATTTAATGTTATGACCTTGAATTTCAGATCCATTTCCTTCCTCCCTTGTCACCCATTCCCTCTTGGGAGATAAGTAATTCAGTATATGTTGTACATGTCTAGCTATGCAAAACATTATCATAGTAGATATATTGTACAAGGCTGCTTATAATTCCCTCCCACTCATCTCACCCCCTACCTGGTCCATTCCCTACATGTTCCTGTCCCTCTTCTATAGTGGGTACTTCCAACCTCCCCTCACCCCAAGGATGCCCTCTCATCCATCATCCCTCCTCACATCCCCCTTCCCCCTATCCTGCTGCAGGTTGAGATATCCCATTTAGTAAGTATGTCATTTTCTCCCTCAACCAAATTCAATGTTTTGCCTTTTTAGCCTTCCTTATTCTCTCCCTCCTTTGCAACCACTTCCCCTTGCTTCTTCTACATGGGATAGTTTACCCGACCCTGTCTCTCCCCATCTCCTCTTGCCACTTTCCTCTCTCACCTCAGAATTTCATCCCTTGGGTATTCTCCCTTCCCAACAAATTCAACCTATGCCCTCTATCCATATATAACTGTAACCATATACACACACATTTACATATGTATTCATATGACCACACACCCTTCTTCCATTATTTTCATAGTGAGAAAGATATCATCAGTCACAATTATTGCTTTTCCATATAGGAATGTAAATAGTTCAACTTTGATAAGTTCCTTTTGATTTCTTTTCCCTGATTACCTTCTCAGGCATCTGAAATTCGACTTTTTAAGACATTCTTCTCCTCATTGCCCTTTTGGGCCTCCTTTGCCATTTGAGTCAGTCTATTTTTTAAGGTGTTGTTTTCCTCAGTCAGGCTGTTGACCCTCATTTCATACTTTTTCTGCATCCTTCTCATTTCTCTTTCCAATTTTTCCTCCTCTTCTCTTATTTGATTTTTAAAGTCCTTCTTAAGGTCCTCTATGGCCTGCAACTCACTCATGTTTTCCCCTGGGGCTTTTGGAGCAGGACTTCTGACCTCACAGTCCTTTTCCCGCTCTATGCCCCCAAAATAGGAGTCTAGGGTTGCATTTTTCTGTTTCCTTTGCCTTGGCATGTTGCCACTTAATTACTTGACTTTTGGGCTTGTTGCCACACTATGGCCCTGCTGCCAGATGGGAATTTTCATCCTGAATGTTTGGGGGACAAGTTCTGCTTCTGGAAGCTGGAAACCCACCCACGACCTCCAGGCCAGATCACAATCCAAATCCAGGGAGGTTAAAGCTAGAGCGATTACTCCCCAAGACTGATTACTGCATCTCCCTATAGTTTGCAGGCCAGGAGCTGTTCCCAAAGTCCATAGGGCACTAAATTCTCACTTCGTGCTAGGCATGTCTAAGCTGATAATTCTGGAATCGCCACAGCTGCTGGTGTTCTGGGGTCTCTCCAGCTGGCTGCTGGCCCTGCCGCCCTGGGGCTAAAGCCTCAGCTCAGGAGGACCTGGGCTCGGCTCAGTGTGCTGTGCGCTGCCAGCTCCCAAAGCACTGCGTTGGTCCTTCTTGCAGGGCTGCTGGGTTTTCCTCAGTGGGAGGTTAGCTTCTCTGTGTCGTTCTGTGGGTGCTGGGGCTTCAAAAGTTGTTCAGAGTCCCCTTTTCCATAGTTTGGAGGGAATCTGGGGGCAGAGTGGCTTGGATGAGCTGTTTCTACTCAGCCATCTTGGCTCCGCCCCCTCAAGAATATTTTATTTTAATGTTGCTATTTTTTTGTTTCAAGTTTGCCCCTCACTTTTGTCTATTTACATTCCTAATCTATCTTCCTCTCTCTTGTTTTTGTTGAAACTATTTCTAGTCTGTTAATTACTTTTGCAGTGTAAGACATAACCTCTGCTCTCTTAATTCTCATTTTTTTTCAGATCATCAAGTAAGAGATTGTTGTGTTTCCATGTTCTCCTCAAATGTCATAGAATCTTCTGTCTCATTTAATGTTGGACATTTTTCTTTTTCTCCCCCCAAACATTTATTTATAGATATATGAAGTTACTTACTAGTTCTGGAGGCCATACTTCCTTCTCTTGTTGTTTCCTGTTTGATTTTTCTATTTATGTTCCAAGTCTTTGACTTTTCTTCTTTCTGAAATCTTTGATACTTTCAGTCTCCCCTTTTGCCCCTTTATTTTCCCTGTCATTTACTTTCTGATTTTCTTCCCTCTATTTGTGGTTTCCACGGGGGCTGGATCTCAAAGTGTTTCATCTTCCTCCCACAACCAACAAGAATCAAAGATTAATTGGATAATTTCTGTTACATAAAATGTATCCTTTTAGACAAAACCATTTCCATTAAAATTAGAAGAGAAAGATAGAACAAGGTGGGGGCGATTTCAGCAAGTTTCTCCAATAAAAGAATGAAACTGATTCAATTTGATAAGAATAATTACTCAACTGATAAATGGTCAAAGAATATGAATAGGCAGTTTTCTAAGGAAGAAAGCCAAGCTACCTAGTAGCCATATGAATATAAAATGCTCCAAATGCTTCCTAAGTACTTAAATTTAAAAACTCCAAGATTCTACTTCACATACATCAGATTGGCAAAGCCAATTTTTTAAGAGAAAATCACAAAAGTTTGAAGGTTTTGGACAGGGCACCTACCTCCACTGTTGGTGGAGCTATGAATTTGTCCAGAAATTCTAGATCTATACTCCCAAAGTTACTAAAGTATGCCTATCCTTTCTTCCAGTGATACCACTTTTACCCCCCAAAAGAGAAAAGGGATCTATACACATGCAGATGGAAGATCTTTTTGTGGTGCCAAACATGGATGACTTTTCACATAAAAATTCCAATTTGACTATTCAGTTTATGCTCAAAACTGATTAAAGTCTCCAATGAAATCTTCATATCTCTCTTCAAGAGAAGAGTTAAATTCAGTCTCTTAGGAAATCGATTCTGTTAGTTCTTTTTCTTTGTCCTCTGACCAGTCATCACATGAAATAGTATAACCAGCTCCTCATAGAATATTCATGGAATTCTCTCTATATATCTACATGTCCTAAAGATAGTTCTGACAAAAAGAATTTCATCCCCCTTTGTCAGTCTTTTCTACACATTATTCATAGATCCTCATTGATAATGGATAAAACATAGGCTTCCTAACTCCATAAGGAGAAGCACCTCATAAGAATACTTTTTTTCAACTGCCATTCAACCTCTAGTACAACCATTCCATTTGACTCTTCAAAATACAGTGCCACTACCTCTCATTCTAGCGGGACAGCCAAGTGAGACAGGAGTGCAAACTCCAATATCACAACATGGACTCTTATGACTCTTACATTTAACTAAATAGCATTCACTGTCAATTAAGTTATATTTTAATCATGATAAAAAGCTGATTAGGAATTTGTTCTTCAAGGAAATTCAACTGTTTTTTTTTAATTTGGTATTTTGAATTAATTAAATTTTTCTTAAACTAATTTGTGTGTTGGCACAATCAGAACAAAGCAATTAAACACATATATAGGTGTATATGTTAATAGTATACACATAGTATACATATACAGACATGTAATTGCAACACATGTGTGTTGTGTAATTATATTTCATATGGGTACATATATCTATCTATCTATATCTATACATATCTATATTTATATATAGATACATATATATATATATCATATACGTGTGTATGTGTTTATGTTCACATATATATACACATTGCAGTGTTGTAGTATGTTCAAGAAGACTAGTACCTCTGGTGTGAGGGCTTGCCAAGTTCTTTTCAGGGCTGCTTTCTACCTTTGCTGTCCATTTGATTCATCCAACTGTCTCCTATGGCTCCAAGAAACTGTAGCCTGTGCAGCATTCACACTCTGGTAAACCATTTTGGCAGATAAGCTGAACTAGGTTGAGGGTAACCAAGGGGAATCAAACCTGTTGTCCAGTTAAGGAGGTGTCTCCCCCAAGCATGTGAAGACTTTTCTTGGCAGAACAGGTAGATGAGAACAGTTTGTTCCAAAGGTGACTGAAGTAGGCACTGTGGCATGCTTAGAGTTTGGTTAAACATTGAAGATGCCAAGATTACCTCTTGCATCCCAAATCATCCACCAAAGGTATTGATTTTTTTCTTGCCACTAGACTTTGATGACTCTGGAAGAGAGATTGATGAATAGGACTTTGTGCAACTCTTCCTCACTTAAATACATTTTATGTGTGACTCAGACCAAAAAAATACATGCACATACCTGCACATACATATATGTGCATTGTACACACAGACACAGTGTGCATACCTACTCATATGTGCTCTACACATATACATGTGAATATTGGTAGCTTAACAAAATCCATACCATTCAAGATACGACATGTACTTTTGATGTATGTTAAACACTTAATTGATCAAAAAAGCATTTTCATTCATATAAATACAGAATTCATTGATGGCACTTATCTCCATTTAGTTGGTTTGGTGTTTACGGCTATTTGCATAGAAAGACAATCACAAACACTAAATCTACTGTCCTATAACCAATTTGAATATATTCTCTAGACATAATTCCATTCTAATTTTTTTGAGATTTCCAGTAGTAACATCATTAAAAAATATAATTCCCCTGAAACTGGTCGATTCCATGATAGGCATTTGTACCACCCCATCTTTTATTTGAGAAATGTTAAGGGAAATACCAGGGCCATTTTGATGCCAATCTCAAGCTCTAAGATGTTGTCTGAGTAGGTCTGGACTTTTCAGATGCTTTTGGTCCAGACCTTCACCATTAGGGTTGAGTCTGAACTGAACTGGTCTCAGGATGTGTTTGCAGGAATGGGCTGAAGGAAATGTTGAGAAGGAGGGAAAATTGGATTCAGTATCTCCCCGATTATCCTTTTTAGTACTTGTCTTTTATTCTTCCACATAGTGCTTCAGCTCTTCTCTCTCTAGCCTACTCAGTAGACTTTCCTCCTATCAAGGCCCCCTCAGCCTGGGACCTCACACTTCATCAGTACTCTCTGACTAGGGGGGTGGAAATCAGAGAGCTCATTCATAAGAGTGGTACCTTTCCTTCACCTTGCTTTTCAACTACCTTTGTGTATTTTCTTCACCCATTAGATTGTAAGATCCTTGAGGACAGAGATATTTGCCTTCCATTTTATCGCCAGCATGTAACACAGTGACAGGCACATAATTGTTACAAAACAAATGTTTATTGACTGACTGACTTGAAGGCATGAGGCTCTCAGTGAACTTATGTTGTCCTCTGGATGCCCAGACCTCACCTAGGTCTTCCCTCCATAGGAAGGACCACTTTTGCCAGCGTTCCCAACTCCATTCCTTTAATGACTTTAGATGATTGAGGAGAAGCAAACTCATGCTGAGGTAAGCACGTAAATACCTGCCTAAGCTAGTATAAAAGTGGATGCATATCAACCCAAAAGAATGAACCTCTCATGAAATTCAAGTCAATAAGATTAGTGGGCATATAAAATTGAATGGGGGAGGGGAGACTCTGAATAAGAACTAGGGTTCAGAATCTGAGACTAGAAGGAAAATGATGCTAGATCTCACTTTAAAAAAAGTTTTCCAATTCAAGGCTAATTAGCCTCAGTTACTTGGTATCTAACTGAGGAGAGTTCAAAACCTATCACTACTTAGAACAAAGAAATCATTAAATACATACTGACTAAATGATTGATTATGTGATAGTTCAATCTCCCAATGTCTTCATTTCAGTTGAACAAATTATTTTCATTTCATTTTCTAAGGCAGAATTTCTAGCCCTGTTTTGCAGCATCCCAGCCTCTAATTATGTCAAAGAGTGTTATAACAATTCTTCAAAAATTATGTTTACATTATTTTAGTTTTAAAATGAATGAGCATTCTACAATATTTTTAATAGTTGGGGGAAGGGGAAGTCTAGTGCTGGCCTTGGGAGGGGTGTGTTGAAAGATCAAAGGCATGATAATAGGATGATAATTTCAAAAGAGTCAAGAATTATTGCCCTAAGAAACATGAATTCATCCTTCCTTTTTATTCAACAGAGCCCAATACAGTAATGGAATAAAAAGCTTAATAAGTTTAAAGAAAGATCTTGATTTATTTAGTATTTGAAAAGTTAATCAAGCCTTTTTCTAAATTGAGAAAAATATGCAAAATCCAAGCTTGTCTCAAGAATCAATAAAAGGCAAAGAGACCTTAAACAACATTAAATAACCCAACTATACTTGAAATAATTGTTAATTGTGCTTCACAATTAAGTGCATGTGAGTAGACATTCATTAAACCAGGGAATAAACTACCTTTGTCCATGTGTCTTTTGGGGGGGGGGGTGCAAGGGGAGTAGATAAAGAGATACACAGAGACAGAAAGAAATAGAAGGACAGAGACAGACATAGACAAAAAGAGAGAGATTGCCAGAGACAGGCACAGAGATATAGATGGAGAGATAGAAATGAAGAGAAAAGGAAAAGGGAGGGATAGACATTCAGAGGTAAGGAATGACAAAGAGACAGAGAAAGAGATAGTGATAGAGAAACAGAGTGACTGCGTATCTGACCACCAGAAATCAGTCATCAGAGACCCAACAAATAAGGCAGTTCACCAAATTTCTGAGAGGAAGCAGAGAAAGGAAGCAGTGCAGGCAGGCAGAGACATGGTGAAAGAGGGGCATGGTATAGTGTGGCTCATCTTATTTGATATTTTGTGAATACTTCATTAAGATTACTAAGTTCTTGGCCTTTGGGAATTTCCAAGAAGTGTATTCCCTTTAAGTTCGTGTATTGCCCAGAAGTCACCAGCAAGCTTCCTGGAATTTTAATAAAACATTCCAGATATACCAGTAATTATTTTCAGATGCCACAATCCCTGCAAACAATGGGGGATCTATTTGGGGGCAAAGGCTTTCTAGCTGCCCTCAAATCAGGTCATGTTGATGACCATGAGAGTGACACGCAAGGGGGAATGAATGGTAGGAGATGATCACCCTGGCATGCATCTAGGTGAATCTGTCTCCTCATAGTGCTTCTAAGTTTTTTATATTCTTACTTTGATCTACATTGTCCTGATCATTCAGACCATCAAATGAAATTGTGGTATTTGTCTTTTTTTTTAAACATTCAACATTCTTTGTTAAATTAGCCATATTAAATATGCTTTCTTCCTTTCTTTTTTTTCTCTCTTTTTTTAAAGCAGACTTGCTATTTCTCCTCTATTCTCCTCTATTCTTGGAGTTATCCTCTTTTCACAAAGATTACCATATACTCTGGACCTTAAAGGAGTTGCCTGGGGCACCAAGGCTTTAAGAGACTTAGCTAGTCAAAAGGTAGTTAGGTGGTACATTGGATAGAGCACCATACCTAGAGTGAAGATAAACTAAGTTCAAATTCAACTTCAGATCCTTGGCACCTATTGTAATGGTAGTGATAATTTGAAGTTCTTCCCTGCCCCTTAATAGGCCTAACGGAATTTGAAGATCTTTCCTGCTTTGAAGATTTTCCCTACCCCATAATAGGCTGAATGTAATCACATGGAACCTGTGGTGGAAGGAGCCTTCTGAAAGGTGGAGTAGAGCCCACAGGAATCTGGGAGTCAGAGCAGCTAGACAGTAGGAGAGAGACAACCTAGCCAAGGAGACAGACAGGTTTGTGAGTATTTTTTTCTGAGAAGGCTAAAGGATGGTGTGGCTCCCTGCTGTGCTATGGTGTATTAACTATTTTGTTACTATGATGGTTCTGGTTTCCTGGTGTTGGGATTTGGTTTTCTGGCGCCTGAATAAAATTTTTGCTCCTGTGTTCTATAAGGAGAGTCTGTTATATTTTGCTATTGAGAACTATGCCAGAATATTTATAGTCACTGCCAGTGCTGTGAATATTGCATTGGTGCTACACCTATGTGACCCTTGGAACAATGTGAAAGAAAGTAGCATAGCAGTACAAGAGCTCAAACTGTATTACAAAGAGGTAATGATCAAAACAATCAGATAATGCCTAAGAAATAGAGTGGTGGATCAGTGGAATAGATTAGGTACGCAATTCATTGTAGCAAATGATCATAGTAATCTAGCATCTAAGACCAAAAATCCAAGCTTTTGGGACAAAATCTCACTATTTGACAAAAGCTGCTGAGAAAACTGGAAAACAATATGGCAGAAACTAGGAACAGATCAACATCTCACATCATATACCAAGCAAGAAAAAAGTCAAAATAGGTACGTGATTTATAAACAAAGTGTAATACCATAAGCAAATTAGGAAAGCATGGACTAATTTACCTGTCAGATCTATGGACAATGGAAGGATTTAGGATGAAAGAAGATGTAGAGAGCATTTCAAAATCTAAAATGGATGATTTTGATCATATAAAATTAAAAACTTTTTTCACAAACAAAACCAACACAACCAAAATTAGAAAGAAAGCAGAAAAATAGGAAAAAATAGAGCAAGTATCTCTGATAAAGACCTAATTTCTCGAATATATAGAGAATTGAATCATATTTATAAGAATACAAGCCATTCCCCAAATTATGGTCAAATTATGAACAGCCAGTTTTCAGAGAAAGAAATCAAAGCTATCTATAGTCATATGAAAAAATGTTCTTAATCCAGTGATAGTTTGATGGATCAATAGTTTGATTAGAGAAAGGGAAATTAAACAGCTCTGATATACCACCTCACACCTATCAGATTAG
The DNA here is from genome assembly GCA_011680675.1 of Gymnobelideus leadbeateri. Lineage (NCBI taxonomy): Eukaryota > Metazoa > Chordata > Mammalia > Diprotodontia > Petauridae > Gymnobelideus > Gymnobelideus leadbeateri. Next base: position 254,731 of record WOXC01010708.1, read on the forward strand.
CTTATGTGATAAAAAGGAAAATGATACATATTGGAGATGTGGGAAAACTGTGATGCTAATATACTGTTGGTGGACTTGTGAACTGATTCAACCATTCTGGAAAGTAATTTGGAACTATGCCCAAAGAGCAATGAAACTGGGCATACTCTTTGATCCAGCAATACCACTCCTAGGTCTGCATCCCAAAAAGATTTAAAAAAAGAATTTACTTGTACAAAAATATTTGTAATAGCTCTTTTTTTCTATAAATCAAGAAGATGCCCATTAATTGGGGAATAGCTAAACAAGCTGTGCTATATACATGAACTGATAAGAAAGTGAAATGAACAGTACATAGTGATAGCAATATTGCATGATGAAGAACTATGAATGATTTAACTATCTTCCGCAATACAATGATCCAAGACAACCCCAAAAGACTTATGATGAAAAATGCTATCCACCTTTAGAGAAAGGATAGTTATTGTCTTAACATAGACAAGAATATTATTTTTCTTTTTTTCCTTCCTGCCTTCCTTCCTTCCTTAATCCCTCCCTCCTCTCTCTCTCTCTCTCTCTCTCTCTCTCTCTCTCTCTCTCTCTCTCTCTCTCTCTCCCCCCCCTCCCTCCCTCTCTCTCTCTCTCTCTCTCTCTCTCTCTCTCTCTCTCTCTCTCTCTCTCTTTCTTTCTTCTTGCATAAAATGACTAATATGGAAGGATTTTACATGATTATACAATTATACATCACAGGGAAGAGAGAGGGAGGAATGAAACTTGGAACTCAAAACTTTTTTAAAAAGCCCAAATGTTAAAAATTTTCCTTACATGTAATTGGGAACAAAATAATATATTATCAAGTTTAAAAAAAAAACAATTGATACCCACTGGTAGCACTATTAAGCAATAAAATGTCCACCACACCCATAAGTCTGTTTTGAGTAAGACAACAGTTACTTCTCTCCCACTCATCCAGAAGAAACTCTCCCAGACACATGTATTTTTGTTAATAGTTTCTCAGTGTACGGGCGGCTAGGTGGTGCAGTGAGTAGAGCGCCGGCCTTGGAGTCAGAAGGACTTGAGTTCGGTTCCAGCCTCAGACACTTAATGCACACAGACAAAAACCTAGCCGTGTGACCTTGGGCAAGTTACTTAAACACAATTGCCTTCCGAAAAAAAAAAATAGTTTCTCAGTGTGTTTTAGTATCATCCAGCTGTCAGCCATCTATTGTTGAACTTAAGTCAACATTAATAGCTACTTTTAAAATGTGGTGACAGCATTTCAATAAGTTTCAAAGTTATTTAAAGGCATCTACCCATTAATTTTCAAAGTAGTTTCTTTTGTTTGTTTTTTTTTGCCTTTTGGAGGGCAATTGGGTTTAAGTAACTTGCCCAAGGTCACACAGCTAGGTTTTTGTTTGTGTGTAACTCAGGTCCTTCTGACTCCAGGGCCGACGCTCTACTTACTGCGCCACCTAGCCACCCCATCCAAAATAGTTTTTTAATAAAATCTTATAAAAATAGAGTTGAGTGTAGAAGGTATGGATTCTAGAAGGAAGCAGGAACAAGGCACATATCACTGGATTCAATAATTGATCTATGGTTTTTCTTCACCTTCATTATCTTCTTCACTTAACTGAAAATTACGAGAAAAGCACATGGTAGCCACTTTTGCTAATTCCCTCAAATCTGAACTAAAATATGTAAGATAGACCCTAATGATATCCAAACATTATGTGATACAAAATGTAGGAGAAATTGCTCATTTGTGAAATTACAGAATACCTTCTCCCTGTTGACCTTTCTATTGAACCTCCTTCCTCAACTCTAGCAGTTGGACCTATTGCTAATTTTACAAAAAAAAAAAAAATGCCAGTGTGGCTGACTGGCATTATAGTCATGCAGAAGATGATTATTATGTTCCAACAAGACTGAAAAGGCTTGATTAAATTTGTGGACTTTGACAATTCATAGCCCTATTTGTTTCCCCTTCCCCCACTTCTCCCCAAAAAACTTCTTGGCTTTGTGCACATTTTAAAGTAGGATTGAGAGAAAGAAGTTTGTTTGTAAATATTGTGGCACCTATGGAAAAAACAGTCATGAAAATAAGGAGATTTGTTCTTTTCATTATCTGTGTGGCTTTGTGACCAAACAATCATAGCCAATAACTTCACTGAATAAAAAATGGACTAAAACTCTAAACTCCTGAGACATGTCTTGTAGATTGCTTGACCCTAGGTGAAAAGACTATAGATTTAATGAAATGAATAAAATCTAAAGCTCATGTACGTGTACCTATCTTCTATGTCCCCATAATCCTATGCACTGGGTTAGATTTTTTTTTTCTTTTTGGAGGGGGGAAGAGCAGGGCAATTGGGGTTAAATGACTTGACCAAGGTTACATGGCTAGTAAGTGTTAATTGTCTGAGTTCGGATTTGAACTCATGTCCTCCTGACTCCAGGGCCAGTGCTCTATTCACTGTGCCATGTAGCTGCCCCAGATTTTAATTTTTTATTATAGCATTGCATTAGAATTCTTCTACCAGAGTTTCAATTATTTCTTAAAGAAACATGGCTTCATGATGAATAAAGAGAGCACAATCAGGAAAACAACATGTATAATGAAAGCAACAACATAAACAGAAAAAAAGACACAAAAAATTTGAATGGTGTGTGATTATGAAGATTAAACTTGACCCCAGAAAATAGTTGAGAAAATGAAATTCCTTCATTTCTTTGAAAATATGATGCACTATGAGTATGAAATAATGCACATTTTATCATATTCAGTTGAAGTCTTGGTCAATTTTGAAAAAAAAAACCTGATGTCTCTCTTTTTTTAAAAATATTTTTCTCAAAAGATGGGTTCCTGAGTAGGAGAATGGAGAAGGACAAGGAGAAGAATAAGAGCAAAAAGAATCAATAATTTTTTAAAGTTTATTTTATAATTCCATCTCAATAAATACTAGAGGCCATTCAGCTACATTTATGCATTGCAATGGCCAGGAAGGAATATTTGCATGAATTGTTCTGAACTGGAGTAAATACCCCTTTCTAAGTAACCCTCTCTAACTTATATTATTTCTCACTATTGTCCACATTTTCCATACCAACAAGTGGAAATGGAGAAGGGGAGGCTGGAAAGACCACATGGATCTAGGAAAGAGGAAGTATGGGCATATTCTATCTTGATATTCTATCCATTTTCCCCTTTTTAGAGGTTATCTTCTCCACTTTCCCAGCTCTACACAGTGCCTTCCATCCCAGCAGGAGCTAGGCTCTTTTTCTTCAGATATGGCTCCTCTGTCTATGTCATTGGGAGCCGAGGCCCTCCTTGATGCTGGTTCTTGATTAGACTCACACAAATTGGCTTTTTCTCCAACTGTTCCACTGTATCTTAAGGGTCACCCATCTGGAAATTGTGTTCTTTGGCAATAGCCATTGCTCCCTTTCTAATTAATTAAAGTGACTTATTTACAGTTAACACAGGAATCAATGTCTGCATTCAACTCATTTCACATCTAGTTATTGACTCTTTACTTTTTTCTGATTGTGCTTTGGGTTTTCAGATGTCAATTCCATGATTTGATAGATTTTTTTTCTTACATCAAACCTAACGTTTCTCCTTTTCTGCTTCTACTTAGTACTCCTAGTTCTACCTTCTGGAGTAAAATAGAAGTCTAATCTCTTTTCTCCATGCAATCTTTCAAACACTTGAATGGTTTTTTTTTTTAACATGTCCTTGCAATTCTTCTCTAGGATAACATTTTTTCAGTAGCTTCAACTATTTTTTACCTGTGAAATTGATTAGTTGAAGTCCAGCATAAGACTTTACATTACATTTATTTCCATATCTTATCTTAGACTTACATTCACATACATATACATACACAAATACACATGCATTTTATATAGAAAGACAGAGATAGATACATAAAAAATGGATGGATATGGCTAGATAGATAAGTATTGTACATTCATCCCTGTTATTATTATCCCCACTTTACCAAGGAGGAAATGAGGTTTAGACAGGTTAAGTTGCTTGCCCAAAAAAATTTAGCTAGAAGTGTCTGAAGCAGGATCAGACCTCAGGTCTTCACCAGTCTGGCTCTGGAAGAGTAAGCCAGAGTGTACTTGATATGTATATAAGAGGGGAAGCTAGGTGGCACAATAAATAGAGTTCTGGTCCTGGAGTCAGGAGGATCTGAGTCCAAATGTGACCTCAGGCACTTACTAGTTGTATGACCCTGAGAAAGTCACTAATTAATTCCACCAATGAAAAGAAATACAATGCATTGCTCTGTCTTGTACTTTGTATAGAATTTTCCCCATGTATGATTTTGTAGCATCATGTAATTTGGAAAATATTGGTTTACTGAGCTATAAAGATTTTTCAAATATTGACACATTTCATCATATTATATTAAAGAATCGTATACATATCACCACCAATCTCATCAGAGAAGTTATGAAGCTCACAACCTATCCCCATTTTCTAGATAAATTTTCTGTTTGTGATGTATGGCATGTTGTGGAAGTTTGTATAATTTGTAACAATTCTCAGTACAAAAAAAACCACTTAATAGAATTTTTCATTCTCTCAATTAGGGCAATTCAATGCTGAGTGGAAGTAAGAAATTCCCCAAACCTTTTTAGGGGGATCAAAATTATTTATAGTGTGGGGGGCGGCTAGGTGGCGCAGTGAGTAGAGCTTCGGCCCTGGAGTCAGAAGGACCTGAGTTCGGATCCAACCTCAGACACTTAAGGCACACACAAACAAAAAGCCTAGCCGTGTGACCTTGGGCAAGTTACTTAACCCCAATTGCCCTCCAAAAAAAATATTTATAGTCTGATGAAAACATCTACAATTTATAGAGGAATGTGATAAAGGATTTGGTATATTTTATTTTTTAAGTGAGTTTCATCAGTAAAAATTACCTTTCACTTTTTAAAAAAATTTGGTCTTTATTAATTTGTTTGTTTACTTTTAGTTTATAAGATTCAGTTGCACAATTCCTTGAGTTTCAAACTTTCTCTCCCTCCCTCCCCCCCCCACCATGATGGCATACAATCAAATATAGGATCTGCAAATACTTTCACATTAAAAATTAGTCAGGTTATAAAGAAAGATTGTATCAGATGGAATGAACAATGGGAAAGAGGAAACAAAACCAAACAAGAAAAAGAAAAATATCAGGTAGTTTGCTTCAATCTGGATTCACACTCAGTTCTTTCTAGTTCTTTCTCTGGATGTAGATATCTCTTTCCATCATGAGTCTTTTGGGGTTGACTTATAACCCTGCATTGCTGAGAAGAGTCCAATTTATAGTCAAATATACATTGGGTCTATAATTGTGTACAAATTTCTCCTGGTTCTACTCTTCTCACTCAGCATCAGTTTGTATAAGACTCTCCAGATAAATATGAAGTCCATCTGCTCCTCATTTCTTATAGCACAATAGTATTCCATTACATTCATATACCACAACTTGCTCACCCATTCCCCAACTGATGAGCACCCCCTTAATTTCCAATTCTTTGCCAACACAAACAGAGCTGCTACAAATATTTTTGTACATATGGGTCTTCCTCCGACTTCTATGAACTGTTTGGGATACAGCCCTAGAAGTGGTATTGCTGGGTCAGAGGTTATGAAATTATTAATAGCCCTTTGGGCATAATTCTAGATTAATATCCAGAATGGTTGGATCAGTTCACAATGCATTAGTGTTCCAATTTTTCCACACCCTCTCCAGCAGTTGTCATTTTCCTGTTTTGTCATCTTAACCAATCTGACTGGTGAGATGTGGTACCTCAGAGTTGTTTTGATTTGCATTTCTCTAATCAATAGTGATTTAGAGCATTTTTTCATATGTTTATAGATATCTTTAATTTCTTCCTCTGAAAACTGCCTATTCATATCCTTTTGAGTATTTATCAGTTGGGGAATGACTTGTATTTTTATAGATTTGACTCAATTCTCCATATATTTATTAGAAATGAGGTCTTCAGGGGAGGCTAGGTAGTGCAGTGAGTAGAGCATCGGCCCTGGAGTCAGAAGGACCTGAGTTCGGTTCCAGCCTCAGACACTTAACACACACAAACAAAAACCTAGCCGTGTGACCTTGGGCAAGTTACTTAACCCCAATTGCCCTCCAAAAAGAAAAAAAAAAAGAAATGAGGTCTTTATCACAGACATAGGTTGTAAAAATTCTTTCCTAGTTTCCCAATTCCCTCTTAATCTTGGTTACATTGGCTTTGTTTCTACAGAAGCTTTTCAATTTAATGTAATTAAAATTATCCATTGTGCATTTTATTTTTTTAAAAGTTTTTCATATTTTGTTTTACTTTTTTTTCCCCAAATGCTTTATTAACTTCTGGTTTACATCATTCATTTCCATCAAATTTTGAATTACATTTTTCCCCATTTTTCCCCTACCCACCACCCCAGAATAACAGTCATACAGGATATCCCCTAAACCAATCTGCTCTCTCCCATCTCTTCTCCCATACCACCTTCAACTTTTCCAGTAGGGCAAGGTGAATCCCCGAGCCCCATTGCTTGCACATCTTATCTCCCAATTATATGCAAAATAGTATTAATCGTAGTATTTATGTATTTTTTTAAAAAATTATTTTAAAAGGAAGATAAGCAACTCAGCAAATGCTATACATGTATAACTATGCAAAACATTACCATAGGGGGTGGGTAGGTGGCACAGTGAGTAAGAGTGTGGCTTGTTGCCACAGTAGGACTTTGCCACCAGCCAGGGGAACTTCTGTCCCAAACATTGGGGTTTTCTCAGCTTCCACGGGTATTAGTTGGGTGGCCTCTGTGAAGCCTCCACACACTTTGGCAACCTGTTCACACACCCCAAGACCTCCATCCCAGACCACAATCCAAATCCAAGAAGGGTAAAGTAAGAGTGCTTACCTCCCAGACTGATCGCCGGATCCCGATACAGGTCACAGGCCAAGAGCTGAAGATGCAACTCGGCAATGTGGCACAAGCTGGGCCAGCTCCTCGGTGAATTCTCAACCCCAGGGAAAGAAGCTGACACATTCTCCCAACCAGTCCCAAAGTCCATATGGCACTTTGGAAACCTCTCACTTTGTCCCAGGCATCTATGTGTTGATAATTCTGGAAACACCACAGCTGCTGGTATTCTGGGGTTCCTCCAGCCAGCTGCTGGTCTGACTGCCCTCGGGATACAACCTCAACTCTCGTGGGCCTCAGCTCGGCTCCCAGAGTGCTTCATTGGCCACTCCCTGCCAGGCTGCTGGGCTGTCCTCAGCAGGAGGTTAGCTTCTCTGTGTCATTTTGTGTGTTCTGGAGCTCCAGAGATCATTCATAGTCTGCTTTTTACATAATTTTGAAGTAGTGTGGGCTAGAGCTCTGTGGAAGTGCTGTTTCTACTCTGCCATCTTGACTATGCCCCTCACTCCCCCATTATGCATTTTATAATGCTGTCTAATTCTTATTTGGTCATAAAGTCTTCCCCTCTCCAGAAATCTGACAGGTAAACTACTCCTTGCTTTCCCACATTGCTTACAGTATCAGCCATTATACCTAGATCATGCACCCAATTAGACTTGATTTTGGTATGTGGTGTTAGATAATGGTCTATGCCCAGTTTCTGCCATACTGTATTCCAGTTTTCCCAGCAGTTTTTGTCAAATAGTGCATTCTTATCCCAAAAACTGGGGTCTTTGGGTTTATCAAACAATAGATTACTATTGTCATTGACTACTGAGTCCCATGTGCCCAATACATTGATCCACTACTCCATTTCTCAACCAGTACCAAGTAGTTTTGATGATTGCTGCTTTATAATACAGATTAAAATCTGTTATAGTCCACCTTCCCTAGCATTTCTTGATTCCCTTGATATTCTGGACCGTTTGTTCTTCCAAATGAATTTTGTTACTATTTTTTCTAGCTCTATAATGTGGTTTTTTTTTGGTAAATTAATTGGTATGGCACTAAATATATAATTTACTTTAAGCAAAATTGTCATTTTTATTGTATTAGCTCAACCCAGCCATGGGCAATTGATGTTTTTCCAATTAATTAGATCTGACTTTATTTGTGTGAAAAGTGGTTTGTAGTTGTGAGTTTGTTTGTAGTTCTGGGTTTGTTTTGGCAGGTAGATTCCCAAATATTTTAAAATATCTACAGTAACTTTATTTTTTATTTTTATTTTTTTTAAGCAATTGGGGTTAAGTAACTTGCTCAAGGTTACACGGCTAGTCATTATTTATGTGTGGGTGCTCATTTTCTGAGGCCGGATTCAATCCCGGGTCATCCCAACTCCGAGGCAGGCGCTCTTACTCACTGCACCACCTAGCCGCCTCTTTAGGGCAATTGGGGTTAAGTAACTTGCCCAAGGTCACATGGCTAGGTTTTTGTTTGTATGGATTAAGCGTCGGAGGCCGGCTCCGAACTCAGGTCCTTCTGATTCCAGGGCCGGCGCTCTATTCACTTCGCCACCTAGCCACCCCTTACAGTAACTTTAAATGGGATTTCTCTTTCTATCTCTTGCTGTTGCATTTCATTAGAATTATACAGGAATGCTGAGGATTTATGTGGGTTTATTTTCTGCAACTTGGCCAAATTTATTTATTGTCTCAAGTAGTTTTTTACTTGATTCTCTGGGATTCTCTAAGTATATCATCACATCATCTGCAAAGAGTGATAGCTTGGTCTCTTCTTTGTCTAATTTGATTCCTTTGATTTCTTTTTCTTCTCTAATTGCTACTGCTAATATTTCTAGTACCAGATTGAATAAGAAGGCTGATAGTGGACACCCTTGTTTCATCCCTGATTTTATTGGAAATGCTTCTAGCTTATGCCCATTACATAGAATACTTGCTGATAGCTTTAAATAGATGCTACCTATAATTTTAAGGAACGCTCCTTTTATTCCTACACTTTCTAGTGTTTTTAATAGTAATGGATGTTGTATTTTGCCAAAAAGCCTTTTCTGCATCTATTGAGATAATCATGTGGTTTCTGCTAGTTTTATTGTTGATATGACCAATTATACTGACAGTTTCCTTAATATTAAACCATCTTTGCATTCCTGGAATAAATCCTACCTAATCAAAATGTATTATTCTTGTGATTAGCTGCTATAGTCTTTTTGCTAATATTTTATATACATTTTTTCATCTATATTCATGAGGGAAATTGGTCTATACTTTTCTTTCTCTCTATTATCTCTTCCTGATTTAGGTATCAGTACCATATTTGTGTCATAAGAAAATTTGGTAGGACTCTTTCTTAACTAATTTTTCCAAATAGTTTGTAGAGTATTGGAATTAATTGTTGTTTAAATGTTTGATAGAATTCACTAGTAAATCCACCTTCCCTAGAGATATTTTCCTAGAGATGGCTTTGTTCACTGACGGCTTTTTCGATTTCTTTTTTCTGATATGGGGTTATTTAAGTAATTTACTTTTCTCTTCAGTTAATCTGGGCAACTTATATTTTTGTAAATATTCATCCATTTAATTAAGATTGTCAAATTTCTGTGCATATAATTGGGCAAAATAATTCCTAATTATTGTTTTGATTTCCTCTTCATTGGAGGTAGATTCACCGTTTTCATTTTTAATACTCTTAATTTGGTTTTATTTTTTTATCATACTGACGAACTGTCTATCAATTTCATTGTTTTTTTTTTCATAAAACCAGCTATGAGTTTTATTTATCACTTCAATAGTTTTCTTAATTTCAATTTTATTCATCTCCCCTTTGGTTTTCATTATTTCCAAATTAGTATTTAATTGGGTATTTTCAATTTGTTCTTTTTCTAGCTTTTTCAATTGCATGCCCAATTCATTGACCTCCCTTTTCTCTAATTTATTCATGTATGCACTCAGGGGTACAAAACTTCCTCTAAGAACTGTCTTTGCTGCATCCCACAAATTTTGGTATGTTGTCTAAATAATGTCATTCTCTTGAATGAAGTTACTGATCGTTTCTATAATTTATTGTTTGACCCACTCATTCTTTAGGATTAAATTATTTAATTTCCAATTAGTTTCTAGTCTACCTTTCTATGGCCCTTTATTGCATCATGGTCTGAAAAGGATGCATTTAATATTTCTGCCTTTCTGCACTGAATTATGAGGTTTTTATACCCTAGAATATGATCAGCTTTTGAGTATGTGCCATGAACCTCTGAGAAGAAAATATGTTCCTTTTTATCCCCATTCAGTTTTCTCCAGAGATCTCTCATATCTAGTCTCTCTAAAATTCTATTTGCCTTCTTAACTTCTTTCTTGTTTTATTTTGAGATTAGATTTATCAAGTTCTGAGAGGGGGAGATTAAGGTTCCCCACTAGTATAGTTTTGCTATCTATTTCTTCCTCTAATTCCCTTAACTTCTCTTCTAGGAATCTGGACATTATACCACCTGGTGCATATATGTTAAGTCATGATATTGGTTCATTCTTTTTTTTTTTTATAATTCCCTCCCACATTCACTCATGTGAAATATCTCATGGGAAAAACCACTGACCTGGAAAATAGGTCCAGGAGAGACAATTTAAAAATTATTGGACTACCTGAAAGCCATGATCAAAGAAAGAACCTAGAAATCATCCTTCAAGAAATTCTCAAGGAAAATTGCCCTGATGTTTTAGATACAGATGGCAAAATAGAGGTTGAAAGAATCCACAAATCACCTCCTGAAAAACATCCCAAAAAGAAAACTCCCAGAAATATTATAGACAGGTTCCAGAATCCCCAGATCAAGGAGATAATACTACAAGCAGCCAGGAAAAAACAACTTCAATATTGTGGAAACACAATCAGTATAGCACAGGACCTGGCAGCTTCTACATTGAGGGATCGAAGGGCATTGAATACGATATTCCAGAGGGCAAAAGAGCTGGGAATGAACCCACGGGTCACCTACCCAGCAAAACTGAGTATTTTGTGTCAGGGGAAAATATGGTCATTGAGTGGAATAGAAGACTTTCAAGCATTCTTGAGGAAAAAACCAGAGTTGAATAGAAAATTTGACATCCAGACGCAAGAAGTAAGAGATGCCTGAGAAGGTAATCAGGGAAAAGAAATCAAAAGGAACTTATCAAAGTTGAACTATTTACATTCCTATATGGAAAAGTAATATCTGTAACTGATGATATCTTTCTCACTATGAAAATAATGGAAGAAGGGTGTGTGGTCATATGAATACATATGTGAATATGTGTGTATATGGTTACAGTTATGTATGGATAGAGGGCATAGGTTGAATTTGTTGGGAAGGGAGAATACTCAAGGGATGAAATTATGAGGTGAGAGAGGAAAGTGGCAAGAGGAGATGGGGAGAGACATGGTAGGGCAAACTATCTCATGTAGGGGAAGTGGTTGCAAAGGAGGGGGAGAATAAGGAAGGCTAAAAAGGCAAAACCACATTCACATTGAATTTGGTTCAGGGAGAGAATGACATACATACTAAATGGGATATCTCAACCTGCAGCAGGATAGGGGAAGGGGGATGAGAGGAGGGATGATGGATGGGAGGGCATCCTTGGGGTGAGGGGAGGTTGGAAGTACCCACTATAGAAGAGGGACAGGATCATGTAGGGAATGGACCAGGTGGGGGGTGGGATGAGTGGGAGGGAATTATAAGCAGCCTTGTACAATATATCTACTATGATAATGTTTTGCATAGCTAGACATGTACAACATATACTGAATTACTTATCTCCCAAGAAGAAATGGGTGACAAGGGAGGAAGGAAATGGATCTGAAATTCGAGGTCGTAACATTAAATGTTTCAAATATATATAAGTACTATTATTAATACTCTTTTGCCTATAATTGGGAGATAAGATGTGCAGGCATTGGGACACAAAGATTCATCTTCCTCTAATGGAAAAGTCGATGGGGGTATGGGAGAAGGTATGGGAGAGAGCAGATTGGAGGAAGCGATATCTTGTGGGACTGCTATTCTGGGAGGTTGGGTAGGGGAATAATGGGGGGAAAATGATTGTAACTCAAAATCTGGCGGAAATGAATGATGTAAAACAGAAGTTAATAAAGCATTTGTTTAAAAAAAAATAAAAACCAAAAGAAGCTGCTTTAGCTGAGACTTAAAGGAAGTCAGGGAAGCTGGGGGACAGAAGTAAGAAGGCAGAGTTTTAGGGCTGTGGCATAGCCAGAAATTGTCCTCCTGATTCTCCTGGTGGTTCAGGTCTTGTCTGATCATCAAATTCCTGCCCTCAGAGAATAATAGGATAATTGGTTTCATCCCAGAAGGGACCATCTAGTCCAACACTCATATTATAAATAAAGTGAATCTCTGGGAAAAAAAAAACCGTGCAAAGTTCCATGAAAGTTTCAGTGACAGTGATAATTATGTTCAGTGACCCACTGACTATTTATATCAAAATAGTCATAAACAGACAAATGTTCACCAAAGGTGTCTGCAACCATTTTAGAGACTGTACTGCAATAATTCTAAGTGGAAACTAGATCATTTACCTAAATATGGTGAAGTCCTCCATATGCTTTATTTATAGGACACTCTCTTTTCTCTAATTAAAGGAGACATCCCTTGACTCACTTCTTAAATAGGCCCATTCACTGAATGGTCATTACCTCACTCGAAGTGAGCACTTGAAAAGGCCTCAGCCTAAAAAGGCCAGGGTCTCCCACTGGATCCTGGGTCATCTCCAGGCATCCTGATGAATATCTGGTCACTGGACCCAGATAGCTCTGGAAGAGAAAGTGAGCCTGGTCACCTGGCACAGCCCTCCCTCCCTCAAATCAAAGTCAAATGCAAGTCATGTCATTATTTCCCTGATGCCATGGTCCTCTTCGAAAATGAAGGACAAACACGACAACCAGAGCACTGTAGTGATTACATTAATCACAGAATATTTTTAAACCTCCTAAATGAGGTCCATCATCATTCAAAAGAACTTGGCCTATCCATACAGAAAAACAAGTGGATGAAAAGTGCCTATTATTCAGACTAGTGTATATACAAAGATTGACAATTTATGGATCTTTTTCATCTGTAATAACAATTAATAATAATAACTAACATATAACACAAAATATGTTTCAAGTGCTATACTCAGTGCTTTTCAGAAAAAAAAAATATTTCACTTGATTCTTACAACAACCCTAGGCAAGAAGAGTTAAGTGACTTGTTTTTGGTCACATAGCTAGTAAGTATCTGAGGCCAAATTTGAACTCAGGTTTTCTGACTCCACACACAGTACTCTATACTATACCACCTTACTGTATAATAAATATTGTAAATACATAATGAGTGAACTCAGACCTGAATAGGAAGAAGGGAATCAGCTGGATTTCATTTTGGAAATAGTATGCTATTTTTGATGTCCCCAACCTTTTCCCTAAAGCATATGTTCATCTTCTGGACTAAACACCAAAACAAAAGAGAAAGGAAGCTTAGGAAAACCATGGATATCACAGAATATTTAAAATCCTCAAAGAATTAAGTAAACTACTGCAGAAATGTTAGCTGCCTTTCAGAAATCTTGAATTGGGTATCCAGTAGAAATCTTAAACTCAACATGTCCAAAAGAAAACTCATTATCTTTCCCCCACCTCAGCCTCTACTGCAATAGCCTGCTGGTGGGTTGCCCTGCCTCAAGTCTCCCTGCTCCAATCCATTTTCCATTCAACTACCAAAGTGATTTTCCTAAAGTTCAGGTTTGATCATGTCCACCTTCCTTCATCCTTACCCCCACACTCAATAAAATCTAGTGGTTTCCCATTTGCTTACAGAGCAAATACAAAATGTTCTGTTTGGCATTCAAACTCCCGCATAATCCCACCCCCTTCCTACCTTTTCAGTCTTCTTGCACCTTACTTCCCAATACATACTCTTCACTATGGTGGCACTGGTGTCCTGACAGCTCCTTGAACAATACACTCCCATCTCTCAGCATTTTCTCTGTTGTTCCTTGGAATGCCCTTCTCTCCCTCCTCATCTCTGCCAATTGGCTTCCTTTAAATCTCATCTAAAATCTCATCTTCTAGGATGCCATTTACTATCCTTATTGATTCTAGTGCCTTCCCCTTTTAATTATTTCCTATTTATCCTGTATGTAGTTTATTTGAATATTTTTATTTGCTGGTTGTTTCCCCTATTAGACTGTGAGCTCCTTGAGGCAGGAATTGGTTGTTGATTTTTTTTTTTGCCTCTTTTAGTATCTCCAGTGCTTAGCACAGTGCCTGTTACATCATAAGGTCTTAATGTTTGTTGACTAACTATATAAGATATTAGCAAATACTTGACTAGAAAAAGAAGTAAGCTGGTCTTGCAGTAAAAATGATTAATCTGGGAGGTTGTCTGGGGTCTACCTAAATATTGTCATAGTTAAAGTTTAGTGGAATACCTGTGGAGTATTTATTAGTAAACATGACAAAAGTCTAGTAGTAACCTACTACTAGAGAAGGCATGAATGGTTTGTGCTGTGCATGATAAGAGGGAGTACACACATTGGTAAAACAACAAATTCATCAAAAATGGAAAATATTTATTAAAATGTAAAAGAAAATATAAACTGAGTACAAATTTTAAAATGAATATTTTCCCATGTGCATGTTTCCTGTGAGGTGGGTGGACTTTTTATTTTATTTGTTTCCATTTTTAATAGATATTTAGGATATTTTAGGATATTTTCCTCTGTATTTTCTAAAAGAAAAAAAAATCTTGAAATTATTCTGAAAGAAAAAAGTAATGTAATTTTAAAATATAAGTCAACTATTATGAATTATATTTATAAAATATTGTAAAAGTAGAATGGTTTTTCTGAAGTGATTTTTCTTCCTCTTTTTAAATTCTTTGCTCTTAAGAAGATAGCCTTTGAGGGGAGGTAAATGTGGACATTAAGATGTAAAAACAAAGCTCAATAAGAAAATTTTCAAATTTAAATTCAGATTATTTTTTAAATCACTTGTGTATTTGGAAATAAACAACAAATGGGAACTTTTGCTAGTTTGCTTACAAACATCTTTCAAAAAAAAAAAAACTGGGTCCCTGGCCATTTAAATTTATTATTTTGTCCACTAGAGGGCTCTCATTTTCTCATCTCACAGGAATCATATTTAGGGTAAATGTAGTAACTAAAATATGCATAATGTACCAATCAGAACAGCATCTTTCTTTTTGGTATATAAGAACTCCTTAAATTACAACCATTTTAAAATATCTTTTTTTGTCCTTGCTTGAGCCACATGGAAAATAAAGAATTTACATTTATTTAATATTTTAGTTAATGATTGCTTCCATGCAAGAAAGTTATTCCAGATTGGATTATACCAGCTATTAGTACTTGTACCAACAGTGCAAGCAGAAGAAAAGCTAATGTATCTGGAATAACTGAGGAATACTGACAAGTATATAGATAGTTTAGGGTTTAACTTCAGATAAAGATAGACAAGGCCCCTCACTTTGGTTTAAAAAAACAAATGAATCTGGCATGGTTGGTAGGCTAAGTAAAGAAAATAAAAAAGAAGTACACATATTTTATTGCAAATTTCTATTAAAAAAACTATTTACCCAGCCTGACATAGTATTCATTAGCAAGTCCACTGAAGACAAATTCATTAAAATTATGTTGGGAAGAAAGAAGAAAGGTGATAGGTTGATAGAGAGATGGAAATATAGAAAGAAAGACAGGTAGATATTAGAGATAGATGATAGATATATAGATAGATGGATAGATGGATGGATGGAAAGATGATAGATAAATGGATGGATTCTGCATTCCCCTACCATTTTGGTGGGAATAACCTGTTTGCATTGACTGGGATTTGTGGTGTCTAAAAAGGTTCAAGGGACATAATTTCTGGGTAATTTAATAATTTTTTTAAATAATGCTAGCATTTTAAACAAATACTTTATTAACTTCTGTTTCACATCATTCATTTCCGCCAGATTTTGAGTTACAATCATTTTCCCCCCATTATTCCCCTACCCAACCTCCCAGAATAGCAGTCCCACAAGATATCGCTTCCTCCAATCTGCTCTCTCCCATACCTTCTCCCATACCCCCATCGACTTTTCCATTAGAGGAAGATGAATCTTTGTGTCCCAATGCCTGCACATCTTATCTCCCAATTATAGGCAAAAGAGTATTAATAATAGTATTTATATATATTTGAAACATTTAATGTTACGGCCTTGAATTTCAGATCCATTTCCTTCCTCCCTTGTCACCCATTCCTTCTTGGGATATAAGTAATTCAGTATATGTTGTACATGTCTAGCTATGCAAAACATTATCATAGTAGATATATTGTACAAGGCTGCTTATAATTCCCTCCCACTCATCCCACCCCCACCTGGTCCATTCCCTACATGATCCTGTCCCTCTTCTATAGTGGGTACTTCCAACCTCCCCTCCCAGGATGCCCTCCCATCCATCATCCCTCCTCTCATCCCCCTTCCCCCTATCCTGCTGCAGGTTGAGATATCCCATTTAGTATGTATGTCATTTTCTCCCTGAACCAAATTCAATGTGAATGTGGTTTTGCCTTTTTAGCCTTCCTTATTCTCCCCCTCCTTTGCACCCACTTCCCCTACATGAGATAGTTTACCCTACCATGTCTCTCCCCATCTCCTCTTGCCACTTTCCTCTCTCACCTCAATTTCATCCCTTGAGTACTCTCCCTTCCCAACAAAATCAACCTATGCCCTCTATCCATATATAACTGTAACCATATACACACACATTCACATATGTATTCATGACCACACCCCCTTCTTCCATTATTTTCATAGTGAGAAAGATATCATCAGTCACAGTTATTGCTTTTCCATATAGGAATGTAAATAGTTCAACTTTGATAAGTTCCTTTTGATTTCTTTTCCCTGATTACCTTCTCAGGCATCTCTTGCTTCTTGTGTCTGGATGTCAAATTTTCTATTCAATTCTGGTTTTTTCCTCAAGAATGCTTGAAAGTCCTCTATTCCACTGAATGACCATATTTTCCCCTGAAACAAAATACTCAGTTTTGCTGGGTAGGTGACCCTTGGGTTCATTCCCAGTTCTTTTGCCCTCTGGAATATCATATTCCATGCCCTTGATCCCTCAGTGTAGAAGCTGCCAGGTCCTGGGCTATTCTGATTGTGTTTCCACAATATTGAAATTGTTTCTTCCTGGCTGCTTGTAGTATTTTCTCCTTGATCTGGGGATTCTGGAACCTGGCTATAATATTTCTGGGAGTTTTCTTTTTGGGATCTTTTTCAGGAGGTGATCGGTGGATTCTTTCAACCTCTATTTTGCCCTCTGGATCTAAAACATCAGGGCAGTTTTCCCTGAGAATTTCCTGAAGGGTGATTTCTAGGTTCTTTCCTTGATCATGGCTTTCAGGTAGTCCAATAATTTTTAAATTGTCTCTCCTGGATCTATTCTCCAGGTCAGTGGTTTTTCCCATGAGATATTTCACATTGCCTTCTAATCTTTCATTTGTTTGGATCTGCTTAACAGCATCTTGATTTCTCATAAAGTCATTAGCTTCCATTTGCTCCAGTCTAACTCTGAAGGAATGAATCTCCTCAGTGAACTTTTGAGATTCTTTTTCCATCTGGCAAATTCGACTTTTTAAGGCATTCTTCTCCTCATTGCCCTTTTGGGCCTCCTTTGCCATTTGAGTTAGTCTATTTTTTAAGGTGTTGTTTTCCTCAGTCAGGCTGTTGACCCTCATTTCATACTTTTCCTGCATCCTTCTCATTTCTCTTTCCAATTTTTCCTCCACTTCTCTTATTTGATTTTTAAAGTCCTTCTTAAGGTCCTCTATGGCCTGCAACCCACTCATGTTTTCCCCTGGGGCTTTTGGAGCAGGACTTCTGACCTCACAGTCCTTTTCCCGCTCTATGCCCCCAAAATAGGAGTCTAGGGTTGCAGTTTTCTGTTTCCTTTGCCTTGGCATGTTGCCACTTAATTACTTGACTTTTGGGCTTGTTGCCACACTATGGCTTTAAGGCCAGATAGAGGAATTTTCGTCCGAACGTGTGGGGGGCAACTTCCGTTTCTGGCAAGCTGTAAACCCACCCACAACTTCCACCCTAGATCACAATCCAGATCCAGGGAGGTTAAAGCAAGAGCGATTACCCCCCAAGACTGATCGCTGGATCTCCCCACGATTTGTAGGCTGGGAGCCGGAAATGCCTCTGAAAACTACAAAATGGCGTGTCTCCTCAGCGGCTTCTAGCCCCCAGGGGAGGGAGCTGACGCATTCCCCAAATACAGGTCCCAAAGTCCATAGGACACTAACCTCTTACTTTGTCCTAGGCAAGTCTATGTTGATAATTCTGGCGTCTCCACAGTTCCTGGTGTTCTGGGGTTCCTCCAGCCGGCTGCTGGCCCTGCCGCCCTGGGGCTAAAACCTCGGCTCACGTGGACCTGGGCTCGGCTCGGCTCCTGCGCTCTGCGTGTGCGCTGCCGGCTCCCAGACCACTGCGCTGGTCCTTCCTGCAGGGTGCTGGGCTGTCCTCAGCGGGAGGTTAGCTTCTCTGTGTCGTTCTGTGGGTGCTGGGGCTCCAGAAGTTGTTCACAGTCCTTTTTAACATAGTTTGTGGAGAATCTGGGGGCAGAGAGGCTTGGATGAGCTGTTTCTACTCCGCCATCTTGGCTCCGCCCCTAATGCTAGCATTTTAACAAAGGGGTGGTCATTTGACCAGCTCTATTAGGCTGAAAACAATCATGGTGGTTCGGGGCAGGCTTATGGCTTATATGTCCATTGAAAGAGGGGTGTTCCTGAAGGTAATAATCAACTCTGATTGGTTAACATTTAATGAGAGAATTAACATTACAATAAGGGAGGAAGGCTGGACCTAAATTTTGATTATGTCATTTGCTTTGTAAATTACCCACTTCCACCTTTCCTTGGTCAATCTATTAAAAGAATTTATCCCCACACAAACCAGAGTAGAACACAATGCCTGCCCCACCTGGCTATGGTTTGGATAGAGGAGAAGATTAGTTCAACCTTCAGAGACTGAGGTCTTTAAATGAGGATAAAAGAAAAGGGGGGGGGGTATCTGAATCTCTTCAAATCATTAGTTATTAATAATAATTTCTTTAGGATTTGTTAGGAGATGGCATCCATTGTGAAAGTTTAACATGATATTACAGTTTGGTCCTCACATACCAAGCCAGGTTTTGAATGTCACTTAACACCTTTCTCACCCACAGTGCTTCCTCTTCACTTTTGATTGATCCATTCTGATATAATCACTTTTCTCCCATCTACAA
The DNA here is from genome assembly GCA_011680675.1 of Gymnobelideus leadbeateri. Taxonomy (NCBI): domain Eukaryota; kingdom Metazoa; phylum Chordata; class Mammalia; order Diprotodontia; family Petauridae; genus Gymnobelideus; species Gymnobelideus leadbeateri. The sequence continues at coordinate 273,964 of WOXC01010708.1, forward strand.
CATTTCTGTCTTGGTCTTGTCCTTGAGACTACAGACAAAGAATCTGAATTCCTGAATGTTTTCCAGCTGCCAGAAAAAAGATCTGCTAAAATTTATGATTTGCTGGCATAGCCTTATGAACTCCAGAGTCACCTCCATTGCACACTAAAATATTGGGGTAGGACTTTAATGGAGGAGTCACAAATTTGTGGCTTAAAATTTGAATTTTAGAAATTTTCTTAGAAGGAAATTAATTCTTAAGTTGGGCGACAGAAATATCTTCTATTCCTTAGGGGTGTGCTAGAAACAGCTCATGAATGCTAACTGGTAAATTTTCATTGTGAACTTGATAAATTTCATTATACCTGATAAATTGGCAAATGCTACAAATCAGAGCCAAATTTGTTGTTTTGTAGATTGTATAGATTTAAGAAGGTTATGGAAAAATATTAATAATGAAAATTAAACTTGAACGTATCACATTCATATTTGTTTTTCCGGAGAGATTAGTTATTTTTTTTTGAAGCTTAGACATCAGATGAAAAATGTTTATTTGAAAAGTCAATAACTACCAAACAAAACAGGATTTACATTTCCCGACCATGATCAGGGATGGAGCGAAAAAATTGAAGATCTTAGAGGCACAAGTATATTCATTATTGCTGTTTGTTGAAGTTTAGGGATCAGATGAAAGATGTTTATTTGAGAATTCAACAGCTATCAAACAAAATGGTATCTGAGAACAGGATTTGTATTTCTGGACCATGACCAGGGATGGAGTGCACTTAGTAAGGGCTAGGAAAAGCATATTTGCCTGGAGACCTGTGAATTTAATCAAAAGAGCTTTACGTTGAAGAGGGAGGGGATAGAGGGGAATATCCATGGAGATTTGAAAAACCTTCTCAGGCATCTCTTGCTTCTTGTGTCTGGATGTCAAATTTTCTATTCAATTCTGGTTTTTTCCTCAAGAATGCTTGAAAGTCCTCTATTCCACTGAATGACCATATTTTCCCCTGAAACAAAATACTCAGTTTTGCTGGGTAGGTGACCCTTGGGTACATTCTCAGTTCTTTTGCCCTCTGGAATATCATATTCCATGCCCTTCAATCCCTCAGTGTAGAAGCTGCCAGGTCCTGGGCTATTCTGATTGTGTTTCCACAATATTGAAGTTGTTTCTTCCTGGCTGCTTGTAGTATTTTCTCCTTGATCTGGGGATTCTGGAACCTGGCTATAATATTCCTGGGAGTTTCCTTTTTGGGATCTCTTTCAGGAGGTGATAGGTGGATTCTTTCAACCTCTATTGTGTCCTCTGGATCTAAAACATCAGGGCAATTTTCCTTGAGAATTTCTTGAAGGGTGATTTCTAGGTTCTTTCTTTGATCATGGCTTTCATGTAGTCCAATAATTTTTAAATTGTCTCTCCTGGATCTATTTTCCAGGTCAGTGGTTTTTCCCATGAGATATTTCACATTGCCTTCTAATCTTTCATTTGTTTGGATCTGCTTAACAGCATCTTGATTTCTCATAAAGTCATTAGCTTCCATTTGCTCCAGTCTAACTCTGAAGGAATGAATCTCCTCAGTGAACTTTTGAGATTCTTTTTCCATCTGGCAAATTCGACTTTTCAAGGCATTCTTCTCCTCATTGCCCTTTTGGGCCTCCTTTGTCATTTGATTTAGTCTGTTTTTTAAGGTGTTGTTTTCCTCAGTCAGGCTGTTGACCCTCATTTCATACTTTTCCTGCATCCTTCTCATTTCTCTTTCCAATTTTTCCTCCACCTCTCTTATTTGATTTTTAAAGTCCTTCTTAAGGTCCTCTATGGCCTGCAACCCGCTCATGTTTTCCCCTGGGGCTTTTGGAGCAGGACTTCTGACCTCACAGTCCTTTTCCTGCTCTATGCCCCCAAAATAGGAGTCTAGGGTTGCATTTTTCTGTTTCCTTTGCCTTGGCATGTTGCCACTTAATTACTTGACTTTTGGGCTTGTTGCCACACTATGGCTTTAAGGCCAGATAGAGGAATTTTCGTCCCGAAAGTGTGGGGGGCAACTTCCGTTTCTGGCAAGCTGTAAACCCACCCACAACTTCCACCCTAGATCACAATCCAAATCCAGGGAGGTTAAAGCAAGAGCGATTACCCCCCAAGACTGATCGCTGCATCTCCCTACAATTAATTGCAGGCCAGGAGCTGGAGCTGCCTCTGAAAACTACAAAATGCTATGTCTCCTCAGTGGCTTCTAGCCCCCAGGGGAGGGAGCTGACACATTCCCCCAAATACAGGTCCCAAAGTCCATAGGACACTAACCTCTTACTTTGTCCTAGGCATGTCTATGTTGATAATTCTGGAGTTGCCATGGCTGCTGGTGTTCTGGGGTTCCTCCAGCTGGCTGCTGGCTCTGCCGCCCTGGGGCTCAAACCTCAGCTCACAGGGACCTGGGCTTGGCTTGGCTCTGCTTCCTGCACTATGAGCATTGCACACTGCCAGGTCCCAGACCCCTGTGCTGGTCCTTCCTGCAGGGCTGCTGGGCTGTCCTCAGGAGGAGGTTAGCTTCTCTGTGTTGTTTGTGGGTGCTGGGGCTCCAGAAGTTGTTCAGAGTCCTCTTTTACATAGTTTGGGGGGAATCTGGGGGCAGAGTGGCTTGGATGAGCTGTTTCTACTCCGCCCGAGATTAGTTATTAAACATTTGCCAGCACACCCCTGTATTTGTAGAAAAATAGAATTTCTAGAGATTCAAAGTTTCGAATGAAATTAACTGTCTGTAGAAATGTGTGTGCATGTGTCCTTAAATAAGTGCACCTGAAACTTGGATAAAACTAAATTACAAAAGAAAATATCTAGGTACAGCTGGACTAAACCAGATTTCTTCAAGCATAATTTAGCTACATTTTTTTTCATTCTCTTAGTATTCCTTATTTTAAATTTTGAGTTTCAAATTCTCTTCCTTTTTCTAGTCTTTCCCCCACCCATTGACATCTGTCTATTTCAGTCATGCACAAAATGAATCAATTGCATTACCAAAATGCGAAAAACAATGTGTTAATTAGCATTGAATAGTCATTTTTCTGCCTGCCCAAATACCAATCATTCTCTCATACACATATATCTAAACACCCTACCACCTACACAGACTTATCTCTCTATACAATATTTTTTTTTCCTCCGCTGCACTACATCATATAATTTCTCCCACCCAACTACTCTCTTCTACCCATTTAATCCATTCTGTGAAGGCTTTTTGCAGTGGGAGCAATAGCCTAACTTTTTTCCTCACTCAGATCAGGCTAGTTTTTCTTTAAGAGGAATGAAAGGATGAAAACTTCCCCAAGATTTGGTTGGCTCATGGGACTCAAGCTATTGATGCCCCTTCCTTGAGCACAAATTAACTACAGGTTGCTCTAAGGACTATCTGAGGCTTGGCTGGCACACTGGGATGGGGAAAACTGAAGGGATTCACTTGGATGGATCTACTGAGAATGCCATTAATGCATATCTTTGTGAAATACTCTTCTCCTGCTATGGCTAATGAAATCTCTTGTTGCTAAATGACTTACAGGTGTCTCATTTTATTCCATTATCAAAATCTAAACTACCAAGGAACTGACTTTAGGCAGGCCCAACCCAGAACACCTTTTACAAGCCTTGACTTGGAGGAAGCCTAAAATTATATGACCAACAGCATTTGGATCCAATGTAACAGGGTCAAGGGTGTGTGACCTGTAGCAACTTTACTAATAAACCAAAAGAATGCTTTAGAAATGGTAAAAATAGAATAAAATGTGGGAGCAGAGATTGGGCTAGCTGAACAGCTGCCTGTGATCATTTGTGGAGTTGGGACTGAATCAGAAGACAGATTGGAGGTAGAGAGAATGCAGGTTTTATTAAGAACTTTGAACCAAGAATTTATGGTTAACTTTCTTTTAACAAAAAGAATGTTAACTACAAGTCTTCACCACTTTAAAAACAAACATAATACTAGCCTAGTTTCTCTCTTTGACATACTAAGTATTAATTTTCAATCCATTGGTTTAGTCAAAACCTTAAGAAGTGAAATTCTACTGCCCTCTACCACTTAGTAACAAATATAAATCATAATGGAAACTACATATGGATACCAAGCTATTCATTGTCTATTTTTATATTACTAATTCAAAATAATCACATCACTAAAAAGAATGCTAGATTTTACTAGAAGCTGTTTTTAATAAGATAGCAAATAGATAAAGCATTTATTCAATCTTTACTATGTGTTAGGCCCTGTAGTATTTAATAAAATGTTAGTGTGCAACTAAAATATGAAAAATTTCCTAATATTTCTCTTGGTGAACTTCTGAACAGGGAAACAGCATCATTATGTAGACTCAGAGCTTGCCAGGCAGCTGGGAAGGTGTTCGCTTTCCAAAAAGCAATCAATGGCAGCACCTGCGGGACTCTTGAAGCAAGGTGGTGAGGAAAATAAAAATAAAAAGCCAGCTGTACATAACTAGTATTCAAGAAAGATGATAGCTATATGGCTGTGCCTTGTCTTCATAGGAAGAAAAAAAAATGAAGATGCTCAAAAAAGACACAAAAACAAACCATATGTATTGGCTATGTCTCTGAGATATCTGTTCCATATTAAATAAATCAGTTCTTTTTGCCCTTAAATGTTCTCAAGCCTGTTAATAGAAGAGAATAAAGCAAAGTGAAAGGAAACATTTGCAAATGAAATTAGACATTAAATTTTCTCTCAGATTTTCACGTGAACTTTTGAAACCCTTTATAACTTTTCAATCATTGTCATCTTATTCGAAATTTGCTAAGATGTGGTGGGGGAAATGCAAAAATTTATAAGAACCAGAATAAGACCCTGTTTCTTATGCTTTATTTAACCAGATCCATCATGTAAAATAGCAAAAAAAGAATATGGTAAAAATAAAAACAAAGGAAAAAGCCACAGAACCCAAATAGAAAATTTTGTGGGATCTTGTCAAAGTCACAAGTCCCTAACCCCATTTTATTTTGGTAAACAAATCATAATGAAGATTTTTTAAAGAAGTTATAGTGAAACTCATTTTGGGAAGCTTCTGTGGAAGCTGCTTTTGTTCATGCTATAACTCTATGATCCTGTAAAAAAAATAACTACAACATGTTAGTAGGTGTAGATTTACAAGCTGAAGTGTTTGACATTTATAAACTAGCATCTTTAATATGACAATGGTATTGCCTGTCATTTCTCAAGTTTCTCATCGCACCATTTAATGTAGGCCACTAATAATATTTGTATGATAAATTTCAGAAGGCGGTATAGCCTAATGGAGTGATTGGGGGGCAGCCTGGAAGTCAGGAAGATCTGGGTCCAGGTTCAATTCCTGCTTCTGAAGCACACTTGCTGTGTAACCCTTGGCTACTCTTAAGCTCCCTATGACTTAGGCTCTGAGATGCTAAATTATAATTGAATAGGAGGGCTATATTTATGTTGCTACAAAAACAACAAATGAAGAATTACCTCTACTGAAGAAATTATTCACCTGAAAAAAGAACTTAACTTCTTAAAAGAGAGTTAAATGCTTTTCTTCAAGAGAGTTTTACTTAGAATGTTTAATAGACTGCCATTTTGCAGAAAGAAAACAAAAGGTTCTTTAAAAATTATAACAAAAAAAGATAACAAAATCAAAGATCTGAGGTAGAAAAATTCTTAGCAGTCATGTATTCCAACCTTCTTAGTTCATAGATTAATAAATTAAGGTGCTAGTAATTTACCCAAATTCAGAGGTAGTAATCTGAAAAGGATTTGAGCCCATATACTTTGACATTTTAAATCTACTATCTTTATATTTTGTTTAACCTAGCACCTTTCTAATTTATTGAATACCTAATAGACTGATTTAGGTATTTGGTATAAATGCTATAATTTTCATATCAAGTACAAAAGTGAACTTGAAGAGAATCATGTAACCATTCTGGAAAACAAACAAACATACCCATGACAATGACTCACTTTAAAGATTTTTCTTTCAATCTGGCATAGTTAATCATTTACATATGAAGTATATGATACAAAAAATGCTAAGCTAGAAATACACTTTCTACAACTAAGAATTCATCTGAATTTGTTAACTCAGATGAAGTCAAGTCAACAAGCATTTCTTAACTATTTACTATGTGGCAGGTACTATGTTAAACTATGAAAATACAAGTAAAAGTAGAAAGAAAATGTGGTCCCTGATCTCAAAGAGCTTACATTCTAACAAAGGAGGGCAACACATGAAGGGAAGCCTCCCTGGGAGACTGGGGATTGAAGGTAACCTACTCAGAAAACAAAATGTTTCCCCTGAGGCAAGAGTATAGGGATTGTGATTCACTGAACCAATTCCCATTGTAGGAAAGGACTGTATAAAATAAATTAACTTTAACACAAACAAAATTAATGAAATTAGAATAAAAGAGATGCTATAAATTGGGATAAAACCTTTCTACCAATGATCTCTAATAAAATTCAATCATCCAAAACCATAAATAATTCATGTAAATATAAGTATTGAGTCATTTCTCAACAAATAAGTGGTCAAAGAATATGAACAAAAGTTTTCCAAAAGCAAAATACAAACTATGGGTGGAGCCAAGATGGCAGAGTCTGTGTGTGTGTACGCGTGTGTGCACGGATGCATACATATATTTGTATAGGAAGGGTGTATGTGTGTATAAATATATATGTGAGTGTATGCATATGTGTGTACGTGTAGACATAGAAAAAGGGCACAGGATGAGTTGAATATGAAGGGATGATATCTTAAAAATAAAATAAAGAGGTGAGAGGGGAATATATTGGGAGAAGGAGAAAGGGAGAGATAGATTAGGGTAAATTATCTCATATAAAAAGAGGCAAGAGAACACTATTACAATGGAGGGAAAGAGCAAGAAGGTGAAAGGGAATGGATCAACCTTACTCTCATTGAATTTGGCTTACAGAGGGAATAACATACATGCTCAGTTGGGTATCTTACCCTACAGGAAAGCGGGGGAGAAGGGGGAAACAGAGGGGATGATAGAAGGGAGGGCAGATTGGGAGAGAGGGTAGTTAGAAGCAAGCACTTTTGAAAAGGGACAAGGGTGGGGCAGCTAAGTGATGTAGTGAAAGGAGCACTGGCCCTGGAGTCAGGAGGATCTCGATTGAAATCTGGCCTTAGACACTTAACACAAAAACTAGCAGTGTGACCTTGGGCAAATCACTTAAACCCAATTGCCCTACCTTCCCCCCTCCAAAAAGCCAAAAATAAAAGAACAGGGTTGAAATAAAAAATAGAATGGGGGGGCAGGATAGGACAGAAGGAAATATAGTTAGTCTTTCACAATATAACTACTATGGAAATGTTTTGCATAACTACACATGTGCAACCTATGCGAATTCCTTGTCTTCCCAGTGGGAGTGGGTGAGGAGGGAAGAAGGGAAAGATTCTGGAACTCAAAGTTTCAAAAAACAATTGTTGGGGTGGCTAGGTGGCGCAGTGAGTAGAATGTCGGCCCTGGAGTCAAAAGGACCTGAGTTCGGATCCGGCCTCAGACACTTAATGCACACACAAACAAAAACCTAGCCATGTGACTTTGGGCAAGTTGCTTGACCCCAATTGCCCTCCAAAAAGCAAAAAAACAAACAAACAAAAAAACAATTGTTAACACAGGTTATAATAATCCATCTTGCCCTACTAGAAAGTCGGGGGATAGACAGGGGAGGATGTAAGAGAGAACAGATTAGGGGAAGGGATATTCAGTAGGCTCACTATTTTGGGGTGGGGAGTAGGGGAGAAATGGGAAGAAATATTTGTAACTTAAAATCTTGTGGAAATGAATGTTGAAAACTAAAATAAATAAAATTAGAAAAAAATTAAATTAAATTAAAAATGCAAACAATGAAAAATGTTCCAAATCACTCATAACCAGTCATATGACTATAGATAGCATGGGTTTCTTCCCTTGAGAACTGTTTGTTCATATTTTAGGTCATACATATTTTTTTCTTATAGATGGCTCTTATAAATACCTCCCTTTCTTACAAATTTGAATCAGTTTCACACACACACACAATACACATCTTTCAAATAAGATTTTTTTTTATCAGAAAAACTTGCTACAAAGATTCCCCTCCCCAATTAATTGTATCCCTTTCAATCTTAGTTTTGTTAGATTTTAAACTTTTAAATTTTATCTAATTAAAGTTCTTCATTTTATCTCTTGAGATCCCCTCTATTTCTTCTTTAGTCATTAAATTTTCTACTGTCTGTAAATATGCTAGGTAATTGTTTTCCATGTTTCTCAAACTTGTTTGTCATATGACCTTTTATTTCTAGGTCATGGATATATTTGGAGTTTATCTTTGTGTAAAGTATGAAATGTTGGTCTAAATGTTTTTTTTTGCTTTTTTTTTGGAGGGCAATTGGGGTTGTGACTTGCCCAAAGTCACATGGCTAGTAAGTGTGTCAAGTGTCTGAGGCTTGATTTAAACTCAGGTCCTCCTGACTCCAGGGCCTGTGCTTTATTCACTGTGCCACCTAGGTGCCCCCAAATTTTCCACCCCAGATGGGACATGTACCCATGTTGGTCTAAATCTAATCTCTTCCATACTGCCATCCAATTTTCCCAATAATTTTATTGTTTTTGTATTCATCAATTAATAGGGTATTAGATATGTTTGCTTCCATATGCTATATACCTAATTTACTCCATGGAACAACTCCCTATTTTTTTAACCAGAATCAGATTTTTTTTAACAATTGCTATTTTGTAGTATGGTTTGACACTGCTGATCAGTAACTATTTCCTAGATACTATCTACTTGCCTTCATTCCATAACACTATTCCCACCTTTCTAAGACCTTTGTAGTTCTATTTTTGGAATCATCATGCAAGTCCCAAATTCTTCACCTGGGTGAACTCTGAGATGGGTCTTTTCTTTTATTTCTCTATATTCATGTTTCTTACAGTCTATATTCTGACTACATACACACAATAGTGAGTGTGCATATATATGTATATATGTATGTATTGTTATTTTTGTTGAATTGTTTCAGTTGTGTCTGACTCTTTGTGACCTCATTTGGGAGTTTTATTGGCAAAGATACTGCAGTGGTTTGCCATTTCCTTCTCCAGCTCATTTTATAGGTGAGAAACTGGGGCAAACAGAGTTAAGTGACTTGCCCAGGGTCACACTGCTATTAAGTGTCTGCAGCTGGATTTGAACTCATTGAGTCTTTCTGCTTCCAAGTCCAGTGTTCTAACCACTGTGCTACCCAGGTGCCCTAGGTACATATATATAAAAAGATTTCAATATATGTATGTATATTCATATTTACATATATAGCCATTGGATTTAACAATTAAGAAATTATCAATTACCCTGACAGAATAATTTCAATTGGAAAATGAGATTGGAAGCCAGAATGTAAAGTGTTGTGAAGTTGGTGAGAGATGAGGAAGGAGAGGCAATGATATTAGATGCTTGGGGCTATGAAATTGAAGAGAGATAGGTGGTGGGGTGACTGAGTGAAATAGATCATTGAGGGTTGTTTCTTTTTAAGGAAAGGGAAGATCTGGGTAAGTTATAAGCAACAGTAAATGGACAAATGGAAAAGAGACCAAGGGAGTTATTGAGAGGGAAAATCCTGAAGGAGATAGGAAATATTAGGAGTAAGCATAAAAATAGATGTGTTGACCTTGACAAAAGACAGGTCTACCCCTTCATTAGAGCATGAAGCAAAGGAAGAGAGACTGGGGGAAAATGACAAGAGGTTAAAAGACATAGAGCTGTGGAGAAAAGATTCTTCATAACAGACAGCCTTTCTTTTCTTTGTAAAGTATGATACAAGATCCTCTGTTGAGAGAGAGTGGAATGGATGGTATAGGTTCTTTAGATCTATTTACTTAGTCATAGATAGGTTATAATTTGCATGAGGTAGAGTTCCCACATGCTAGTATGATAAAATTATCTGATTATTCCTATTATCTGAATGTTTTTGTTAAGATTAGAAATTTTTGAAGGATCCAAAAAGCTGGGGATATTAAGCACTGATCAATACTATCAAGAAATGAAATCGACTATCTTAACAGAAAGAAAAACAATAGTTATCAAAGTGGGAGCCATTTCAAAATCAATGTCTATATTTATTTAATCAAACCATCAACTGATTCAAACAAAGTTCAAACTCAACACCAAATTAGAAGAAAGGAAAACAATAACACTCTGCAATCACAATAGCTCTCAACCCATTGAAACAAACTCTTGACAACTGAGAAACTGGAAAGAGATAAAAGTAAAAATTAACTCTGAGGATAACCATTTCTGAAGGGAATTCAACCAATTTAAAACACTTGTCATAATAAAAAGGTCAAAAAGACGCAGAAACTGCCCCAGTCAACAAGTAACCTTCTCAAAGGGAGAGAGACACATCAGCCAAGAGCAACCCTACTTCAACATGCAGCTACTTGATGACATAACAGATAAAATACAGTACTAGAACCAGTCCAAAGAAATGAATTCAAATCTGACCTCATACACATATTAGCCATGTGACCATGGGTAAGTCACTTAACCTGACTCCATTTCATCATTTGTAAAATGGGGTTAATAATAACAACACCTACCTTTCAGAGTTTTTGTGAGGATAAAATTATAAAATATTGTAATGCACTTTGAAAACTTTAAAATAGTATATAATTGCTAGCTATTACTGTTACAGTCTCATTTGTAAACCAATCCAAAGGAATTAAGACCTCTATAGGTCTTTTAGGTACCTGTCCTGCCCAAGCACCATTTAATGGCTAATTTTTGCGTCCTCTTGGCTCAGAGTGAATGTAAATAGTAACTGTTCCTGTTTTGACCAGCAAACCTGAGGGTCTTCCCTTCCCAGTTTGATTTTTCTAAATCAAAGGGGCAATATCTTCACTCACTTCTTAAAGAGGCCAGCCTATTCACTGAATGGGTGTTGCCTCACTCAAAGTGAGAACTTGAAAAGACCTTAGCTTGAAAAGGCCAAGGTTTCCCACTGCATCCTGGGCCATTTTTAGTCATCCTGATCTATATCTGGTCCCAGGACCCAGATGACTCTGGAGGAGAAAGTGAACCTAGTGACTGTACCATTCTTCCTCACTCAAATCAAATTCAACTGCAAGTCACATCACCATCTCCCTGATGTCAATGTCCTCTTCGAGAATGAAGGACAAACCACACACAACATCGGGTTTTATGCTGGGAACTAGGAATACAAAAACAAAAATTAAATAGTCCCTGCCCTCAGACACCATAGATATATATAAACAGATGCAAAATAAATACAAGGTAATTTTGCAAGGGGAGGGGGAATAGAATTTGATGGGATCAGGGAAGATCTCATTCTACAACATCTCCTATAATCCATCCTTTTCTTTCCTTTCACACATCTACCACCCAAGTTTAGATCTTCTTCTTCTACCTGGACAATTATAATATCCTTCTAATTGGTCTCACTTTTTCCCAATGTCTTCCCTCTCTTATCCATCCTTCACATAGTAGACAAATTAATCTTCTTAAAGCACATGTCAGATAGCACTACCTGGCTCAGGTAACCTGAATGGTTCCAACTGACTTTAGCATGCATTACTTTACATATATTTGATATTTTTATTATTTTCTATATATTTCATGAGTCTACTTCCCTCCCCACTCTCTACTCCCATTAGAATGCCAGCTTCTTGAGTACAGAGACTTTGTGTCCCTACTATGTATAATTTTCCACAGCAAACCATTCAAATGACTGGCTGATAGTGACAGAAAAACACGCTTCTGCTCTGTTCATTGTTTAGTGGTTATGAAAACAAATCTGATACCATAGTACAGCTCTAAAGATTCTCCTCTAAGTGTTCAATCATTCATTTCACGAGATCATAAAATATTCCTTAATAGATGCAACCAACAACAAAGTTTTTTTTTTACAATGATCTTCTATCAATACCAAATCTGCCACCAAAATTAAAATATGGAGATGTATTCACCAAAGGTATTTGTCATTAGAAAGATTTGTATATATGAAGTCTAAATGATGGCAATCTCTATTAGGGGTGAAGTCATCTAGATGTTCCTGTTTGCACATAACATTGTGTCAACTGAACAATGCCCTGGAACATAGAAGGCATTGTCAATTAAATTCATAGTCAATTAAATGAAATAATTTTAGGAATCCACACAGGAAAAAAGAAATGGATGAAAAATGGATATTATTTTTTATGCCTAAGGGTAAAAAGGAAGCCCACTGAGTAAGTCCTACAGTATGTACATCTTAGAATGATAAAATTGAATGAAACCTTTACTAAGAGTAGTGCAGAGGAAACCACACTGGTCTGGAAGTAAGAGGACCTTACTTCAAATTCCCTTCTTTGCCACCTACCATAGTGGAACGTTGTGCAAAGCACTCCCCATCTCTTGCTTCAACTTTCCTATTGGCAAACGACTGAAGTAAATTATTTCTAAGGTTCCTGTTTCCTCTAAATTCTATGATCCTAAAAAAGGAGGAAAAAACATGTTGGATAACATATGGGAAATTACCCAGCATTTCCAATGATTTCAAAATGTTCTTTGCTGCAAAAGCCTATTATCTGAACACCAATATTATACAAGCAATGTCTAACCATAGAACAGTAAGATCTCAGAAAAGAAATGTAAATTGCAGGTGACCAAAAGTGTAATAGAAAAAAAATACAGCAAATATAAGTAGGTAATGGTATCTTACTATTGATGACTTGTAACTGAAAAGTGGTTCAAATGAAATCTTTAAGAACATGTATGCATAGAAAAGATGGGATGACATTAACAGAGTAAGAGAGATGAATAAAAGGTGGATAGCAGAAGGGCTACCCTGATACTTATGAAATATTAAAAGGCTTTGAAGGAGACCTCTAAAATCTATCAGAGTAAAGACTATTGAAATATCAAAGGATTTTCTATTGAAGATTTACATTTATATTAAAAATCACAATAACCAATATAATTGTTAAGTGTGAACACCAAAGTTTAATCAGATTTGCTTTTGCTGGATGAGCAAGTAAGAGTAGCTGGAAGGAATGGGGGTGTTGCATCCAGAGAAGAGAAACTGCAAGAAGGGCATAAAGGTGACCTCAACGTATCTGAAGGACTTTCATGTGGCAAGAGGACTAGACTTGATCTGCCTAGTCCTAGAGGGCAGAAGTAGGTATGAATGGAGATTGCAAAGAGGCAGGTTTAAGCTTCGTAAAAGAAAAAGCCTAGTAATGATTGGAGCATTCCAAAAGTAGAGTGGGATGCCTTAGTAGTTAGCGGTGTCCTTGTTAGAAATTTTTAGGCAAAGGCTGGATGGCTTACCTATTGGGTGTAGGTATAGAGGAAAGGTATAGGTTGACCTAAATGGGAGTTGAAAACACTTTGCAATCCTAAAATTCTAGGATTCATAGAGACTATTTTTTTTCTTTTTAGAGTGGGGAAGGCAGGGCAATTAGGGTTAAGGGACTTGCTCAAGGTCACATGGCCAGTAAGTGTTACATGTATGAGGCCAGATTTGAACTCAGGTCCTCCTGACTCCAGGGCTGGTGCTCTATTTACTGTGCCACCTAACCACCCCCAATTCATGGTGTCTTTTTTTTTTTTTTGCTTTTTGGAGGGCAATTGGGATTAAGTAACTTGCCCAAGGTCACACGGCTAAGTTTCTGTTTGTGTGTGCATTAAGTGTCTGAGGCCGGATCCGAACTCAGGTCCTTCTGACTTCGGGGCCGGCACTCTACTCACTGCGCCACCTAGCCGCCCCAATTCATGGTGTCTTGCTTCATTAAAGAAAACTGTGAACTGAAAGAACTTCAGAATGATCAGACCATTCCAAGATGCTCAGTTTAAATATCTCATGTGTTGGTAGGAAATGCAGTGCATTAAACACCAATGATACATGTGAAGTATTGGAGAGGGGCCTAGAGAAGTAAATATAGACTTCACATAAGGAAAAAATTTCCTATCAAATATGAATGGGCTATATCAGGAGATAAGAGAGTTTTTAGGCAGAAGTGGGGTGTCCATTTGATAGATATGTTGCAGCAAGGATATTTTTTATATTTTTGAGACTGGATCTTATTCAGGGGTTACCCATAGCCCAGCAGAGCCACTGATCAGCACAGATCTCTGACTTGCTCCATTTCTAATATCAGTGGGCTCACCTTTCTTTAGGAAGCCTTATGTCCCACTCATTATCTGGGGTTCATCAAATTTATTCTGAACTTAGTGTAGACATTCAAATGACTTTTAACCCATTTCAGGTCTGATTTTCTAGCTTATGAGATCCACCAGTATCCACCTCCTTGGCCACAAGAACTACATATATGTCTCACCATGACTGGTTGAAGAGGAAATTCTTGTTGGGTTATAGGATAAACTCAGGTTACTTCCAGCTCTGAACTCCTCCAATTTTGTGAAATGATTCCTGACCCCTGCCACTCTTCATGTATGTTGTATATACAATGCTTTTTTCCCACTATTTACCAAAGGATTTGTTCAAACTTGTCTCAATCATTGTAGTTTTTGGATCATATCTATTAATAAAAACCCAAGTGATTTAAGTTCATATTCATATTCAAGTTTATGTCTGATTTCAAATTAAATATGTAGATGATTTATGATAAAAAAAGTTTACCTCCTCTCTCATATGAGACAGTTCTAATCTTCAATCAGATTTTCCAAATTTTCTTTCAGCATTAGAGCATCTCTACTTAAAATTTTCAGGGTTATTTTTATAACCACTGGAAAGTGATACCCAGCCAGCATCTGTTGTTAATCCTCTGGCTTTTTTTTTCTATAAAAGAAGCAATGAGCTTATATTAATGTGATTACAAGATTTCACCAAACATTTAGAAAAAATAAAAGCATTACTATCTAGATGTATTTTAGTGCATTGGTAAGCTAGACATCATTAATATATAACAGTTAGAATGGGAATTGAGTAGTTTTTTTTTAAACAATATGAATTTAATTGTGAGAATTGATATATGTTAAATTTACTCCAAGTTCCTTACATAAATAATAAGGTTTATAAAGAGGCAGGAAGGAAGGAAGGAAGGAAGGAAGGAAGGAAGGAAGGAAAGAAGGAAGGGAGGAAGGAAGGAAGGAAGGAAGGAAGGAAGGAAGGAAGGAAGGAAGGAAGGAAGGAAAGGAGGGAGACAAAAAGAAAGGAGAGAGAGAGGAGAGAGAGAGAGAGAGAGAGAGAGAGAGAGAGAGAGAGAGAGAGAGAGAGAGAGAGAGAATCTGTTCATTTTAAAGTAAGAACATAAATTTTTTTTTTTTAATGATGATAGATGAATCAGATGACATAATATCTAAATGTGCCTGAGTTGAAATGAACTGAGCTGAACTGAACCCAGAAATTTATTTGGAATTTTAAACTCTCATGGCCAACTGATTTTAGTCATTCTAATCTCTCTGAAGTTCTTGACTAGTCTTGTGCCAGAGTCACTCTTTCCACAATTGTGTAAGATAGGCTTTTTGGACTAACTCAAATTAGGGAGCAGAGAATAATCTACTGCCAAAGGCTGTATTCCTTTGACTTTATTTTATTTCAGTTGTGTGCAGTGGAGGAACCAAAAAAAAGAGGAAAGAGGTTTTTCAAGAGACTTTCATAATTCTTTCTGATAAAAGCTAAGTATAATAACTATATGAATTGCTAAAGTGTATTTATTTAACATTTTACAATCTCTGATCCAAATATTTTAAATTAAGTGCCATCCAGCAAGTAAAACATCTTCCACTCTATGGTGAAATCTATTTTTCTGCCTCCCCTTATACAATTTGACATTAAATGACAATAGAAACTCTCTGGATACTGCACTAAAATTTAATTATTTTTTTATTAGGTATATTTCAGGTGAGAGAAATGCTGGTTATACACAGCATTTTCAGTCAAAGAATTAATGAATCATAAGTAGATTTTCTGTGACTAATCACTATAGTCCTTGTTTCATAGAATGCTAATAATAAATCACATTTATTATATATCATATAATACATAAAATCTGCCTCTAATTTTATCCATAAAATTATTGTGCAACTTTTATCAATAAAATCATAATATTCAATTCATTTTCAATAGTATAGTACATATACCTCTTTCTGAATTAAGGATTAAGAACTCCATCAATTCACCATTTCATTTCCACTCTATGAAAAGTAGCAGAGAGAAAGTGCCAATAGTGCAGAAATCACTGGCCGTGAAGTCAGAAGATCCTGGTTCAAGACCAGCCTCAACCAATTATTGCCTATGTGACCATAACCATGCATTTAAATACCCTAATCCTTAATTTCCCTATTAGTAAAAATGGGTTCAATAATACAGATCAGAAAATGAAGTGAGTTCCTCATGTTATCAAAACAAAGGTTAATATAACTATAGCCAGAATAATTTATATAAGAATACACACACAGAGACATACTACATGCATATAAAATATAAATAATTAACATATCATAGATATATATGATTTTACATACACATGCATACACACAGAACAATAAATCAAGGCCTCCATACCAGTAGAAGCAATATTCCTAGTAAAGAATTTATCAAAGTATAAAGAGATTAATGTCTTTCTGCTTGCCAAAATACAATGCCAAACAATTCATCTTTGCTGCTTACAGTTAACCTAAAAATCCAAAAAATAAAAAATAGGCAAAGTATGTGGAGAACAATGCCTGCTTGCTTAGTTTAACTTTGGTTCTGATTAAGTTACTTTGCATTCTGAAACAGAAAACATCTTGGAAATATCTAAGCCTGAATTAGGGTTCATTAATAAAATACTTAATCTTATATGCATTTACTAATAAATTTATAAATGAAAAATAATTAATGCTATCAATTATTACAATTAACTGATATGATAATAATTTATAATAATAGATACAGTAAGTATTTAAGTGTCTACTACATGTCAGGCATTGTGCTAAGCTCTGGGGATATAAAGAAAGGCAAAAGATAATCTTATTAACCATGCCTGATGACTATGACTGTCATCTTATCCTTTTCAGAAAGAGTTTATGGTTGCTTTACCCAACAGCTTGGAGCTGATATGGTTTGTATGACTCTGAAGAGTAGGCAGCAATACCCAGCAAAGACTGCATCTCACAGTATAAAGCCAAGCATGAGCAGTTCTCCAGAGGACTGCTGCTGTAAATAGCTTTAAGGTTCTATTGACATAGAATAGTGGACTCTATTTATTCAGCACTAAACTAATGCAAAACATTCACAGAAATCAAAGTACACCATTCACAAGGATATAACATAACAACTTATAACTAAATTGGCCACATAGTTTTACACAAAAGACATTCAGTAAGTCCTTAACTCAAACATTCTTAAGGAGCAATGCTCCTTAAGTAATACAAAGTACAAAGGTCTCCCACCCTAGGTCACATTGCCTTAATCTAATCAATCAGAAAGTATTCTTTCTTCTTGATTGGAGACTAGCTACCAATCATACTTAACTCAATCATCCTTAAGGGGTACAAGGTACAAAGTACAAATTTTCATCTTGGCTTGAGTCTGGCTCCCAGATTCCATGGCTCCTCTTCCATGGTGCCAGCTTTTGCCTGAATTCACCCAACTGTGACCTGGATTAACAGGCAGGGAGCTCTCAGCTCCTCATGCAGTTTCTTGTCCAGTTCCTCATTCAGTTTCCATTCCATGTTGAAGCTCACAGGGTCCAGTCCACCTTAAGTCCTTCAAAGTTTCTGTTTCTGGGAAGACAAAGCTTAACAGAACCAAAACAACATTCAAGTACATTACAGGCACCATCAATAATTCACTATCTGCCTGTGAAATCAACACGGACCCAGAAGCAAGGTCTTAAAAAGTCAACACAAATCATCAGCATAGAAATCAGTGAACCAGACCCACAAACAAGATCTGAGGAATACAAAGTATCACAAACACACATCAACACAGACAGAACAGAGTGCTGACCATCACATGTATTCCCTTCTCTGCTCAGTACCAGCTTTGCTTGAGCTTTTTATCTGCCATTAGCTCCTTGCTGTTCTGCCCACTGTCTCTGGCAAGTGACTCCCACTGTGGGCTTCACAGGTTCTGTTTCTTAACAAAGACTTGAGATAGGGCAAAGTTCAAAGACACTTGAGCTGAAAGAAGGTGCTAAATGAATAACTGAAATAAGGTGCTAAGTGCTTCTTTGCTTGTCGTTACACACAGCCAATTGAGCAACATTAGGTTGAGACCACATGCTGTGCATTCACCCTTCCAGCAGGGACCAATGAAGCAATAAGACATATATCACCATAAGGAATCATGGTTGTTCAGGGCTGGATATTCGCATTGTCTCTCCACTCATGTACCCTAGCCACAAGCATGCCCTACATTTGTGATCCTCATGGATGACTCCTATTTGTGTACACTCTCCCCCACTGTTGGCATGTATATTTATAGGAGATTGTACCCTAGGCTTGTGGGTACACAATATTCTATTGTGACTTTTTTTTAAGACATTTTATCCCATTCTTTTGCTTTGAATTAAATGTATCTTCTAATTGACTATGTTATGCAACTGTTGCAGGCTTGACTCCTCATCTAATTCCTTCTAACTCACCTGTCTAGGTGGTTTACAGCATTCTCTCATGAGAATTCTTCACTCAAATGCTTTCAGACATGATACACCCCTTTGGTTCATGTATTGTCTTATGTGACTATTCTTAATATACACTACTATTTGCACTCCTATCCTATTTGCAAAACTATCATTCAGGGTTCACAGGTTATGATTTTGAGGGTATGCAGAGTATCTAGGTGGAAGAGTGGATAGTGTGGAGGGCCTGGAGTCAGGAAGACTCATCTTCCTGGGCTCAAATCCAATCTTAGACCCTTACTAGCTGTGACACCCTGGGCAAGTCACTTAACTGTCCCTCAGTTTCCTCATCTGTAAAATGAACTAGAGAAGGAAATGGCAAACCACTCCAGAATCTCTATCAAGAAAACCCCAAATGAGGGTCAGGCATGAGAAAAATAACTGAACAATAACAAAAGCTATAGAGTCCCTTTATCCCAGGGTAAGTATCCTGGGGGCCCCCATGTGCAAGACAGGCTGCCTCACTGATGAAATATGAAGGAGAAGAAGCAGAAGAAGCAGGAGCAGCAGCAGCAGCAGCAGCAGCAGCAGCAGCAGCAGAAGAAGAAGAAGAAGAAGAAGAAGAAGAAGAAGAAGAAGAAGAAAAGAGGAAGAAGAGGAAGAGAGAAAGGAAGAAGAGAAAGAAAAGGAGTAGGAGGAAGAAGGAAGGAAAGGAGAAATGAAGGAAGGGAGGGAGGGAGGGAGGGAGGGAAGGAGGGAGGGAGAAAGAGTCCTCAAATGTATCATGTATCCCGCTACTGATGAACTTTGATCAGCTACTTTTCTGACCTGGATCAGTTCATCTCTCCCTAAGCAACCACCCTCCTCCCTCCACTCCTAGGTGTTCACTATATTAATGCGTAATTTAGTTAAAACACTAGTTCATCTTAGCCTATTGTAGGTCAGAACTCCCAATTTCAAGATATCTGTCAGCCTCAGTCTCCTCAGGAGCTGGAATCACTACACCCTGTTGGAAAATATTTATGAAACAAGTTGGAATTAGAGTTGAGAAAATGGTTGAATTGATACAGATAAACTTAGAAGTCACATTTGGTCAGCCTGGATGCATTGTTATAGTGAATACTGTGAATAAGAAGGTACTGGAGTGGGGGCAGGGTAGCCAAGATGGCGGAGTAGAAACAGCACGTCCAAGGCTCTCTCCCCACAGATTACCTCCAAACTATGTAAAAGGGGACTCTGAACAACTTCTGGAGCCCCGGCACCCACAGAACGACACAGAGAAGCTAACCTCCCACTGAGGACAGCCCAGCAGCCCCGCAGAAAGGGCCAGCGCAGTGCTCTGGGAGCCAGCAGCATAGCGCACAGCACAGAGAGCTGAGCCCAGGTCCACTTGAGCCATGGTATTAGCCACAGGGCGGCTGGGCCAGCAGCTGGCTGGAGAGACCCCAGAACACCAGTACCTGTGGCGATTCCAGAATGGTCAACACAGACATACCTAGGACAAAGTGAGAGGTTAGTGCCCTATGGACTTTGGGAACAGTATTTGGGGAATGCGTCAGCTTCCTCCCCTGGGGGCTAGAAGCACCTGAGGAGACACCCAATTTTGCAGTTTTCAGTGGCAGGCTAAAGTTCCTGGCCTGCCAACTGTAGGGAGATCCAGCGATCAGTCTTGGGGGGTAATTGCTCTTGCTTTAACCTCCCTGGATCTGGATTGTGGTCTGGGGGGAGGTCGTGGGGTGGATATCCAGCTTGCCAGAAACGGAAGTTGTCCCCCCACACCTTCGGGACAGAAGCTCCCCTGTCTGGTGGCAGAGTTCTACTGTGGCAACAAGCCCAAAAGTCAAGTAATTAAGTGGCAACATGCCAAGGCAAAGGAAACAAAATAAACAGAAAGATGAAACTTTAGACTCCTATTTTGGGGGCAAAGAGGATCAAAGCATGGAACGGGAGGAGTACTGTAAGGTCAGAAGTCCTGCTCCAAAAGCCACAGGGGAAAACGTGAGTGCATTGCAGGCCATAGAGGACCTTAAGAAGGACTTTAAAAATCAAATAAGAGAAGTGGAGGAAAAATTGGGAAGAGAAATGAGAAGGATGCAGGAAAAGTATGAAATGAGGGTCAACAGCCTGACTGAGGAAAACAGCACCTTAAAAAATAGACTAACTCAAATGACAAAGGAGGCCCAAAAGGGCAATGAGGAGAAGAATGCCTTAAAAAGCCAAATTTGCCAGATGGAAAAAGAATCTCACAAGCACATTGAGGAGATTCATTCCTTCAGAGTTAGACTGGAGCAAATGGAAGCTAGTGACTTTATGAGAAATCAAGAAGCTGTTAAGCAGATCCAAAGAAATGAAAGAATAGAAGGCAATGTGAAATATCTCATGGGAAAAATAACTGACCTGGAAAATAGATCCAGGAGAGATAATTTAAAAATTATTGGACTACCTGAAAGCCATGATCAAAGAAAGAACCTAGAAATCACCCTTCAAGAAATTCTCAAGGAAAATTGCCCTGATGTTTTAGACCCAGAGGACAAAATAGATGTTGAAAGAATCCACAGGTCACCTCCTGAAAAAGATCCCAAACAGAAAACTCCCAGGAATATTATAGCCAGATTCCAGAATCCCCAGATCAAGGAGAAAATACTTCAAGCAGCCAGGAAGAAACAATTTCAATATTGTGGAAACACAATTAGAATAGCACAGGACCTGGCAGCTTCTACACTGAGGGATTGAAGGGCATGGAATATGATATTCCAGAGGGCAAAAGAGCTAGGACTGAACCCAAGGGTCACCTGCCCAGCAAAACTGAGTATTTTGTTTCAGGGGAAAATATGGTCATTCAGTGGAATAGAGGACTTTCAAGCATTCTTGAGGAAAAAACCAGAATTGAATAGAAAATTTGACATCCAGACAGAAGAAGCAAGAGATGCCTGAGAAGGTAATCAGGGAAAAGAAATCAAAAGGAACTTATCAAAGTTAACCTATTTACATTCCTATGTGGAAAAACAATAACTGTGACTGATGAAACTTTTATCAATATGAAAATGATGGAAGAAGGATATATGGTCACATGAATACATATGTGAATGTGTGTATATATGTTTACAGTTATACATGGATAGAGGGCATAAGTTGAATTTGTTGGGAAGGGATGATACTTAAGGGGTGAAATTATGAGGTGAGAGAGGAAAGTGGCAAGAGGAGATGGGGAGAGACAGGGTAGGGTAAACTATCTCATGTAGAAGAAGCAAGGGGAAGTGGCTGCAGAGGAGGGGAAGGCAAAAAGGCAAAACCTCATTCTCATTGAATTTGGTTCAGGGAGAGAATGACATACATACTAATTGGGATATCTCAACCTGCCCCAGAATAGGGGGAAGGGGGATGAGAGGGGGGATGATGGATGGTAGGTCATTCTTGGGGGGAGGGGAGGTTGGAAGTACCCACTATTGAAGAGGGACAGGATCAAGTAGGGAATGGACCAGGTGGGGGGTGGGATGGGTGGGAGGGAATTATAACTGCCTTGTACAATATATCTACTATGGTAACATTTTGCATAGCTATACATGTACAACACATACTGAATTACTTATCTTCCCAGAGGGAGTGGGTGACAAGGGAGGAAGGGAATGGATCTGAAATTTGAGGTCTTAAAATTAAATGTTTCAAATATATATAAATACTATTATTAATACTCTTTTGCATGTAATTAGGAGATAAGATGTAAAAGCTTCGGGGCACAGAGATTCACCTCGTTCTAATGGAAAAGTCGAAGGGGGTATGGGAGATGGTATGGGAGAGAGCAGATTGGAGGAAGTGATATCTTGTGGGACTGCTATTCTGGGAGGATGGGTAGGGGCAAAACAGCAGGAAAAAATTGTAACTCAAAATCTGGTGGAAATGAATGATGTAAAACAGGAGTTAATAAAGCATTTGTTTAAATAAAAAAAGAAGGTACTGGGGGTGCAGGATACCATAATTGTCAATCTTCTTCCTTATTGTCATCCTAATAGAATAAAATAATTTCTAGAAAAATGAAGGGATCTTCAAGATAAAAAAATAAACACAAAGTATCTGAAAAGACAGAAAAGAACCTCTACCTATGTCAGAATTGTACAAAATAGGGGAATGGGTCATGGAGGAAGAAGGGAAAGAGATCCACAGAACTTGAATATAAGTAATAGATCAATCACTCAGTAAATATTTTTAAATGACTGCTATGTACCTTACATTGTACTAAGTGCTGGGGATACAAAGAAAAGCAAAAGACAGTTCCTATTTTCTTTTTATTTTTTAAAAACAAATGCTTTATTAACTTCTGGTAATAAGAGTCTGCCACCAGACAGGGGAGCTTCCATCCCGAAGGTGTGGGGGGACAACTTCCATTTCTGGCAAGCTGGATAACTACCCCACGACCTATCCCCGCCCCCCCCCCCCCGCCCAGACCACAATCCAGATCCAGGGAGGTTAAAGCAAGAGCTATTAACCCCCAAGACTGATCGCCGGATGTCCAGTTCTACAGTTCGCAGGCCAGGAGCTGGAGCTGCCACTGAAAACTGCAAAATGGTGTGTCTCCTCAGAGGCTTCTAGCCCTCAGGGGAGGAAGCTGACGTGTTCCCCAAATACTGGTCCCAAAGTTCATAGGGCACTAACCTCTCACTTTGTCCTAGGCATGTCTGTGTTGACCATTCTGGAATCACCACAGGTGCTGGTGTTCTGGGGTCCCTCCAGCCAGCTGCTGGCCCAGCCGCCCTGTGGCTAAAACCATGGCTCAACCGGACCTGGGTTTGGCTCTCCACGTGCTGCGCTGCCAGCTCCTTGAGCACTGCACTGGTCCTTCCCGCAGGGCTGCTGGGCTGTCCTCAGCGGGAGGTTAGCTTCTCTGTGTCGTTCTTTGGGTGCTGGGGCTCCAGAAGTTGTTCAGAGTCTCCTTTTACATAATTTGGGGTGATCTGGGGGGAGAGTGCCTTGGATGTGCTGTTTCTACTCCGCCATATTGGCTTTGCCCCAATAGTTCCTATTTTCAAGGAACTCACACTTTCCAGGGGGATATGACGTACAAATAGCTACATACATACATAGATTTTAGGGTATTCTTATAGAGGAAGTATAGAGACCTCTTAGAAGGAAGCAGATGAATGGATTTCAAGAAGTCATAATATGCATATACAGGTCCCAGTTAGAGAGAGAGAGAAATCTCTTAAGGGAAAAGACTGAACTAGTAAAGTAAGTTTAGTGACTTCCTATAGATGGTGGGGGGTGAGAGAGAGAGACAGAGAGAGAGACAGAGAGAGAGGGAGAGAGAGAGAGAGAGAGAGAGAGAGAGAGAGAGAGAGAGAGAGAGAGAGAGACAGAAAGAGACAGAGAGACAGAGGGACAGAGACAGAGACAGAGAGAGACAGAGACAGAGATAGTAAAAGAGACAGAGATCTATTTGTCAACTTGATATTATCAAAGAACAGATCTACTTTGAGGGGAATATACCCAATATAATATGGACGATAGCCTAAGACCTATTAAATCTGATGAAAATCATGCAATTATGTTGATTCACATAGGAGAAAAAAGGTATTTCCAGAAGGAATTTAGAAGGCAATGTTACAAGTTATAAAATTCCAGGAAAAAAAATAAACCTGAAGACATTAGAGGCAAAAGTGTTGTTTTTACCTCTCTTGCCAACTTGACTCAGAAGAGAAAGACTGAAACAGGCAATAAGCATCTGGATGAGAAGATGTAAATATAGTATTTGCATTTTTAGACAACAACTTAATATGGAATAAATGAATGATGGGTTCTTGGCCAGGGATGGAATGTTAGTAATGAGGGATGGTAATATATGTGTGTGTGGATGGATGGATATGTATATATACAATATATTACATATACATATGTATATGTGTGCATTTATATATATGTATATATGTGTATATATACATATGTGTGTATATACACATATACGTGTGTGTGTGTGTGTGTGTGTGTGTGTGTGTGTGTGTGTGTGTGTGTGTGTGTATGACATGGGCACTCTGTTTCTCTTTCCCAAAGTTAAGGAAGTTGTATCTCCCTGTCCTGGTTCCAAAGTACCCTGAGAGATTTGTGAAGTCTGTTATTTATTGTCCTTGGCTTACGTCCCCACTGGATGTCTTCCCTGTCCCCAACCCTCTAACTCTCCTTCCTTCCTCTAACTCACTTGTTGGAGTCATGTGACTAGCATCCCAATTCCATTTAACCACTTAATACCAGGTAGCTTACATGAAGGCATATTTACCTCAGAAAGAAGACAAGAACAAGCGTATAAGTATTTCCTCCTCTATCTCCAGAGAATAATCCCTCCTACTCCACTTCAGTCTCTGGGGGAATAGATTCAAGACTTAACTCAGAGAGCATTGGTTCCACCAACATCATATGCAGGTGAGTCTTTATACTGGACTGGCTTCCAAAAGGTTATTTCCAAAGATCTCTACTTGTTCCTTGGGGCATTGATGTTATGCTGCCTACAAAACCCAACTTGAATTCTTATTCCCAGGTTTTTGTGGCTCTCTCTCCCAACCAAGATCAGAGACTATCTTTCCTGCATGTTCATGTTGAATTAAAAAAATGGAAAAGGTCCATTTCTCAGAAGCCATATGGCCTCAGTGGGGAAGAAGGTTCTGGGGCCTTTCCTCTTGAGTCATAGTCTCTTACTAGGCACTGCAAGAGAAATTTGCCAAACTCTCCTGGATAGAAATGAATCAAAGAGTCAGCCCAAACTGACTCAGGTCTTTGTGAACATGCCAAAAGTTCTGCCTATAGCCTATACGGTCAACTGAAAAAGACTCCTCCCACCTATGTGGTCAGCCAACTGGAACCAGTTGTGGAATGTCCACACATGTTCTCCAGTGTCTCCAAGGTACTTCCTTTTCATGTCATCAGGATTTTCTTGGAAGTGAACTTTCCATGTTCTTTACTAGAGAGGTTGCATCAGTTGAGCTAATTAATGGAGTATGAGTTTTCATCAGAAATGCATAAAATATATTTGCTCATCAAAAAGGCTTTAAACTGAAAAGGAAGGGGAAGGGAGAAAACATGCATACATAATACATATGTACATACATACAGTGTGAATGCGCATATATTATATATATATATACTCACACACGTTTTATATGTGATCACACCCCAAACTAATTTTATATATACATATATTTACACACATATACACAAATCTATGATATTCATACTTACATGTCATATCTATATTTTATTCTATATATCTATATATATATTTATATCAAGCTATATACTATAGAAAGTAATGAAGTTTTCCCAGAATATTCACAGATTCCCTACTGTCAGAGGCAGACCTAGTATAGATAGACCCATTGGTTCAGATTCAATATTGGTACAAAATGAGATAGTCACAAGTCACCAAACATCTAACAAAATGCCCTGGCATAGTGAGGATACACAACAAGGATACAATACTCTTAACTTCTTTTTATTCAGTTTTCATAATTGGGGAAAGAAATAAAATATATCAAAATCTAAAAAAAATGAAGTCTAGTATCCAAAAAATTTCTGTTTTTTTTTTTTACATTGTTGATTTATTTCTGAAAAACTGTTTTAATTTTACATAATCAAAAATGTCCTTCCAAAAATTTTACCTCCCGGGGGCGGAGCCAAGATGGTGGAGTAGAAACAGCTCTTCCAAGCCTCTCTGCCCCCAGATTCTCCACAAACTATGTAAAAAAGGACTCTGAAAAACTTCTGGAGCCCCAGCACCCACAGAACGACACAGAGAAGCTAACCTCCCGCTGAGGACAGCCCAGCACCCTGCAGGAAGGACCAGCGCAGTGGTCTGGGAGCCGGCAGAGCGCAGGAGCCGAGCCGAGCCCAGGTCCCGTGAGCCGAGGTTTTAGCCCCAGGGCGGCAGGGCCAGCAGCCGGCTGGAGGAACCCCAGAACACCAGGAACTGTGGAGATGCCAGAATTATCAACATAGACTTGCCTAGGACAAAGTAAGAGGTTAGTGTCCTATGGACTTTGGGACCTGTATTTGGGGAATGCGTCAGCTCCCTCCCCTGGGGGCTAGAAGCTGCTGAGGAGACACGCCATTGTGTAGTTTTCAGAGGCATTTCCGGCTCCCAGCCTACAAATCGTGGGGAGATCCAGCGATCAGTCTTGGGGGGTAATCGCTCTTGCTTTAACCTCCCTGGATCTGGATTGTGATCTAGGGTGGAAGTTGTGGGTGGGTTTACAGCTTGCCAGAAACGGAAGTTGCCCCCCACACGTTCGGGACGAAAATTCCTCTATCTGGCCTTAAAGCCATAGTGTGGCAACAAGCCCAAAAGTCAAGCAATTAAGTGGCAACATGCCAAGGCAAAGGAAACAGAAAAATGCAACCCTAGACTCCTATTTTGGGGGCATAGAGCGGGAAAAGGACTGTGAGGTCAGAAGTCCTGCTCCAAAAGCCCCAGGGGAAAACATGAGTGGGTTGCAGGCCATAGAGGACCTTAAAGAGGACTTTAAAAATCAAATAAGAGAAGTGGAGGAAAAATTAGAAAGAGAAATGAGAAGGATGCAGGAAAAGTATGAAATGAGGGTCAACAGCCTGACTGAGGAAAACAACACCTTAAAAAATAGACTAACTCAAATGGCAAAGGAGGCCCAAAAGGGCAATGAGGAGAAGAATGCCTTAAAAAGTCGAATTTGCCAGATGGAAAAAGAATCTCAAAAGTTCACTGAGGAGATTCATTCCTTCAGAGTTAGACTGGAGCAAATGGAAGCTAATGACTTTATGAGAAATCAAGATGCTGTTAAGCAGATCCAAACAAATGAAAGATTAGAAGGCAATGTGAAATATCTCATGGGAAAAACCACTGACCTGGAAAATAGATCCAGGAGAGACAATTTAAAAATTATTGGACTACCTGAAAGCCATGATCAAGGAAAGAACCTAGAAATCACCCTTCAAGAAATTCTCAAGGAAAACTGCCCTGATGTTTTAGATCCAGAGGGCAAAATAGAGGTTGAAAGAATCCACCGATCACCTCCTGAAAAAGATCCCAAAAAGAAAACTCCCAGGAATATTATAGCCAGGTTCCAGAATCCCCAGATCAAGGAGAAAATACTACAAGCAGCCAGGAAGAAACAATTTCAATATTGTGGAAACACAATCAGAATAGCCCAGGACCTGGCAGCTTCTACACTGAGGGATCGAAGGGCATGGAATATGATATTCCAGAGGGCAAAAGAACTGGGAATGAACCCAAGGGTCACCTACCCAGCAAAACTGAGTATTTTGTTTCAGGGGAAAATATGGTCATTCAGTGGAATAGAGGACTTTCAAGCATTCTTGAGGAAAAAACCAGAATTGAATAGAAAATTTGACATCCAGACACAAGAAGCAAGAGATGCCTGAGAAGGTAATCAGGGAAAAGAAATCAAAAGGAACTTATCAAAGTTGAACTATTTACATTCCTATATGGAAAAGCAATATCTGTGACTGATGATATCTTTCTCACTATGAAAATAATGGAAGAAGGGGGTGTGGTCATATGAATACATATGTGAATGTGTGTGTATATGGTTACAGTTATATATGGATAGAGGGCATAGGTTGATTTTGTTGGGAAGGGAGAGTACTCAAGGGATGAAATTATGAGGTGAGAGAGGAAAGTGGCAAGAGGAGATGGGGAGAGACATGGTAGGGTAAACTATCTCATGTAGGGGAAGTGGGTGCAAAGGAGGGGGAGAATAAGGAAGGCTAAAAAGGCAAAACCACATTCACATTGAATTTGGTTCAGGGAGAAAATGACATACATACTAAATGGGATATCTCAACCTGCAGCAGGATGGGGGAAGGGGGATGAGAGGAGGGATGATGGATGGGAGGGCATCCTTGGGGTGAGGGGAGGTTGGAAGTACCCACTATAGAAGAGGGACAGGATCATGTAGGGAATGGACCAGGTGGGGGGTGGGATGAGTGGGAGGGAATTATAAGCAGCCTTGTACAATATATCTACTATGATAATGTTTTGCATAGCTAGACATGTACAACATATACTGAATTACTTATATCCCAAGAAGGAATGGGTGACAAGGGAGGAAGGAAATGGATCTGAAATTCAAGGTCGTAACATTAAATGTTTCAAATATATATATAAATACTATTATTAATACTCTTTTGCCTATAATTGGGAGATAAGATGTGCAGGCATTGGGACACAAAGATTCATCTTCCTCTAATGGAAAAGTCGATGGGGGTATGGGAGAAGGTATGGGAGAGAGCAGATTGGAGGAAGCGATATCTTGTGGGACTGCTATTCTGGGAGGTTGGGTAGGGGAATAATGGGGGGAAAATGATTGTAACTCAAAATCTGGCGGAAATGAATGATGTAAAACAGAAGTTAATAAAGTATTTGTTTAAATACAAAAAAAAAAAAATTTTACCTCCCATGATCCTCTCTATCCCTTGTTAGTCATGAACTCTTGAAATAAATAAACTATCATATCTATGGTTAGAAAATCCAATAAAAAAATAGAAAAGGGCCTGGTAAATGGCAAAACATACATGCAGCAAATTTCTCTGATAATCTTCATTTCTAATATATGTGTATGCATATAAAAAACTTATTCAAATTTATCAGAATAAGAGCAATTCCCCAACTGACTAATGGTCAAAGAATATGAATACATAATTTTGAGAGGATAAATCTAAACTATCAATAACCATAAGAAAAATACTATAACAGTAATAATTAGAGAAATATAAATTAAAACAACTCTGAGTTTGTATCTCATAAGGTTGGCAAAAAACAATTTATAAAAGGAAAATTAAAAATGGTGGTGGGGCTGTGGGAAAACAGGTACATTAATATAATGTTGGTACAGCTGTGACCTATTCTGGAAAATAATTGAGAACTATGCCCACAATGCTATTAAACTATGCGTATTATTTTACCTAGTGATACCACTAAGAGTTCTGTACCCCAAAGAGATAAAAGAAAGAGGAGAACAATCCATATGTACAAAATATTTATAGCAACTCTTTCTGTGGTAACAAAAAATTGAAACCTGAGGAGATATTGTCCATTTGAGGACTGGTTGATCTACCTCCTCCTTTCTCCAAACTGAGAAATCAAGAAAACTAAAATCCCTATTTAAAATAAAATGTATAGCCAAGCAAAACAAATTCTCACATTTGCCACATGTAAAATACATACACACACACACAGAGGTGTATATATTTGTGTTTATATATATATTTATGCTACATTTTTAATTTTAACATAATACTTCATTTCTTTACCCAATTACATGTTAAAACAATTTTTAACCATAAAAAAATTGAGTTCTATATTCTATTCCTCCCCCCATCCACCGTCTCTGAGATGGTAAGCAATCTGATATAGATTATATATGTGAAATCATGTAAAACATTTCTGCATTAGTCATTTTCGTACTTGTGTATATATGTAATTTTTATGCTATACTTTATTTTGGAGGGTTTTTTTAGATGTTAACATAATATTTTGTTTATTTCCCCAATCACATGTTAACATTTTTTAACTTAAAAAAGTCTTGTGTTCCATATTCTATTCCCCCCCCCACCCGCATCCACCTTCTCTGAGATGATAAGCAATCTGATATAGGTTATACATGTACAATCATGTAAACATAGTTCTGCATTAGTCATTTTTGTACAAGAAGACTTGACTTTAAAAAAATTCAAGAAAGAAAGTGAAAAATAGCATGCTTTAGTCTGTACATAACATTTCGTGTATGGCACTATACCTTTCTACTGAGTGAAAGAAAGTACATTTCATTGACTTTCCTTCAGAGACAAGATTGATCCAGGTTCATATATTTAATGTTATTTTCACTTTAATTATTAAGTCATTGTGAATATTGTTCTGCTGTTTCTACTTTTAGGGTAGTGACTAAACCTCAAGTACCAAGAGGGTTTGACTAGCCCTGGTTCATACAGCTTGTATGTGTCAGGGGCAGGACTTAAAATCCAGATCTTCCTTACTCCAAGGACTTCTCTCTATTTAATAAGTCCAACCAGACAGTATTCCAAGCTATTCTGAAACTTTCTATGCTAGAGGTGGGAGTGGAAGATGCATGTTTAAGATAGTGCAGTAGAGGCAGCAATCCAGCCAAACTCTTCCAATGTTCCCTTCCAAACAACTTTAAAATAATGTTTAAAATCAAATTCTGGAGCAGCAAAGCCAACAAGAAGCATTGTCTGGCAACTTTATTTCCTATACACAGTTTTGGGTTACAATTCCATGGCAAAGAGGAGAACTTATAGTCTGTCACAAGAGAGCATGAACTCTTGTCACAGTTCCAGAGCAGAGAGGCACATGTGACTGCAGGGAAGCAGAGAGAGGACTTATCACAGCTCCCCATGTCCAAGAGAAGTGGTAAATCTTTTGGCTACAAGAGAACAGGTTCCCTAGACCATAGACAAGGACAACAGTAACCACATCTATCCCCACATCACATCCTTTTAGAAGCACTGAAAACTTGCAGACCCCAGAACTAGCTTTGAAAAAAGCAGCACAAAAAAGCCTGAAGCTTGGAAAATTCCTCCCCACACACAAGTGAGTAAAGTTCAACTTTAATATAAAATTCAAAGTTAAAAAAAGGCTGAAAAAAAGGGAAAAAAGGAAAAAAAAACTTGATTGTAAAAAGCTACTATGGTAACAGTGAATACCAAGATAGAAATTTAGAAGAAAATAACAATGTGAAACAGGTACAAGAAGAGCCTCCAAGGGAAAAAAATGCTAATTTGACACAAGTTCATTAAGAATTGTTAGAAGAATTAAAGAAAGAGATAAGAATGATAGAGAAAAACTTGTGAATGAAAAGAGAGGGATTCAGGGAAATTAAGAAAGATAATTAACAGTTTGGTAAAAGAAGCACAAAAGAAAATACTAAAAGAAAATAACACCTTAAAAACAGAGTTGGTCAAATGGTTAAAGAAGTTCAAAAACTCACTGAAGAAAATAATTCCTTAATAATTAGAATTGGGCAATTGGAAGTTAATGAGTCTATAAGACATTGAGAAACAATAAAACAAAGTCAAAAGAATAAAAAATAGAAGAAAATATTAAATATTTCATTTAAAAAGCTGATCTGAGGAAATGGATCAATGAAAAATAATTTAAGAATTACTGGACTAGCTAAAAATCATTATATTTCAAGACATTATATTTCAAGAAATATCTAGGAAAATTGCCTAGATACTTTAGAAATAGAAGGTGTAATATAAGTTGAAAGAATCCAATTATTTCCTCCTGAAAGATATCCAAAATGAAAACATGCAGAAATAATATTATAGTCAAATTCCAGAGATCCCATACCAAAGAGAAAATACTGCAAATAGCTAAAAAGTTCAAAAAATTCAAATATCATGGAGCCACAGTTAAGAGCACACAAAATTTAGTAGTTTCCATGTTAAATGATTAGAGGGCTTGAAATACAATATTCTGGAAGGCAAAGGAGCTAAAATTAAAACCAAGAGTCACCTATCCAAGAAAAACCATATTATCCTGTGGGGTGGGAGTGGGGGGGGCAAGGGAATGGGTATTTAATGAAATAGAGGATTTTCAAGACTTTTTGATACAAAGACCAGAAATTAATAGAAAATTTGACATTAAAAACAAGACTCAAGAGAAGATAAACATGAAAGAGAAATTATAAGGAATACAATAAATATAATCTATATTCCCATATGGGAAGATGATACATGTAACTCCTAAGAACTGTATCATTATTAGAGCAGTTAGAAGGGCCATATATATATATATATACAGAAGGCATTGGTGAGTCAATAATTAGAATGTCAATGTTGAGATAATCTCAAAAAAGAAAAAAAAGAAAAGGGTGAGAAAAAGAAGTACCCTGAGAGGAGTAAGGGACAGAAAGGATGGAGGAAATAATATCACATATAAAAGGCACAAAAGGAAGAGCTTTTATACTGAAAGGGAGAATTGGGGGGAGGGGAGGATAGCAAGATTTGAATCTCATTGTTATTGGAATCAGTTTAAAGAAGAAAGAATTACACATACATCATCAATTGAGTATAGAAATCTATTTACCCACTGGGGAAATAGGAGGAGGAGATAAGAGAAAAGATTTGAGAGATAAAAGAGAGGGCAAATCAATGGACATAATGGTCAAAATCAAAACAGAATTTTGAGGACAGACTGTGTAAAAGAAATCAAAGAAGAAACAAAATGAAATAGGATGGAAGAAAATACACAATTAGAAATCATAACCAAATGTGAATGGGATGAACTCATCCATAAAACAGAAGTGGATAGCAGAATGTATTAGAAAAGAAAAGTCTTTTTTTGTGTGTTTTTTGGAGGACAAATGAGGTTAAGTGACTTGCCCAAAGTCACATGGCTAGAAATTGTGTCGAGTATCTGGGGCTGGATTTGAACTCAGGTCCTCCTGATTCCAGGGCCAGTGCATTATTCACTGTGCCATATAGCTGCCCAGAAACCAGAATTCTATAGCATGTTGTTTTCAGGAAGCACCCTTGAAATAGAAAGACACACACCCAGAGTTAAAATAAAAGGCTAGAGGAAAATCAGTTATGCTTCTACTAAAGGGGAAAAAAATTAGGGATAACTATCATCATCAAAGACTAAGCAAAAGCAAAAATTATACCTAATTAAAAGATATAATCAAAGAAACTATGTTTTGATAAAAGTTATCATGAACAATTAAGTAATATCAATAAATTTTAATACAAGCTTCTCTGATAAAAACCTTTTTTTCAGATATATGGAGAACTGAGTCAAATTTATAAAAATAAGACATATTCCTCAGTTGATAAATTGTCAAAGATACGAACAGACAGCTTTCAGAAGAATAATGCAAAGCTATCTACAATCTTATAAAATTCTCTAAATCATTATTGATTAGAGAAATGCAAATTAAAACAACTTTGAGATACCACCACACATATGTCAGAAATGACAATTGCTATAGGGGAAGTGGGAAAATAGGTACACTAATGAACTGCTGGTAGAGTTGTGAACTGGTTTAATCATTGTGGAGAACAATTTGGAACTATATTCAAAGAGCAATAAAACTGTCTAAACCCTTTAACTCAGTGATACCATTACTTGGTCTGTATGATGAAGAGAATAAAGGAAAATGAAAAGGAACTATATGTGCAAAAAAATTATGGCAGTCCTTTTTGTGGTGGGAAAAATTGGAAATCAATGAGAATGACTGACTGAGTTATAGTATATCATTGTGATTGAATACTGCTGTGCTATAAAAAATGATGATGGGGTAGTTTCAGAAAAACTTGGGGAGACCTATATGAACTGATACAAAATGAAATGAGCAGTACTGGGGAATCATTGTAACATAATAATGATCATCAATGTGGTAAGTAGACTTATCTACTCTGATTAGTATAATGATCCATGACAGTTCTGAAGGACTCATCCTTCAGATGAAATGCTATCCACTTCCAGAGAGAGAACTTTGAGTGCAAATTAAAGTTCATTTTTTTCACTTTATTTTTCTTGCTTTTTGTGACATGGCTAATATGGAAATATATTTTGCATGATTCCATATCTGTGATTGATATCATATTTCTTGTCTTCTCAGTGAATGAATAAGAACCTAGAGGGAGGGAAAAAAATTTGGAACTCAAAATTTTTATTAAAAAATAAATAAATCATAAATTAAAAAAAACTCTATCTCCCACCTCTACATGTTTGTGTAGTCTATTCCCTAAACCTGAAATGCACTCCTTCATCTCAAGCCCATGGAAAACTTTCTTCCTCCCTAAGATTCAGCTTGTGTATGCTTCTTCAGTGATCATTCAAGCTGTAAATTCTCTTCTACCCAAACTTTTATAGAACTCTTTTCATCTCAACGTTGCATTCATTATAACTATCCTGCATTATGATTATTTGTGTCCCTGACATAATTTTTAGGTTCCATGAGGGCAGGTATTGTGTCTTTATCTTTGTAATGTAAGTACCCAAGAAATAAGTATGTATTAAGAGCCAGATTCAAGTCACGTAATGTGATAAATACTGGAGATACCAACGCAAAATTGAGACAGTCTCTATCATTAATAAGCTTATATTTTAAGAGGAAGCAATGTGTTAACATACGAGTAAACATAAGTTATTTATGTAAGCCTTGGTTCATATTATACCTGGTTCTCCTCATTAGTGAAGATTAATCACTCAATGGCCTATGCCTGCACAAGAGTGGAATTGGTGAGACTTAGAGAGATCTAGGTCCCTCTGACTTCCAGCTCTAAGTAAAAAGATGTGCCATTCCAACTTCTCTTAAGGGAAGAAGCCAACATTGTAGAGAAACTGGAAGTATCTATTAATCTGAGACTTCAGGGAATTTCTTCTTGAGTGAGATCTGAGACTCTCTCTCTCTCTGTCTGTCTCTGTCTGTCTCTCTCTCTGTCTCTGTCTGTCTCTGTCTCTCTCTCTGTCTCTCTCTCTGTCTTTCTCTGTCTCTCTGTCTCTTTCTCTTTCTCTGTCTGTCTTTCTCTGTCTCTATGTCTCTGTCTCTTTGTCTATCTGTCTGTCTCTGTCTCTCTCTTTGTCTCTGTCTCTCTGTCTCTCTCTTTCTCTGTCTCTGTCTGTCTCTTTCTCTTTCTCTGTCTCTGTCTGTCTCTATGTCTCTCTCTGTCTCTTTGTATGTCTGTCTGTCTCTGTCTCTCTCTTTGCCTCTGTCTCTCTCTTTCTCTCTCTGTCTCTCTGTCTTTGTCTCTCTGTCTCTCTGTCTATGTCTGTTTGTCTCTGTCTCTCTGTCTCTCTCTGTCTCTGTCTCTCTCTCATTGTTATATCACTCCCAAGGGGAAAACTCATTCATTCTATATTGTCTGGTATATAATTTCCTATATATACTGTATACTTTCTCTGATTTCTGTTTGCTCACTGTTAGGATAAATGGGTTTATTTGCTATTTGCAATGTATGTTCATGATGGAACTATCATCTGGTGGGAAGGGCTTCAAGACACAAGGATTCAAGATATGGAGGGAAGAAGGGGGAGAATTCCAGACTTGGTGGACAACAGCCTGTGCAAGGACACAAAGAAAGGAGATGGGATGTGATACATGGAGACAAACAAGTATGGCTGGAACATTGAGTGCATGAGGGAAAGAAATATATTATTAGACTGGAAAGATAAGTCAAAACCAAATTGTGAAGGATGTTAAATGAGAAACAGAGGGCTTTATATTTGATATTTTTTCTGTGTATCATAATTATTTTTTGTATTTCAAGCTGCTGCCAAAACAGTCTTGCTTTAACCTTCTATTTTTATCAGACAGTTCACACAATTGACATTTGAACATTGATTACTCTACCATTCCTCTTCTTTTCTTTTTAAAATTTATTTTATTTTCAATTAATGGAACAAAACGAGCATTTCCATAACAGCACAATAAAAATGATTTCAAAGTAAACTGCAAATCTATCACATACAACTTGCTATTTCCTACAAATGCACAACAAAGTTATCTTGCACATTTCTTTGTTTTTCCTTTTTTTTTCCATCCTCTGCTTCCTCACCCATGGCACTAGGGAGGGCCATCATTAGGCACAAATGTGTGTATACACATACACACATATATATTTGTGCATATATATATGCATATGTATACATATATAATTTGTGTATTTATAATAGTCAACATTACTTAGTCACTCACAGTCATTCTTAAAACAATATTGCTATTATTGTATATAATGTTTTGTTGACATTTGATCTTAAAGGCAATAAAAAGTCACTGAAGTATCTTGAGGGAAGGGATGACATGATCAGGACTGTATTTTAGGAATATAAATTCAGCAGTCATATGTAGAATGGATTGAATAAAGGAAAAGCTGGATTCAGGAACACGAATGAGGAAGCTATTGTGGCAATCCTGGCAAGTAGGAACGAGGGCCTGTCTAGAGTAAGCATGAGATTGTAGTTCAAATGGTCATAGGGGCCATAATAATGATCTAAATTTAGACAATTATTTTGGCTCAGTATAGTTTAGTGTTTTAAATTCCAATACTCACTATGAAAGGGTAAATATTGTAAGATAATTATTTTAAGTTTTCATTGATAAATCAGTATAGCTTACATGAACCCATGAGTTACATGAATAATACATTTTAAAATCAAACTGCTCATACACTTAGGGTACCGTCCAAAATATTTGCATAAGTCCCCACACACTCTTGGGGCAACCCTGTTCTGCTCTAGAGTCAGAATCAAAGTTCAAATTGCATCTCTGATACTTAACTACCCGTGTAACTTTAGACAAGTCACTTAACCTCCTCTGGACTTGTGTTTCCTCACCAGTAAAATGAAGGTCCAGGATGAGAGAGTCACCAAAGTTCTTTCTAGTTCTTGATATATAATCTATATCCATCATAGATATTGTTTGAATTCCTTTTATACATCATTTTCATTGCATAATAATATTGCAGTTCGTTAATATACCATAATCTGTGTAGTCATTTCCCAATTGATGACCAGTATCTTTAATTCCAATTTATTTTTAACTACCATTAAAAAATGAAGCCCTCCCCTCTCTGTCTCTCTCCCTTTCTTTCTCCACACACATATAATATATAAAACACACCTGCACATATAGAGTAAAACCACACTAATACTTTAGAGACACCATTAATGAATGTTCACATGCATGCATGTTTGCATGCATATAGCTTTTCTTTCTTTTTTTTCCAAATGCTTTATTAACTTTTGGTATATATCATTCATTTCTGCCAGATTTTTAGTGACACTTTTTCCCCAACCCACAACCCCAGAATAGCAGTCCCACAGGATATCCCCTCAAAAAATCTTCCCTCTCCCATATCTTTGCCCATACCCCCTTCAACTTTTCCATTAGGGCAAGGTGAATCGCTGTGTCCCAATGCCTGCACATCTTATCTCCCAGTTACATGCAAAATAGTATTAATAGTGGTATTTATATATATATTTAAAATATTTAATTTTAAAACTTCGAAGCCCAGATCCATTCCCTTCGTCCTTTGTCACCCACTCCCACTGGGAAGATAAGCAATTCAGCATATGTTTTACATGTATAGCTATGCAAAACATTACCATAGTAGATATATTGTAAATGACTGACTATATTCCGTCCCAGCCATCCCACCCCCCACCTGGTCCATTCCCTACTTTGGTCCTGTCCCTCTTCAAAAGTGGGTGCCTCCAACCTCCCCTCCCCCCAGTATGTCCTCCCCTCCATCCTCCCCCCTCTCATCCCCCTCCTCCCTACTCTTTTGCAGGGTGAGATATCCCATTTAGTATGTATGTCATTCTCTCCCTGAGCCAAATTCGATGAGAATATGGTTTTTCCTTTTTGCCTTCCTGTTCTTTCCCTCCCTTGTAACCATTTCCTCCTGCCCCTTCTATATGAGAGAGTTTACCCCATTCTGTCTCTCCCCATCTCCTCTTGCCACATTCCTCTCTCACCTCTTAACTTCACCCCTTAAGTATAATCCCTTCCCACCAAATTCGACCTGTGCCCTCTATCCATGTATACTTGTAAACATATATACACACACTCACATATGTATTCATATGCCCATATACCCTTCTTCAATTATTTTCATACTGAGAAAGGTTTCATAAGTCACAGTTATTGTTTTTCCATGTAGGAATGTAAATAGGTCAACTTTGATAAGTTCCTTTTGATTTCTTTTCCCTGATTACCTTCTCAGGAATCTCTTGCTTCTTGTGTCTGGATGTCAAATTTTCTATTCAACTCTGGTTTTTTCCTCAAGAATGCTTGAAAGTCCTCTATTCCACTGAATGATCATAATTTCCCCTGAAACAAGATACTCAATTTTGCTGGGTAGGTAATTCTTGGTTTTAATCCCAGGTCCTTTGGCCTGTAGAATATCATATTCCATGCCCTTCAATCCCTCAGTGTAGAAGCTGCCAGGTCCTGTGTTATTCTGATTGTGTTTCCACAATATTGAAATTGTTTCTTCCTGGCTCCCTGTGGTATTTTCTTCTTGATCTGGGAATTCTGGAACCTGGCTATAATATTCCTAGGAGTTTCCTTTTTGGGATCTTTTTCAGGAGGTGATCTCTGTATTCTTTCTACCTGTATTTTGCCCTCTAGGTCTAAAATATCAGGGCAATTTTCCTCGAGAATTTCTTGAAGGATGATTTCTAGGTTCTTTCTTTGATCATGGCTTTTATGTAGTCCAACAATTTTTAAATTATCTCTCCTGGATCTATTTGCCAGGTCAGTGGTTTTTCCCATGAGATATTTCACATTGCCTTCTATTCTTTCAATTGCTTGGATCTGTTTAACAGCATCTTGCTTTCTCATAAAGTCACTAGCTTCCATCTGTTCTAGTCTAATTCTGAAGGAATGAATCTCCTCAGTGAGCTTTTGAGATTCTTTTTCCATCTGGCAAATTTGGCTTTTTAAGGCATTCTTCTCCTCATTGCCTTCTCGTTTGCCACTTGAGTTAGTCTAATTTTTAAGATGTTGTTTACCTCAGTCGGGCTGTTGACTGTCATTTCATAGTTTTCCTGCATCCTTCTCATTTCTCTTCCCAATTTTTCCTTCACTTCTCTTATTTGGTTTTTAAAATCCTTCTTAAGGTCCTCTATGGCCTGTAACCTGCTCATATTTTCATTTGGGGCTTTTGGTGCAGGATTTATGACCTCACAGTCCTCCTCCTGTTCCATGCTTTGATCCTCTTTGCCCCCAAAATAGGAGTCTAATGTTGAATTTTTCTATTTATTTTGTTTCCTTTTGCTTAGGCATGTTGCCACTTAATTACATGACTTTGAGCTTGTTGCCAGGGTAGGACTCTGCCACCAGACAAGGGAGCTTCCATCCCAAATTTTGGGGTCTTCTCAACTGCTGGAGGTATTTGTTGGGTGCCCTCCCTGGAGCCCCCATACACTCTGACAAACTGGACACACACCCCAAGACCTCCACCCGAGATCGAAATCCAGATCCAGGGAGGTTAAAGCAAGAGCTATTGCCCCACAGACTGATCACTGGATCTCCCTACAGTCTGCAGGCCAGGAGCTGAAGCTGCAACTGAATCTGCAAAATGGTGGCTGTGCTCTGTCTCCTCATTGACTTCTAGCCCCCAGGGAAGACATTGATGCGCTCCCAAATACTGGTCCCAAAGTCCATAGGGCACTAACCTCTTACTTTGTGTTGGAAATTCTGGAAAAGCCACAGCTGCTGGTGTTCTAGGGGCCCTCCAGCTGGCTGCTGGTTCAGCAGCCCTGGGGCTAAAACTGCAACTCAAGAGGCCAGTGGCTGGGTTCCCAGAGTGCTCAGCTGTCAGCTCCCAGCACACTTTGCTGGCTGCTCCCTCCCACACTGCAGGACTGTCCTCAGCAGGAGGTTAGCTTCTGTGTGTTGTTCTGTGGGTGCTGGAGCTTCAGAGGTTGTTCAGAGTCCCCCTTTTACATGATTTTGAAGTGGTGTGTGCTAGAGTGCCATGGAAGTGCTGTTTCTACTCCACCATCTTGGCTCTGAGCCCCCCTAGCTTTTCTTTCTATCTTTAACCAGTTTGGAGGAAATATGCGCAGCCAAATGTATTACTAGGTCAAAAAGTATGAGTTAGTTGGTGTTTTCTCCCCTTATGCCAAATTATTTTCCAGAAGGACTGAACCTATTCACAACTTCACCAACAGTGTTTCCCAGTCTGCAACAAAACTATATTCTTCTTATAGAAAATTCTGACATTGATGATACATTTGAGCCACTTAAGTATTCATGTATGAATACATTCTAGTATGAAACTATTCTCATTCCAGTAGTACAATTTCCTCCTGCTTATACTTTGGGACTTTCTTCCTTCCATAATTGTATTAGAGGAAAGAAGGGATGAATAACTGAAGTACATCAACTCTTCCTAGTACCTTTCTTTGTACTCATAGATCTCTGCTCTTTTGATAGTCACAGAACCATGACTTTATTGCTGAAGCTTCCACCCTCAAAGTCTGTCTATATACAAGATGGTTGATTCAAAGAAGTACAGACAACATTTTTTACCTGTGCATAGAAAAGTTCAAGTTTCCCTAAACTTTCTTCAATAGAACCTACACATAATCTGGATATTTTTCAAAATCTTGTTTTAATGAAACACATTTTGAATCTGATTTTAATGAAACACATTTTTACCCCTTTATGCCATACTTTCTGAAATAAAATATAACTTGTCTGTATTATATGCTTCCCATAAACAGACTGCAGGCAATCCTCTCAAGTTATCAACAAAGCCAGGCAAACCACCTGCACTTCTATCAAGTTCATCATCTCTTTCATTTCCTCTGGCTTATAGAAGACCACTATGTGTTACCCCTGATGAAAAATAAAGGGACATAGGTTGCTGTCCTTTGAATTCAGGGCTTATTCTTTCAATAAGAATGTACTATATTTACAGAATTCATTTCATTTGAAAGCAATTGCATCACAAATTTACGTAGAAAATATGTTCCATTATCTCCCAAGGGACAGTATCAGTCCATCAATAATGAGAAGAGAGATGTTAGCAGTCCAGAATGGTAGAATCTGATTGTGTAAAGCATCTTGAAGGAACTTATAAAATAGAATAGATTAACCTCCCTCTCCTCTTTGCACGGGTGAGGGGTGATGAATGTGAAATATTGTATACACTGTCAGACATGGTTGACATGCTGGGTTTTTTTGGCTGAACTGATTCCTCCGCCCTCTTTTCAAATCTTTGTTACAAGGAAGGTAACGAATTGGGAAGGGTAGTGGGAGGAGTGTATTTAGAAACTGAGGTAATACACAAAAGATATCAATAAAAATAAGATAAGAAATAATAAATCATGAGATGTGGTTGATGATACAATTCCAGTATTTATCATAGTAACTGGCACAAGAATAGCACTTAATAAATGCTTTTTGATTTTGCTCTGTTTCTAGTTAATTTCTATTTTTTTAAAGTAAGATCCATCAATGATATAAATATAAAATTTTTACTTCAACGTAAAAAATAAAATCTTTGTAGTTGAACCCTCAAACAAAATAATGTATTATATTATT
This sequence comes from Gymnobelideus leadbeateri, assembly GCA_011680675.1. Taxonomy (NCBI): domain Eukaryota; kingdom Metazoa; phylum Chordata; class Mammalia; order Diprotodontia; family Petauridae; genus Gymnobelideus; species Gymnobelideus leadbeateri. The sequence continues at coordinate 315,580 of WOXC01010708.1, forward strand.
CATTAATAACAGCTCTAAATAAGGTCACAGAAGATTGAGGTTATCCAAATGACTCAGAAGAACGAAAGTAAATAATAAGCATGAATCTATTGAGAAAATTAAGATCAAGAATCAAATTCCCTCTAACTCCACATTATTCTAGTAAATCACATCCTACTTTCCTGAAGTGTAGAACATAATCCAATGGGATGAGACAAGATCAGTCACATATCCTAACACTATTCTCTTGAACAACCCCCAGAGTCTCCACCAAGCCAAGGCACCTTTGAACTGTTGAGTGCATAATAATTGGTTGTGACAAGGTCAGCTTAAGTCTGTGATCAAAACAAAATTTCTCCTGGATGGAAATCTCCAACATGGCAGTAGCATTTGACAGTAAGACCTTCCATCCCAGACACTATAATACATTCTCAGTTTGGGAATTATTTGGGGGTCATTTTCTTGCTTTGTTGATGTTTCTTTAAAACATGTCAAAAATCCTGAAAATATTCAATCATGGAAGGGAATGAAGACAGAAAAAAATAATTAAGGAAATTGTTCTCAAATATCAAATCAAACCTGGTATATTGAAAAATGTTTTTTTTTAAGGGCAATGAAAATGAGGATGGGGGACACGATGATGGTGATGATGACAGTCACAACTGACATTTGTATAGTGTTTCAAGTTTCACAAGGTATTTTTCATCATATCTTAGGAGGTAGATCTTAACAACTACAAACTTACATTAATCAATAGACTATATTGGGAGATAATGAAAGGAATATACATTGGTCATCTATGTTGGCATGAACATATTTTTTTCATGTCCTCATCATTTATTTAACTGCTTGCATCTCCCTCCCAAACTATAGGGCACCATTTTTTTTTCATTATCAACCTCAATTCAAGTTAGTTTCTCCTTGACATTTGAGATGGCCTACCAGAATATGTTTTTCTCCCCTAAGCTGAATATGGTATGTGATCCTTGAACAATTATGAATATCCGAATGCTGAATATAAAGCCAAACTATTTCTGAGTCTATTAAATCTCCCATGTTCTTTATCCTTTGTCCAGATGGTTAATGATGACCTATTAGCAAAATGCCAGTTGTGTTCCACTCTTTTAAACATCCCTATGGTTTGAAAAATGCTTTCTGTGAAAATGCACACACATTAAAAAAGACTCAAAACATCCGAATATTCACTGCTGAACATGTTAAATGAACTAAATAATGGGAAACACATTTACAACGTACTTTAATGGTGAGCCCATCCAATTTGTGATTTAAGAGGTCAAGCTATTGGTTATTTTTGCATTCTTAGTAATTTAAGGAGAATCAGACTGGGAAATATACACTCTCAGGCCTTATAAAACTGCCGCAGTTATTTTGAATAATAGACATTTATTGTCTAACCCTCTACTGGCTTGAAAAAAAATCTCCACCATTGTAAGTTTGTAAACTGTAGTACAAGAGCCCTCCAAACTCCAAAATCCCAGTGGTCACATCTGCATAGACAAAGCCAAGCAAGGAGTTAAGCAATTGTCTGGTGAATTTATGCAGTGTAGACAGCCAATTGAATAATTCTAGTTGGTGGTGGTAGTGTTTTTTAAAACTTCAGTTTCCTAGGGTTAAATGTACCTCATAATTTTTGATCCCCCTTCATTCTCCCTTTTCTCTCAAGTGAATTCTAAACCTAGATAGTACCCTTTACTTAATTCTTTACTCTTAGAAGTAACCCAGACCATGAAATATAAAACTGATGGGGAGAAAAAAAGGACATTAATTTTTATCTTTTTGGTTATCTACAGCTATGACTTTGGAAAAGCAACCATGCCAGGAAAAGATCTTGTTTTTCTGGTAGTGATCCCAGGGAAAAATTGCAAACTATAGTATTTATCTGATAATGAACTGTTTCTTAGGTGAAGATATATTTGTGTGTGCCCAAAGACTTTCACTTGAAGGTATGAGAATGGAAGTTTTTGTTTTGTTTTGTTTATTTTGTTTTGTTTCTTTAAAGAGCAAGGAAATAAGAACTAAAACACATTTACTTCTTGCTCCCTTATTTTCCACATTTTCAGTCTGAAAGAATACAGGATTATTGTGGCATGGCTAGAGGAATGTGTGTGTGGGCACACATATGAGTGCTCATGTGTGCACACTATATTCTGTATTTTGTCCATATTGTATATTTTAATTTATCTTTAAGTTTTCTGAATGTTAAGTTCATGTATGCATTATTTCAGCTCATGAGCTGAAAAAAATTCCCATAGGTAGGCAAACTCTGTTCTTTAAAGTTTCTGTTATTGGGTTGCATTTGAGGGGTTAAATAAATGACAAAGATCATAGTGATGGGGAATTATTGAGAAAGTAATTAACCTCTGGAAGAGAAAGACATATAAAATTCTGGGATCTATGGACTTTGGGGATGGTCTATTTATAATGAATTTCCTTTTCTGTAAGTTTCCTTTTATTATAAATTTAGCAGTTTTCAAAAAATATGAAGAATCTGATATACAAAGAGAATAAAAAGAGTATTTTATATGAGAATATGAACTTCCATTAAGTACAGTTTCTTTGAGAAAAAAATACATATCACATCTAACATCGGAGCAATCAAATCATCCAATTTGGGTGCCTTTCTGAATTTATCTTGTTTTCTTCAGTGTATTTTAAATGTTTTATTAATTTTCTTTTCCTTTTTAAAAAAAAATTCTCCTAGTTCACTGTAGCTAATTTCTCAATAGAACAAGAATTCTTATTCACTTTGTGTGTTTTGTTTTGCTGTTGTCTTGAACTTTGGGGTAACATACATCAACCTTCCTAGTTTACACCAACAAACAGAAGTTAACCTTGGAAATTGGAACAGGCAATTGCTTCACACTTGAGAGTTCATCTTTAGATCTCATTATATTACTACAACCAACAATTTGGCTGCCTTCTTTCTACCAAAATAACTTATAAAGTTCCCTTTACTGATTAAGTAAAGGTTTTTATATAGTAAAGCCAAAGTATCAATGAATGTATTTTTAAAAAAATAACCAAAATCTCTTAGGACTATGTAGTTGATGTTATCATTCATGTTAACATAGTAGGTAACAGGAGCATTCATACACTCTCTATATAATTTAAGAGTTATTTCAATATAAACGTAATCCCCTTGATTCGTCTAAACTCAGTCCCTTAAGATAATAAAAATAATAACATAATAATAACGGCTATATAATTTTGGTGGTAAAGTAGCTGCCAAAAATTGCTTCTTTAAATTATCCCAAAAAATGCATTACCAAATATAAATGCACAGCTTCTTCCTTCTGAGATGGCATGGCTTAATGGATAAAAGTATTTTTGTTGGAGTTAGAAAGACCTGAATTAAAATCCTATCTCTGTTACTTACTAGATATAAGTCACTGAAACTGAGCAAATCACTTAACCTCCATTTGTCTTAATTTTCTCAATTGTAAAATGGTGCTGATAACAGCACCCTACCTCACAGGGCTTTTGAAGGGACTAAATAACATACCTAAAGTGCTTTGAAAACATTAAAGCAAAGATAAACATCAGCTATTATTATCATCACTATTCTGATTCTTCTATTTCTACTAAAGGCATTACTTTTCATGAGAAGTAATCTCAATTATATCTGCATCATGTCTATGACATCTTCTGACATCTTCCCCCTTTTCCCATTCTTATTGCTGTCACTGTACATCAGGAGTTTGCTCCTTGTTTTCCCACTCTAGTCTCATCTCTGTCTCCTCTAACCATCTATCTTGTGCCCTGTTGCTATATTAAATTCCTGAAGTACACATATTCAATCATTTCAGTTTTAACTGGAACCCAATTAGAATCTAAATTCTACTGATTTCAATCTGTTCTGAATTTACCTTTTCAGCTTTTGTTCCTTAGCATTCATTTTATAGATACTCTGCTTGAATCAAATTGTGATACTAATCTCCCAAAAGAAGCCAAATTTGTCTATATTGTTATTTCCTTTGCTTTTGTGCCTTCTTATGAAAAAATGTCTTCATATCCTCCCAAATTCCCTTTTCTAAATCCTTACTCTTCAGTGCTCAGTGTCACATGTTGCACATAGTTATGCACAAAGAGATATATAAAATAACTTAGTCACAGAATCATGAAATATTCATCATGGATTTAAAACTAGACTGTACATCAGAGGCTATATAGCTCAATGCTGTCATTTTAGAGATGAGAAAACTGGTCATTGAGAAGTGATTAGCTCATGGTAACACACACAGATCCAGATTTGAACTGCAGTCCTCCAACCACAAGTCCTGTGAATTTTCTACTATATACAAATCCCTCTCAAACTGTCCAATTCCTCCTTTGAAATTCTATTGACCTTTTTATGTTCTTTACTACACCTTCATATTGTGATTTTTATTATGGAAATACACACACATACACACATACACACATATATACACATACACATATACATACATATATGTATATCCTAGTGGAATTTTTGCTTTTCAGAGGCATTTTTTAAAATTACCCAAAACACCTAATGCAGAGTCTTACACATATAATAAGTGCTTTTAAAATGATTATTTATATCAAAGGGTTTAGTTCAATAATCACTGCTGCCAAATAAATATTCATTGAGTGAAAATTTTTCATTAAATTGGCTTTTCCAAAAATTCAGTAAAACTAGAATCACCCCAAGATTTAAGAATAGATAGCAGAAGGCCATAAACTGAACAACTGCCCAAAAACCAAAGTTGAGGGACTAAGAAACACTAAATCACACTGAAATACTTTAAAGGAGTGTGTTTGGGGAGCAATAGAAACACGAGAAAAAGCCAAGTCTCTGTATTGCATTAATATAAAGGAACATAAGTGAGTTGAGTAAAAGCAGCAATCATATTGGTGGGTCCCTGCCAAACAGACCTTCCCTTCCCCATCCCTGGGCTTATGAAGGAAAAATACAGTAGCTTTTATTGTAAATCCATGAAGGAAGAGACTTGTAGCAATTGTTAAATGATGAAGTAGAAAAGATTCTCAAAGAAATCAATGCAACTCTAACCTGAGGGTCAAGCCTGTAAATTTACACAAGAGTCTCCCCATGGGTGGAGAGAATGGTGACTTTATATGCCATTCCTGAATGATGGGTGAATTGGTGAGAACTTGAGTGAGGAGAGTTATTCTTCTGACTTACAGCTTTGAGCAAAGAAACATGTGGTTCTAGTATCTCTACAGGAAGAGACCTCTGGAAAGACAGAAAGACTTTGGAAAGAAGCCAGAATGTGCCCAATTTCTCACTTCGCACACTAGAGAATTAAGGGAATTTCTGTTTGGGTTAGATTGGGACTCAGTTGAGCTGAGCTATCTCATTCCCAGTGGGATAGCTTATTCACTTTGTATACTATCTGTTATATTCTGATCTATATAATTTCTCTGGTTTCTATTTACTTTTTTTTAAGCAATTGGGTTTAAGTAACTTGCTCAAGGTTACACGGCTAATCATTATTTATGTGTGGGTGCTCATTTTCTGAGGCTGGATTCGATCCCGGGTCATCCCAACTCCGAGACCGGCACTCTTACTCACTGTGCCACCTAGCTGCCCCTTCTATTTATTTTTGACTTTCATAAATGGGCTTCTTCACTGTTCACTAGAATTTGATGGGGAAGGAGTCAAGCCTTCAGATATAACTTGGGGCACTCCTTCCCCATTAAGTGATGGCAATGAAAGACAGCAGCTTGAAACTAAAATCATTTCTCCTACACTAACAATAAGTATAGCAACAGATAGTTTTTTTTTTTAAAGCAATTGGGGTTAAGTAACTTGCTCAAGGTTACATGGCTAGTCATTATTTATGTGTAGGTGCTCATTTTCTGAGGCCGGATTTGTTCCCGGGTCATCCCAGCTCTGCTGCTAGCACTCTTACTCACTGCGCCATCCAGCCACCCTGGAAACAGATAGCTAAAAGTCTATTTGAGTTCCTCCTCTCTGAGGGGAGTAGTCCTTTGTTGTGGCCCCAGTCTCCTGTTCCCGTCCTGCTGAGCATCTAATTCTCCCATTTTAGAGAGGTGGGTAAGACTCCAGAGATATCAATTCACATCTACCCATAAACCACATTTAGACAAACTCATGTGGACATACACATAATCTACATGAGCGATACATGCCCTGAGCAAGTAATGTCTCGTAGAATCCCATTCCCTTCAAAAGCATCACCTTGTAATAAAGCCTGCCCTCAGTGGTTCTATATACATACAGTTCTAGTTCTGGAGTCAGGAAAACTTGGGTTCAAATCTAGTCTCAGAAACTCACTAGCTGTGTGACCCTAGGTGGGTCATTTAACTTCAGTTTGACCCAATTTCCCCAACTGTTAAATAGAGGTGATAATAATAGCACCCACCTCTCAAGGTTGTTGTGAGGATCAAGTAAAATACTTATAAGCACTTTAGTGTAGTGCCTAGAACACAGTAGGTGCCTAATAAGCGCTTGTTTCCTTCCTTTCAGATCCCACCTTCTTCTTTAAAACTTTACCTGGCATTTTGTCTCTATATATTTTACAGGTACCGATTATGTATGTGTTGTATCTCCTGAAAAATTGTAAGCTCCTTGAGGGTAGTGATTACTTCATTTCTGTCTTGATTGTCCCAGATCCAAGAATTAGTCACTTAGCACATTCTTGCTAATTGAGGCTAACTGTGTACTTGTAACTAAAATCATTACCTTTGTACTTAATATTTTTCTACCTGCCACTGACTTTATAGGATTCTGGTACAGTAGACCTGGAAGCAATCTTCTGATCAGACTGGCTTATTTTGCATATGAAGAAACAGAACCCAGAAAAGCTGAGTAAATATATATATATATATATATATATATATATATATATATATATATATATATATATATATATATATTGCTTTTTGTAGGTGGGGAGGCAGGGCAATTGGGGTTAAGTGACGTGCCCAAGATCACATGGCTAGTAAGTGTTAAGTGTCTGAGGCTGAATTCAAACTCAGGTCCTCCTGACTCCAGGGCTGGTGCTCTATTCACTGCAATACTTAGTCACATAATTAACAAGTGGTAGCATCAAGCCCAGAGATCAGGTCTTTTGATTTTCAGTTCATTGTTTTTTTTTTTTTCAATTATAACAAGTTGCTTCTCCAAAACTTCATAGTTATTTCTATTCCCATGGAAGACACATACATTTTGATCCCAAGAGGCTGGCTTCTTGTAGTCCAGTAGCAACTGGTTCAGAACTGAGAATTATGGTTATGAAAACAATCTAGGAAAAGGCTCACCTGGTAAGCAGATGTTGGAGGAGAAAGGATAAGAAGTGGCCTTTGAATCTTCTTTTTTTGTTTGTTTGGGTGTGTTTTCTTAGTCTAAGTGTTGGGGGAGACTTATTTACATGGCTTCTGGGCTAGTGGTCCTCTGGAGCTGGAATAAACTGGAGGCAGCAGGTCTGGGACTGATGATTTTCCATTTTCGCTTAGGCCTTGGGAGATAGAGTTGTAAGGGGCATAAACAATCTAGACTAAACCCTTCATTATATGGATGTGGAACCTGAGACCAACAAAGTTAAAACATTCAATAGAAATCACTCAAGTAAATTACTAACCTGGCCTTTTAACCCAGGTTCTTTGATTCTAAATTCAATATTCTTTCTAGTACTGAGAAAGAAGGAGGACAATTGCTATTTACACCTAATTCTCATCTGCAATGAGTCACTGGTTGCTTAACTAGAAATGTAGCATCCTTATTTGCAAAGGACAACTGCGTATTAAGATTTATATTAGAAAAGTAAAGGAAAATTTGACAGAGTCCCACATGAGATTAGATTTGGGGAAAGCATATTTCAAATCAATCAGAGAAAGAAAGATTGATACAAAGACCTGAAGTTATAGATATGAAGTCAGACCAAAAGAGGTGGGAGCTTTCCAGAATGAAGTTCTGACAATACAAGCAAAAATAATGCTAATAAGTACAAGGAAACTAGTTGAAGAACACGGTAAAACCACAGAGAGAGCTCATTGGCCAACGTATTTTTTTTTTTTTACTAAAAACCAAAGTGATTTTTATTCAATAAATTAACCCATTTATTTGGACTACGGGCTACAGACATTTGATAAGATTTTACTGGTCTTTCAATTCCTTCAGTCTTCTGATGGCAGATTTGACTGTGACTGCAGAGGTGGTATTGTAGGTCCATGTACCACCAGCTACTGTTTTCATACAGGATCCACAGTGCCAGATACCCACAGCCCATCTCTTCATTTTGGTCTTGCCACGGAAGGAGCGGGTATACTTGGCATGCTGGCTAATTTCAATTTTCTTCACTACCTTTCTGAGGGATGCACCATAACGTGTTCCATATTTACCAACAATTCCAACCTTCTTGGTACATTTAGCCATGTTAGCGGCTCAGTGGCTGGAGCTTGGAGAGGCTCCAACTTATATTTTTAAAAGGCATTGATATAATTGCAAGTAATAGGATCACAGGATCCTGTATCAAAAGATACGTAAAAAGTCACCTGGTCCAACCTTTTTATTTTACAGAGACTGAGGTCCAGGAAAGTTAAATAACCTACCCAAAGTCACAGATACTAAGGATCAGGAACAGGATTTTAATCAATTTCCTCTGACTCCCAAACCAGTACTTTTTCCATTGCACTGTGGATAGAGAAGAAATAAAAAATGAGTGGCATGGTCCTCTAAGAACAAAGCAAGAACATCGACTAGATATTTTAGAACATAGAATGCACATAATAGATGTGCATTGATAGATGGATGGATGGATGGATGAGTGGATGTTAATGACAATTCAATAGGAAGCAGCTAGGTGGCACAGTGAATAGAGCACCTGCCTTGGAGTCAAGAGGACCTGAGTTCACATTTGACCTCACACACTTGACACACTTACTACCTGTGTGACCTCTGGCAAGTCACTTAACCCCAATTACCTTGCTCCCCCCCCCCAAAAAAAATGAAAATCATACAATGGACATTGAAGGACCAGTTTGCAAAATTGTTGCAACTGTGAAAACTGTATTTTATGAAGCTCAGTTTCCTTATCTGAAAAATGGAGATAAAAATGCCCGTACATCTTACATGGTTGTTGTGTGAAGTTCAAATGAGAAAATGTATGTATGACATTTTATAAACCTTCAAAGTCTATTCAAATATCAGTGATTATTATTACGAAATACTTATTTCTCATCTATTTTTTCTACCAATTCAGAACAAAAATAATAAACAAAGAATTGAAATCCAAGATGAGTGAGAGGATAGTAAGAAAGCTCTCACAGCAATGGAAGGTGAATTCTGGTTATGAGGCCCAGAACTACATCTTAGGATATTGAAGGAACATAGGATAAAATAGGATTGGTAAACCACTACAAGTGATCTCTGAAAAACTGTGGACCAAATGAGAAGTACACAGGACTTATAATAGGCAGACTAACAGTGGTCCAAAGAGGTATATGGGGCTGATGAAAGAGGAAGAAGAGGAGGAGGACAAAAGCCATTATCTTCTCCCTTAACTCTCTTTTCAAAAATTATTTTTAAATTATAGAATAAAACAAGTATTTCCATAACATAATACTATAAAAAGATGATTGCACATGCAACTGCCAATCTACTATGCACAACTTTCCATTCCTTTCAAATACATAACTAAATTATCATGTAAATTTCTTTTTTTTCTTTCTTCCCCAGCTGTCCTAGAAATTGCTACTATTAGACCCAAAATAGGTATATATATGTAAAATTATTCCATACATACTTCTATTTGTCAGTTCTTTCTCTGGATGCAGATAACATCTTTCATCATATGCATATGTCCTTTATAGTTTTTTTTCTTTTTTTCTGTTTCTTTTGTATAGCTCATTCAAAACTATGCCAATCAGATGTTTACATCTATCAAGGTTTTATCATCTTAGGCCTTTAATACATCTCTCCATGAAGATCAATGCTAGGATCCAGGGTCCATGAATGCTCTATCAGATTAGATAGACAGGGACACATTTCTAAAACCCATTCCCTATATAGCTAATATGACACTGACCTTGAGAGTATGCATTCTGATGTCCTTTCTTAGGTATATTCACTCTCTGATATCATACTCTCATATTTCACTCATTCCCTTCTGTCTTTTTCTATCTATTTATCTCCCTGTCTCTCTCTCTCTCTCTCTCTCTCTCTCTCTCTCTCTCTCTCTCTCTCTCTATATATATATATATATATATATATATATATATATATCTGTTTGTCTCTGTCTCTGATTCCTTCAATCTTGGATCTAGACAAATTTATCTTCTCTTTGTTCCCAACCCGCCTTTCCTCCCACCCAGTCTCTGGGTCTTTACATTGGTTTGCACTTCTGCTTTCGATGCCCTTGTTCTTTACCTCTGCCTCACAAAGCAACAACTCCCCAAGTTTCCCCTTTCAAATAAATTGTCCTTTGTTGCTCATACCTTAATGTCCAAGTGCTTATATGATTTTTCATTATTTTAGTTTTACCTTCTTTAGTCATAAAAAAACTATATGTAAAATAGCTAACTGGCACAATGCTTTACAACTCAAATGTTTTTAAGAGCTTTTCATCACTTTTGTGCCCTTGGAGTTTCATTTCTTTGCATTCACATTTCTCTCATTTTTATTAATAAAAGAATGTTCTTGGGGCGGCTAGGTGGTGCAGTGAGTAGAGCATTGGCCCTGGAGTCAGAAGGACCTCAGTGCAGATCTGGCCTCAGACACTTAACGAACACACACAAAAAAACCTAGCCGTGTGACCTTGGGCAGGTTACTTAACCCCAACTGCCCTCCAAAAAGTAAATAAATAAACAAACAAACAAACAAATAAATAAATGAATAAATAAATAAATGAATGAATGAATGAATAAGTAAATAAATAAATAAATAAAAATAAAAGAATGTTCTTTATATTTTAAAAACATTTTACCCTCCCCATATAAACAAGACATCCTTCTATATAATTTTTATATCACATTTCCTGTTCCATAAACTGTATAAGTCCTATCTAAGCACTATATTTCTTCATACACATATTAACAATATGTATATTGGGGGCATCTAGATGATGCAGTGAATAGAGCACTGGCCCTGGAATCAGAAGGACCTGAGTTTAAATCCAGCTTCAGACACTTAACACTTACTAGCCATGTGACCTTGGGCAATTGCCCTGCCTTCCCCCTCAAAAAATAAAACAAAACCAAAAAACCCAATATATATTAAAATAAAATTGATTTTATTCCTATTACAAAAAATCATCTAAAATAATGGCACTATCTTATATAATGTGATAATTCATATAAATCTCTTCCTTTATGCAAAAACACTTCTGGCTGTATCATTATTAAACTGCACACCTTAGCTGGGAGCTAAAGACTGTTTACTTTTTTCACAGAAACCTAGACACAAGCAAAAGTTTAATGTTCTCAGTGAAAACCTTTGTTGAGTCATATCTGACTCTCAGTGATGGCATTTGGAGTTCTCTGGGCAAAGATACTAGAGTGATTTGCCATTTCCTTCTCCAGCTTATTTTATAGATGAAGAAGTGAGGCAATTGGGATTAAGTGACTTGTTCAGGGTAACAAGAAGTGACTGAGGATAGATTCAAACTCAGGAAGATAAGTCTTCCTAGGTCCAGACAGTGCTTTATCACCTAGCTGCCCTAGCAAAAAACAAAACAAAACAAACAAAAAAAACTATGTATGAGGACAAAATGAGTCCATATTCCCAGGGGAAACCCTCGGTAGGGGCATAAACACAAAAGACAGATTTTCGAGAGATAACTGGAAAACTGAACCTGGTCCTTATAAACCCAGACCTTTAAACCCTGGACCACATGGTTATATGAAAACCAGCATCTGGCCACATGCACCTATTCATATATATGTGTCTGTAAATTAAACACAGTGCAGTATAACAGTATTGGTCCAAAAAGAAGTCCAGGATTTGGTAGTAATCTCTAAGAATAAAAGGTTCATCAATAGTTCATTTCTTTTCAATTCAACTAACTGTTATTGAGATCCTGCAGTATACCTGAAGCTGGGTTAGGACCTAGCTATGGGGTGATGGATGGGAGTCAAAATTATCCCTACCCTCTAAAAAATTTATTCTACTGAGGAAGGGATGAGGATCATCTTGTATGCAAATAATTAGGTACAAAACCCATTCAAAATAAATTTAAAAATTAAAAAAAAACAATTGGGCAATGGAGGAGGGAGGGAAATGGAGCACTTAGAATTGAGAGAGAAGAATTAGGAAGAGCCCCTTTACTGAGGTGGCATTTGAGCTGAGCTTTGAATTGAACTAGAAATTGTAAGAGGGAGAGGTGAAGAGGGAATGAGCTCCAGAAACAGGTAAAACAGCCTGTATACAAAAAGGAACAAAGCAGGAGATGGAATTTCCTCCATGGAGAGAAGAAAATTGTCCCATTAATGGGTTAGGGCCAGATTTTGGAATTCTTTCAATGCCTAAAAGAGCAGTTTTCATTTTATCCTAAAGGCAACAGTGAACCACTGAAGCTTTGTGAGTAGGGCAGTGACGTGGTCAGATGTACTTTAGAAAAAAAGCAATTTGGGAGTTATTTGGAAGATTATCATGAGAGTGGAAAAAGGGAAACCAATTAATTAGGAGACTGTCATAGTTGTCCACAAGCACAATTTTCTTTCAAATGTCCAGGTTAAAAAGCAATATTATTTAACTCTTTTTCAAAATGTTCATAGCTTCAAACACTCCTTAGTGAACTTTTACATAGTAGGTATTTACTTGAATCACATCGAATCACAGATATATTTCAAAGGCCTAATTTGCCCACTAAATTTTAAGCATAAACTCACGGCACCCTCCACTATGTTTTAGTGAAACCTTAAGTGAAATAATCCCATTTTTCAGCAAGCTTGACTTGGGGGCATACATATAATTTATTATCAGTCTCTTTTACCCTTCTCAATCTTCCTCCCAACAGAGCCTATTAATAAGCCAAACACTCCTCTGTGGCCTCAACATTTATTAACAGCTGCAGCTCATTTAGCAATAATGGCCCTTTCTTACAGGAATGATTTGCCAAGGGAGATGCAAATGATAATGCATAGAAATGGAGCAATTAAATGTGAATTAACAGGGAAAGACCAGTTAAACATTTTGCCTACCTTCTAAGGTCATAAAATATAAATGTTCTTTAAACTTGTATTCATCAATTGTTATTATAAAGGTGATTGATTAGGTCTGCAGACAATCTCTACAATTTTCCATTAAAATATGGCCTAAAATTCTATTATAGAAAGAACCACTATCATTGTCAAGTTAGGAATGTCTACCTACTGAATATAAAACCAAGAAAACCACTTTTGTCTTCAGGAAGATAATCATGCCCTTAAAAATTATAACAACAACATGACTATGCTGGTCTCAACATTGGAATCACTTAGGTCCCAGTCCTGACTCTTACATGATCTCTGACAAGCCATTTAATCTTTCAGTTCCCCTGCAGCTCTCTAAGGCTCAAAATTGTTAAATAGCTGCACATTTGCATTGGTAGAGTTTCCTCTATCAATGAAATCACAAGTCAGGAAAAAGAAGGGAAGAAGGAAGGCAGGGGAAGGGAAGGGAAGGGAAAGGAAAGGGAAAGGGAAATAGAAAGGGAAAGAGAAAGGGAAAGGGAAAGGAAAGAGGAAAGGGAAAGGGAAATTAGAACCTCTATGATTATTCCTTTTTTTTTTTTACAAAGGAGGAAATCTGAGTGTAAGAATATGTGTGGCTCATATAGGATATGGTTTTATCCATGTGGGTCTGTGCAAATGTGGTTCACAAGGAGACATGCCTAGTTATCTCCAAAATCACTACAACTCCATTCCAAGGGAGATTTTGATTCCTGCCATAAAGAGAATAGCAGATTGGGCCACAACATTGGCCCATACTGGGAGAACAGGAAAAGAATTATGTCTATTGCCCCCTCCCACAAGTATTGTTAATCTAAAGGAAATAATTTTTAATTTAAAGCCACTTTTTCTGGTTACTGTCCTTTAATGAGGAAGAAGTGCTCCAAGCTATAGCTGAAGACTTGACTCCCTTCCCACCAAAGGCTTCTTACACAAAGACTATCACACCTAGTGAATAATAAATTCATTTATCCAAGCTGAGAAACAAACAGAAATCAGAGGAGCTATTCAGATTAGAATATATCAGAGAATACACAGAGTACATTGAGAAAGAGATATGTCCCTGAAGTTTAATTGAAAAAAATCTCCCCCAAGAGGAAATTCCCTAAAATATCTAGTTCCCCGAAGTTGGAGATAGAGACCTCTTGGGAGGCTAGCTCCTTTCCAAATGAATATCTTCTCAGAATCATTCTCTTCCCCTAGGGGCCTCTCCCTGAAGCGAGCCTGGAGCCATGGGTGTCCTCTCTCAAAACAGGAAGCCAGAATAACAATTATCCTCTCTGGTCCTCTTGCCAACACCACCCTCCGACTGGCACAGATTGAGTAAACATAACCTCCAGCAATGAGGAGAGTATTATGCAAAATCCTAGGCTTGAGCCCTGGTCCTAGGAGAGGTACTCAGGAGCTAAGAGATCTGTTTTTTACCAAATCCTATCTCATGGTCAAAGGGTGAGCTAGAATTAGCAGTTAGATCTTCCAATTCATTATCCAAAGTTCTCTTCACCATTCTATATCACCTCTCAATGACCTTAGTAAATGATTATTATGATATTCTAGAAGAAGCATATAGGATGCATTTCTTCTGGAGCTACAGCCCTTGTGGCAGAAAATAATAGGATGCAAAAATGCTCATCTTTCTGTTTTGTCCACAACTACTGACCACAAATGAGAGCTCATCTCTCCTTCATGATAAAAAAAAATGTTTTAGTCAATGATGATTAAAGAATCTCCTCCCTACTAAATCGAAAACCAATTAGAGGCAGCTGAATGTTGCAGTGGACGGCATATTCAATCTGTAGGTAAGAAAACCTGATTTCAAATCAGCCTCACCTGCTTACTGGGTGAATCTTGGTGACTCACTTAACTTCTGTCTGCCTCAGAGTCAATGGTGAAATGAGCATAACAGTACCTTATCCCAGGGCTGTGAAGATAAGATGAGATAATATTTGTGAAGTGATCTGCAAAACTTAAAAGTGCTATAGACTCACTATTATTGGTATTCAGGCAGCTAGGTTGCACAGGGGATAGAGTTCAGGACCTAGAGTTAGGATGACTCATTTTCATGAGTTCAAATCTGGCCTCAGATACTTATTAGCTGTGTGACTCTGGGCCAGTCACATAACCCTGTCTACCTCAGTTTCCTCATCTGTCAAATGAGCTGGAGAGGGAAATGGCAAACTACTTAGGTATCTTTATGATTAAAACCTTGAATGAGGTCATAAAGAACCTGTCATAAAATTACTTTCACTTTATTCTCTTAAATATTTAATAAGTACTTACTATATGAGAGGCACTATCCTACATTTTTACAGTCCTTAGTATGGTGCTCTGTACACAGCAGGTATTTACAGACATTGGCAAAGTGCCCCAAAACACTGTCCAGTCTAATGCTTAGTGACTTATTTAGAAGATAGTGCTTCATTTATTTATTTATATTCATATTATTTTGGTATTATATTTATTTACATTTACTTCTTTTTGCCTCTTTCTATATCTCTGGTGCTTCGGACAGTACCTGACACATAGTAAGTCCTTAATAAAAGTTTATTGACAGACTGATACCCCAAACACTAAACTTCAGGGCACTTTTACCATTGTGTTCTCATCCTCCCTACTTTGCCCCTCCAATGACCAATTCATCACTCCACCAAGAATGACCCTACTATCAGAACTTCCTGCTGGCTTAGGCCCCTCTGCTTTCTAGCTAATGACTGAGCAGAGCTGAGGCTCCCCTTGGAAATTCTAGTCAAATCCCAGGAGGTAATAATGGCATCAGAGTCTTGGTCAGGAGCCTTGCCTTCCATCCCCCAAACCACTGCAAACTACTTAGAAGGTCAGCACCTTCTCTGAAACTCATACTCTTAAGAGATTTGTCTTGCAGAGAATTGAGTAGCTAAGTGACATGGGCAGTACATCTCTAATGTGGGACTTGACCCTATGTCACCCTGGCTCCAAGGTCAACACTCTCTCCATTGTACTGTGTTACTGCACAAAGCAGTGAAGACTATACAAATATCTCAAGCTTCCTCACAAGCTCTCCAGTTAATTGGAACCCACCATTCTATTCCACATACTCTCTCAAAATCATGAATTTCTCTTTTAAAATTTATCATTTCTTCCTGTATAAATAAATGATCCCTTCTCACTCTCCCATACATTATTTTTGACCCAAATATTTGACTTGGTTGTTCCATAGAGATTCCCTGGCCGAATAAGCATTATAGATGAAACATAGGAAACTTTGACTCTGAAATTTTGGATCATAACCAATTCTGTCCATTTACATAAATAAGGAAAAGAGACTGAAATGATCCATGATGGAGCCTTTTAACCTAGGGTATGGAAATAACAAATTTTAATGACCTTCATTTATCCTACAGCTATGGAACTTCACAATCCAACCGAGAAAGTGTTCACTGATGGATATAAGGGCAGGGTAAAAAAAAATGAAATAAATTAGTTAACAATTAAAATATGTATCTGCCAACATTTATTGGAAAATTTCTGCATATTTCTTCACTGAAAGTTTCCATATGTTCATTCATATATATGTTATGTATATATGTATATATACATATCTATAGAGTCATCTGAAAGTGAAACAATATGATATATTGAATTTTTGCTTTTTTTATTATTTTCCCTCTTTCAAAACTATTTTGGACAAATTCAAAGAATGACTATGAAATAATACAGTAAAATTACGAATGGCTAGCTCTATTAGCATGCCTTCTGATCTTGTAAATAATCTATCAAAGACTTTATATCTTTCCTAAATTCTCTGGGTGAGTTCCCTCACTGGTACAAGAAGAAAACAAGCAATGTAAGAACAACAACAACAAAATCTCTGAAATACCAAGTTTAATAATTATTTTATGGTATTGTATTATAGAATCATATCTTTGACAGTTCCTTGAGTGAGGTCCAATGATCATAACAAACTACAGAACTACCAACACATAGCACTTAGGCAATTTATCTATTGTTCTGTGAATGAATGTTGTTAAGTTCATTCTGCTGACTTCATTTGGCATCAATGCTTTTCAATATTCAAAGAAAACACACGAACACTAAAAACACAGTAACCCCAGAAAATAAAGAAGACTGATGTTACAGGCAATAAAACTGAGTCAAAAAGGGTTTCAGTGATTTGCCCAGTGCCATTCAGAGATACAGATTGAGATTAGAATTCTGGTCTTCTATCTCTATCTAGTGAAGGTAATATTGGGGCATTGTTCATTGGGGTCAGATTTGCCTAATACATAAGTGGCATCATTGAATGTTTCTTTGATTTTTTAACAGCTCTCTTTCAAAATTTAAGGATAGTAGCCTGAAATAATTTCCAGTGGGGATAAATTCAAGGCCTGGGAAGCTTTTCAGGTTATGATCTTATGTATAAAAAAAAAAATTTCAGGGGCAGACCCAAGATGGCGGAGTAGAAACAGCACTTTCCAGGTGCTCGCTCCCAAGATTACCTCCAAAGCATGTAAAAGGGGACTCTGAACAACTTCTGGAGCTACAGCACCCACAGAACGACACAGAGAAGCTAACTTCCTGCTGAGGACGGCTCAGCAGCCCTGCAGGAAGGGCCAGCACAGTGCTCTGGGAGCCAGCAGCACAAAGCACAGAGCCAAGTCCAGGTCCACTTGAGCCGAGGTTTTAGCCCCAGGGCGGCTGGGCCAGCAGCCAGCCAGAGGGACCCCAAAACACCAGCAGCTGTGGCAATTCCACAATTATCAACACAGATGTGCCTAGGACAAAGTGAGAGGTTAGTGCCCTATGGATTTTGGGACTAGTATTTGGGGAACACTTCAGTTTCCTCCCCTAGGGGCTAGAAGCTGCTGAGGAGACACATAATTTTGCAATTTCAGTGGCAGCTCCAGCTCCTGGCCTGCAAACTGTAGGGAGATCTGGAGATCAGTCTTGGGGGGTAATTGCTCTTGCTTTGACCTCCCTGGAACTGGACTGTGGTCTGGGGTGGAGGTCATCAGGTGGGTATCCAGCTTGCCAGAACCGAAAGTTGTGAAGACCCCAACATTGGGACAGAAGCTTGCCTCTCTGGTGGCAGAGTCCTACTGTGGCAACAAGCCCAAAAGTCAAGTAATTAAGTGGCAACATGCAGAGGCAAAGGAAACAAAATAAACAGAAAAATGCAACATTCTCCTATTTTGGGGGCAAAGAGGATCAAAGCATAGAACAGGAGAAGGACTGTGAGGTCAGAAATCCTGCTCCAAAAGCCCCAAAGGAAAATATGAGCTGGTAACAGGCCATAGAGGACCTTAAGAAGGATTTTTAAAATCAAGTAAGAGAAGTGGAGGAAAATTGGGAAGAGAAATGAGAAGGATGCAGGAAAAGTATGAAATAAGAGTCAACAGCCTGACTGAGGAAAATAACACCTTCAAAAATAGACTAAGTCAAATGGCAAAGGAGGCTCAAAATGGCAATGAGGAGAAGAATGCCTTAAAAAGCCGAATTTGCCAGATAGAAAAAGAATCTCAAAAGCTCACTGAGGAGATTCATTCCTTCAGAGTTAGACTGGAGCAAATGGAAGCTAATGACTTTATGAGAAATCAAGATGCAGTTAAACAAATCCAAACAAATGAATGAATAGAAGGCAATGTGAAATATCTCATGGGAAAAACCACTGACCTGGAAAATAGATCCAGGAGAAATAATTTAAAAATTTTGGACTACCTGAAAGCCATGATCAAAGAAAGAACCTAGACATCACACTTCAAGAAATCCTCAAGGAAAATTGCCCTGATGTTTTAGACCCAGAGGGCAAAGTAGAGGTTGAAAGAATCCACAGATCACCTGAAAAAGATCCCAAAAAGAAAACTCCTAGGAATATTATAGCCAGGTTCCAGAATCCCCAGATCAAGGAGAAAATACTCCAAGAAGCCAGGAAGAAACAATTTCAATATTGTGGAAACACAATCAGAATAGCACAGGACCTGGCAGCTTCTACACTGAGGGACTGAAGGGCATGGAATATGATATTCCAGAGGGCAAAAGAGCTGGGAATGAACCCAAGGATCACCTACCCAGCAAAACTGAGTATTTTGTTTCAGGGGAAAATATGGTAATTCAGTGGAATAGAGGACTTTCAAGCATTCATGAGGAAAAAAACCAGAGTTGAATAGAAAATTTGACATCCAGACACAAGAAGCAAGAGATGCCTGAGAAGGTAATCAGGGAAAAGAAATCAAAAGGAACTTATCAAAGTTGAACTACTTACATTCCTACATGGAAAAACAATAACTGTGACTGATGAAGCCTTTCTCATTATGAAAATAATTTAAGGGTATATGGACATATGAATACATATGTGAGTGTGTGTTACAGTTATACATGGATAGAGGGCATAGTTTGAATTTGTTGGGAAGGGATGATACTTAAGGGGTGAAATTATGAGGTGAGAGAGGAAAGTGGCAAGAGGAGATGGGGAGAGATAGAGTAGGGTAAACTATCTCATGTAAAAGAAGCAAGAGGAAGTGGCTAAAGGGGAGGGGAAGAACAGGAAGGCAAAAAGGCAAAACCATATTCTCGTTAAATTTGGCTCAGGGAGAGAATGACATACATACTAAACGGGATATGCCAACCTGCAGCAGAATAGGGGGAAGGGGGATGAGAGGGGGGGATGATGGAGGTGAGGACATTCTGGGGGAAGGGGATGTTGGAAGTACCCACCTTCGAAGAGGGACAGGATCAAAGTAGGGAATGGACCAGGTGGGGGTGGGATGGGTGGGAGGGAATTATAAGCAGCCTTTTACAATATATCTACTATGGAAATGTTTTGCATAGCTATACATGTACAACACATAATGAATTACTTATCTTCCCAGAGGGCATGGGTGACAGGGGAGGAAGGGAATGGATCTGAAATTCGAGGTCTTAAAATTAAATGTTTCAAAAATATATGAATACTATTATTAATTCTATTTTGCATGTAATTGGGAGATAAGATTTACAGGCATTGGGGCACAAGATCCACCTTGCTCTAATGGAAAAGTCAAAGGGGGTATGGGAGAAGATATGGGAGAGAGCAGATTGGATGAGGGGATATCTTGTGGGACTGCTATTCTGGGATGGTGGGTAGTGGAAAAATGGGGAAAAAATTGTAACTCAGAATCTGGTGGAAATGAATGATGTAAACCAGAAGTTAATAAAGCATCTGTTGAAAATAAAAAAAAAATTAAAAAGAAATATAAAAAATAATTTCATAGTGAAATAATTGCTTAATGCTGAAGGTATAAGATTACAGAGAGTCTACAGATTGTTCATTCAAAATGACAATTGTTTTTTAATAATTTTTTAAAAGGAAATTTAAAATGGAAGAAACCTGGGAGATTATCTCTTCCAACCACCTCATTGTAAAGAAAAAGAAACAGATTCAGGGTCAACAGACATTTAAGCCCCTGTCAGGCAGTATTCTAAGTACTAGGGATACAAAGACAGGCCTGGCAGTCCCTGACCTCAAGGAGCTTACATTCTGATGGGTGGGGGTAGACAACACATAAAAGATACTAGAATCGAGGAGAAAGGTACCCAGCAGTGTAAGGGGAGAGGGAGGATGACATTCAACCAGGATGGGACATGATCCAAGGAGGTGATAATTCTTATTTGTTTTCATCTTCCAGAATGATGAGTTTCTGGAGATCATGAAATCCAGGAAAGTCTCCAAGTGGGAAGTAACTGGTTGGAAATACAAGACTGAGATTTTCCTTGACACTCACAGGTCTATGCTCCTGACTGTGGCTTCCTCAAATATTATATGTACCTTAGTGGAAGTAGACGACATACCTACAAGGTCTGGGCTAGCTCATGCTTGATGGTGGTGACAATGGAATTATGGCCTGGTGATCATAGCCATGGGGAAGCTTTGTCCAGAAGCTCATACAATTGGGTTTTTTGGGCCTCGGTTTTAGGGGCTGGTGTGAGCTCATTATTCTTGTATCTGGGATATGAATTTGTGATCTGGAAGTGAGAGTCAAGTTGAATTTAGTTTGCTTTGATTTTGACCTTGTAGTTAGCTGATGTCCAATACTTGTTTGGCTGGGTGATCAGGATGTATTCCATTTCACATTTGGTCCTCATTCACTGAATCACAGAAAGGATAAGGACTTGAATAATTGAGGGAAAAGACCCCATCATTTTTACCTTTGTATCTCCAGTATTTGACATGATGGCTGGCATGTAATAGGATGGCTAATAAATGCTTACTCATTAATTGACTAAATGGTATGCATTGTAAAAGAATACTAGATTTAGATTACAAAAACCTGGATTTGAACACATACTCCATCCCTCACTGATGTGTGACCAAGGGGAAAAGACTCCACTCTTTTAAGCCTCAGTTTCCCTATTTGTGAAATACAGTACAAACCTCAAATAGTTGTTGTGAGGATCAACTAAGATAATGAATATAGTCCTCAGCAACTTATAAACTTTGAAGACTTACACAAATATTATTACTCTCAGCCAACCTCACCGGTTTTAACTAATTCTGTGCAGAGCCTGAGATCAAATCTAGGTTTCCTAATTCCCAGTATAGGATATTTTTCACTACCCCATGCTGGCTTCCTATGAACCCAAATTATATTACAATCTGGTTTCCATTTGCAACCAAGAGATGCCAAATCAGAGAACTTTATTGTGCCCTGAGAAAAGTGTAGTTTTGATTCACCAGATAGCTCAGCATTTAGAAATGCATGAAATGAGTCATTTTATTATCATCCCAAGTTCAGCACAGATTTTTATAAATCTATTCTTGTACTATATGAGACACTCAACCAGAATAATTCTTATAAATACCTACATGACAAATAATGCCTTCCTTTCCCCCAAATCACCTTCAGTTTTACACAACCTTTGCCTTTTCTTTCTCGTGGTCTGTTCTCTTCTGTATCAGTGTTGTATCTTTTCTATTTGTTTTAATTACACACACACACACCCCAATACCAAAACCAACAGGAACACAAGCATGTGGAAATGAGGAAAAAAAAAACAACTTCTAGACCTCTCACTAAAACTGCACAAGGAACATCCAGACAACAAAAAAAATTCATTTTTGACCTTCAAATGAGCTCATAGGGATTCATTCCCATTACAATGTGACACTTGAAATATGACATATTTTAAACACTAATGTATAGGCACAAAATACAAGATTGCATTGAACAAAATTATACAAATTTATTAATCACTGGCTCAGTGCCAGGTACTGGGTGTATAATGGAAAAAAAATGAAAATAATCCTGTTCTCCATATAAGTTTATATTCTACTGGGGAGGGAAGTGATATACATGTATGTGTGTATATACACCATATATATATATATATATATATATATACATATATATATACATATATATAACATATAGATAGATAGATAGATAGATAGATAGATAGATAGATAGATAGATAGATAACTAAATACAGCATAAGCAAAATTGAGGGAAAAAATTAAGGAATACTAACAACTAGGAGTTTAGGGGGATTTTCTGAAGCAGGTCACACATGAGCTGAGTTTTTTTTATAAGATAAGGATTTTAATAGGCAGAGACGAGCAAAATAGCTTGTAGGAACCCATGGAAGCAGAAGATGCATTGTAACATTCAGGAAATTGCCAATAGTCCAGATTAGCTGCACCATAGTGTTTGAAAAGGGGAGTAGTATCAAATAAAAATGGAAAGCTATTTGGGAAAGGTTGTAAAGCTCCCTAAATGTCCTGGCCTACCAAAGTTTGTATTTTCCCTAGTGGCAATGAGGACCCAGTGAAGATTTCTAATTAGAGGAGTGATATGGTAAGATTTCTTTAGGAATATCAATTTGGCAGCTGTGTAGAAAGTTTAGAGTGGAGAGAGGAAAATTAGGGAATGGAATCAAGTAGGAGATTATTATGGTTTTGAACCCTGTTTGTCATTCTCCCACTGCTCCTTCTCTTATTCCCATCCCCACTCAACTCAACTACTCACCCCTCCAATGTCACACTTTAAAGCTATCCACTCCTTTCTTTAAAAAAATTCTCAATTACATGTAAAAACAATTTTAACATTCATTTTTAAGGATTATGAGTTCCAGGGGGACTGTGAACAATGTCTGGAGCTCCAGAACCCACAAAATGACACAGAGAAGCTAACCTTCCACTAGGACACTCCTGCAGCCCCACAAGAAACGGCCAGTGCAGCTCTCTGGGAGCCGATCCCAGGACCTCTTGAGTCACAGGTTTTAGCTCCAGGGCAGCCGGACCAGCAGTTGGCTGGAGGGACCCCAGAACACCAGCAGCTTTGGAGTTTCCAGAATTATCAACACATATATGCCTAGGACAAAGTGAGAGGTTAGTGCCCTATGGACTTTGGGACTGGTTGGGAGAATGTGTCAGCTTCTTCCCCTGGGGGCAAGAAGTCACTGAGGAGCTGGCCCAGCTTGTGCCACATTGCCAAGCTGCAGCTTTAGCTCTTGGCCTGTGAACTGTAGGGGGAATCTGGTAATCAGTCTGGGGGGTAAATGTTCTGGCTTTACCCTTCTTGGATCTGGATTGCTGTCTGGGGTGGAGGTCTTGGGGTGAGTGACCAGCTTGCCAGAGTGTTTGGAGGCTTCACAGAGGCCACCCAACTAATACCTGCAGAAGTTGAGAAAACCCCAACGTTTGGGACAGAAGTTCCCCTGGCTGGTGGCAAAGTCCTACTGCGGCAATAAGCCTAAAAGTCAAGTAATTGAGTGGCTACATGCCTAGGAAAAGGAAACAAAATAAACAGAAAAATTCAACATTAGACTCTTATTTTGGGGGTCAAGAAAATCAAAGCATGGAACAGGAGGAGGACTGGGAGGTCAGAAATCCTGCACCAAAAGCCCCAAATGAAAATATGAGCATGTTACAGGCCACAGAGGACCTTAAGAAGCAGATAAGGGAAGTGGGGGAAAAACTGGGAAGAGAAATGAGAAAGATACAAGAAAAGTATGAAATGAGAGTCAATAGTCTGACTGAGGAAAATAACACCTTAAAAATAGACTAACTCAAATGGCAAAAGAGGCTCAAAAAGGCAATGAGCAGAAGAATGCCTTAAAAAGTTGAATTTGCCAGATGAAAAAAGAATCTCAAAAGCTCACTGAGGAGAATCATTCCTTCAAAATTAGACTGGAGCAAATGGAAGCTAGTGACATTATGAGAAATCAAGATGCTATTAAAAAGATCCAAGCAATTGAAAGAATAGAAGGTAATGTGAAATATCTCATGGGAAAAACCACTGACCTGGAAAATAGATCCAGGAGAGACAATCTAAAAATTATTGGACCACCTGAAATCCATGATCAAAGAAAGAATTTAGAAATCATCCTTCAAGAAATTATCAAGGAAAATTGCCCTGATGTTTTAGAACCAGAGGGGAAAATAGAGGTTGAAAGAATCCACAGATCACCTCCTGAAAAAGATCCCCAAAAGAAAACTCCTAGGCATATTGTAGCCAAGGTCCAGAATTCCCAGATCAAGGAGAAAATATTACAAGCAGCTAGGAAGAAACAATTTCAATACTGTGGAAATGCAATCAGGATAACACATGATCAGGCAGCTTCTATGCTGAGGCATTGAAAGGCATGGAATATGATATTTTGGAGGGCAAAGGTCCTGGGATTAAAACTAACAATCACCTACCCAGCAAAACTGAATAACATGTTTCAGGGAAAAATATGGTCAAGAATAGAGGACTTTCAAGCATTCTTGAGGAAAAAACCGGAGTTGAATGCAAAATTTGACGTTCAGATACAAGAAGCAAGAGATGCTTGAGAAGCAAACAGGGAAAGGAAATCACTATTAACTTATCAAAGTTGAACTATTTACATTCCTACAGGGAAAAACAATAACAGTAACTGATGAAACTTTTCTCAGTATGAAAATAGTTAAAGAAATGTATATGGGCATATGTGAGTGTGTATATATGTTTCCAGGTATACATAGATAGAAGGCACAGGTTGAATTTAATAGGAAGGGATGATACTTAAAAGGTGAGGTTAAGAGGTGAGAGAGTAATGTGGTGAGGGGGAATGGGGAGAGACAATGAGGTGAACTATATCCTGTAGAGGAGGCAGGGGAAGGTGGTTGCAGGGGAGGGGAGGAACAGGAAGGCAAAAAGGCAAAACCCTATTCTCATTGAATTTGCACCAGGGAGAGAATGACATTCATACTAAATCGGGTGTCCCACCCTATAGGAGAGTTCGTGACAGGGGGTTGGGGGAAGGTGGTGGAGGGGAGAGCGGGCTTGGGGGAAGGGAAGTTGGAAGCACCCACTTTTGAAAAGGGACATGATCAAGGTGGGGAGTGGACCAGGTGGAAGGTGGGATGGGAGGGAGGAAAATATATTCAGTCTTTGACAATATATGTATTATGGTAATATTTTGCATAGCTACACATGTACAGCATATACTGAGTTGCTTATCTTCCTTTTAAAATCAATTTTAAAAAAATATATAAATACTATGATTAATACTATTTTACATATAATTGGATGTTAAGATGTGCAGGCAATGAGGCTCAGGGATTCACCTCACCCAACTGGAAAAGTCAAAGGGGGTATGGGAGAAGAGATGGGAGAGAGCTGATTGGTTGAGGGGATATCCTGTATGACTTATTCTGGGGTGGTGGGTAGGGAAGAAATGGGGAAAATTGTAACTCAGAATTTGATGGAAATGAATGATGTAAACCAGAAGTTAATAGAGAATTTGGAAAAAATAAAAATAAATAGATAGATAGATAAATGAATGAATAAGTGAGTAAATGAGTAAATAACAAGTAAATTTTAAAAAAAGGAATTATGAGCTTCAGGGAATGGAACACACCATCTCTAGAGTCAGGAGGACCCGATTTCCAATCTGGACACAGACACTTGACACACTTTCTAGCCATGTGACTTCGGGCAAGCCACTTAACCTCATTTGCCCTCCAAAAAAAGCAAAAAAAAAAAAGAATTATGAGTTCCAAATTTTCTTCCCCTCCCCTTCCTCCTCCTAAACACAGCAAGCCTTTTGATAAAGATTATACATTTGCAGTGTTGTAAAATATTTTCATATTAGACATGTTGCAAAAGAAAACAGACTGAAGAAAAAAACAAGAAAAAAAGAAAGTTTTAAAAAGTATGCTTTGATAAGTTTTCAGACTCCATCAGCTCTTTTTCTAGAGGTGGAGAGTATTTTTCATTATAAGTCCTATTAGTTGAGTGAAAAGTCCTTTGTAATGGTATTAATATAGTTCCTGGTTTTGTCTTGGCAGGTAGATTCCCAAATATTTTATATTGTGTGCAATTATTTTGAATAGAATTCATCTTTTTATCTTTTCCTGCTGGATTTGTTGGTGTAATATATAGAAATACTGATGATTTGTTTTATAAGATAGGGTTTTAAGTATTTTATTTCCTCTTCTGTTCATCTGGACAACATATTTTTTTATTCATCCATTTCTCTTAGATTGTTAGATTTATGGACAAATATTTGGGGAAATAGCTCTTAATAATTGCTTTAATTTCATCTTCATTGATGATGAATTGACTTTTCATTTTTCATACTGTTAATTTGGTTTTCCCCTATAATCTCATGCTGATCAGTTGTTTGACCCCTGCTGCTACCCAAAGATAGAGAAAAAATCATGAAGCCATGCTGACTGGGTCCACTAACTTGGTCTACTGTCAAATTTTTGTTTGTTCCACTGAGCCCTCATGAAGGCAAGGCAATCCTTTTGTACATCTATAATTGACTCATTATCCCAGTTACTACAATGACTCTTCCAAACCTCTTTCTCCTTCCTCAAACCTCCCATGGTTCTCCTTCCCCCAACCTCTCAGCTGAGAACTTTGCTTCATCTTCTACTGAAAGAAAAAATAAACATTGAGGCCATTGGCGACTCTCTCATTTATCTTCAGCACCTCTTTGTCCAAGCTGCTTCCCTGTAACTTCAAAATGCCTATCTTATCCCATCCTCAAAAAGGCACTACTTAATCATTCATTCCTGTTAATTATGGTTCCATACATCTTGTCCTTTTTGTTGCCAAACTCCTTAAGAAGTCCATCTACAATAGATGCCTCCACTTCTTTTCCTTTCATTTCCTTCTTGATTCTTTACAGTCTGGCTGTGACTTCATTATTAAACCATTACTGATCTCTCCAACATTACTCATAGCCTCTTATGGGCTAATCTAATGATCTTTCTCAATTTTTATCCCTTTTTAACCCATCTGTAGCCTTTGTCCCTGCTGATCACCCCCTTCTCCTTCATATTCTCTCCTCTCTGGGCTTTTGGGTCAGCATTGCATGCTGATTTTCTTCCTAACACTTCCTTCTCAATTGCCTTTGTTGGATCTTTAATTCATGTTATGCCAGCTAGCCAGAAGTGTCCCTCAAGACACTGTCCTGGGCCCTCCTCTCTTCTCTTCTCTTCTCTTCTCTTCTCTTCTCTTCTCTTCTCTTCTCTTCTCTTCTCTTCTCTTCTCTTCTCTTCTCTTCTCTTCTCTTCTCTCCTTCTAAACTATTTCACCAGAGATCTCATCAGTTCCCATATATTCAATAGTCACCTTTATTCAAATGATTCTCATACGTATGTTTCCAACCCTAACCTCCCTCTGCTGACCTCTGATCTCACATTTCCAATTTGTTCTTTGGAAATTTAAAACTGGATGTCTCACAAATGACTTAAATTAAAATGATCCAAAACTGAGCTCTTTATCTTCCCTTCAAAACCCTGCCTTCTTCCTAATTTCCCTAATAACTGTCGATGCCAGCCTTATCCTCCCCATCAACCAGGCTTCCAACCTAGGTGTCACCCTAGACTCCTTACTCTCCCTCCGTCCTATACTTAATCAGTCACCAAGACCATGATTTTACCATCATAAATTTTAGTATGTACCTCCTTCTCCCCTGTAACACTGTCATTTCACTGATGTAGGCCTTCATCTCCTCATACCTGCGCTATTTCAATAACTTGTTGGTTATCCTCCCTGCCACAAATTTCTCGCCACTTCAGTCCATCTTTCATTTACCTGACAAAGTGATCTTCCTGAAATTTAGATCTATTTCATTTCCTGTGAAATAAATGCTTTTGGCTCCCTATTGCCTCCAGGATAAAATGTAAATTATTTAGTTTCATATCCAAAGCCCTTTACAACCCTGTCCACACCCACCAAGATATTGTGAGATCCAGGGCCACTAGCCTCCTTGTTCCAGCCCAAGGTAATCTATCTCTAACTCCAGGCACTTTCACTGGCCTGGAAATGGCTTTTCACCATTCCTGGAATCCTTTCTCTTCTTATTCCTGCCTTCTACCTTCCCTGGATTGCTTCAAGTCCCAACTAAAAGCTCATCTTCTATTAGAAACCTTCCCCTATCCTCCTTAATGCTATTGTCTTTCTTCTTTTGATTATTTACAATTTATCCTGTATATATTTTTATATAGTTATTTGCATATTGTCTCTCATTCTTTGAGAGCAAGGAATATCTTCTGATTTTCTTTGTATCTTCAATGCTTCTTACATTCCCTGGCACATAGAAAGAACTTTATAAACATATTTATTGACTAACAACACAAAGGAAAAATGTTTAATATTTAGGCTAAAAAAGAAATGTATTATTTAAGTAATGTAGAGTCAGTGAAGAATTTTGAGCAGGGAAATGACATGGTCAAAGATATGCCTTAGACATTAATTTGGATTAAAGAGATTAGATACCAGAAACATCAAGTTTTAAAAAAAAGATTAAGTAGCTAAGACAAGACTTAATAACAAACCGAATCAGGGTAGTACCTGTAGAATTGGACAAAAAAGAGACCAAAGCAAAAAGTTGTGGAGGGGGAAGTAACAAGGTATTAGTCCTTGATTAGTTATGGAAATTAAGGGTGATGGAAGAGTCAAAGAATGGCTTCAAAAAGGAAGAAAAAATATGTTCATTCCTTCTTCTTTTAATGGTAGGGAGGATGATATGGGTAAAGAGCATTGCATACACTCTCAAATTCAAGTGATATGTTTATTAATTTTACTAAAGTATTTTTTCTTTGTCCCCCTCTGTTCTTTTTATTCATTGTTACAAAAGATGGCTCTCTAGGGAGGAGATGGGTTGTAAATAATGTAATATAAAATAAATAAATGTAATGTATGTAAAATAATGTAACACAAAACTAAACTATATGAATAATTTTGCATAAAAGAATAGTTTTATGTTTGAAGTGACCAAAGTAAGAATTCAGAGGTGTGTTGGGCAAATGAAAATTATCTGACTATAATTGTTATAATGAAGCTTTTCCCCAGGGATCATAATTTCACAAATACACATCAGGTCTTTCTTCAAAAGTCATAAAAACAATGATGAATGTCAATTAAAGACATGTATTTTGAAAAAATATCATTTCAGATACATTTCACTGAGTAATGGCAGTGGATTTTCCATCAACTGCTTAGTATTTACTTTTAATAAACTAAACTTATTCAAGAAAATAAATCTGATTCTGCATAAAGGCTCAGTCTGTCATCTCTCCATTAACATGTGGTGGATAAGCCATTTCATGGACTGTCCCTAGAAAAATTTTAACCTTGAACCATTTTTTAATTTCAGTAATAATGCTGTTATCCATATTCTCCCAGCCTCTGCCAGGTATATGCAAGAACATGAATAAACATTTTAAGACCAAATAAACTATAAGTCAGAGAGTAAAAACTCTTCCACATGTTAAATAATGAAATATTTAATTCAATTGAAATGATTTGGGGGTTTTCTGAGGTTTGAATATTATCCACATACTATTATTGTCCTTCACTTATATGAATTATTGCTATGCATGAGATAATATGAGAAGGTTAAGTGGCACAGTGGAGAGAATGATGGATGTGGAGTTAGGAAGACCTGAGTTCAAACCCAATCTCAGACATTTATTGGATGCTTGAGCTTGAGAGAGTTTTCTCATTTGTAAAACAGGGATACTAAAATCACCTACATCACAGGGTAGTTGTGAAAATTAAATGATATAATATTTGTAAAGTGCTTTGCAAACCTTAAAGATATATAGATAGATAAATAGATATATAGATATATATGTATGCTAATTATATTATATATAAAGTGTTTTGCAAACCTTAAAGATATACAGATACATAGACATATAGATACATATGTATTTTATATATATATATATATTATATATAAAGTGCTTTGCAAACCTTAAAGATATAAATTGATAGATATTCAGTTATATATATATGTATATATATATACACATATATGTAGTATTACAATGATCATAGACTAAATAATAGTTTTAAAATTGGAAGGAACTTTATATGTCATCTAATATAACCCAGTCATTTTATAGATGAGGAAGTGGTTAAGTGACTTCCCCAAGGTCACATAGTTAGCAAATGACAGGAGGATGAATAATAGAAAGCTGACTTTGATCACAATGAACATTTTACATCCATTACTCTATGAAAAGCCAGCTGAAGTCTTAACTAAGAATGTATCATTCTTACTAAAGAGAGTCACACAGCCTACTGGGATTTCCATATCTGTGCTGCATAAAAGTGTTTTTTGATGTTGTTGATGTTGTGGTTGTTTCCTAGATCTTTCAAAGGTATATTAGAGACTGAAGAAAGCACTAGACTAAGAGTCAGAGAATTTAAGCTTTTGTCTGTAATCTGCCTCAAATTACTCAACACTGGGGCTGCAGTTTCTTCATCTGTCCAATGTGAAGAGGCAGCTAGATGAAACCTAAGTTCCCATTTTCATTCTAAAATTCTGTGATTTTAAGATGTCATTTTCAAATCTGTTCATTTTTGCTCTGCAGAAATATCAGGCATGTGAACTTATTTCCTTAAAATATTTGAAACATATTTCTTTTCTAATAGCAATAAGGTTTGGCTCTTGAATGTATCCTGTTGACATTTTCCATATCTAAAATGGAATTGTTAAACTCAAAGGGTATTGGAAGAAATATTACACTTGAACTCACTGTAGTCAACATATTAAATCCATGGAATTCGTTACACCCTGGGTGACCTAAATATTAATAGCACAAAAACAGAAATCTAGACAGTATCCAACTGCAGTGTAAAATGAGTCTCCACGGTCTTCCTTGAGTAGAGCACTTATCCTATGAATTGGTAAAGAAATCATAGCTAAATTTCAGACATCTGCTCTCCATGCCTGGGCTTAAAAGATTAAGCATGTATTACATTCTTTCTTGATTCCCTTTCTCATTCACCTTAAAATACATTATGTCAATTTGCCTCTCAAAGATGTGAATTTGAAAACCATGGTCATATTAATTATGAAAAACAAATTCAGACATTTTAACATATAAAATTGTACTTAGTACATTTTGCTAATATTTGGGCATATAAACTGGCATGTTCACAGTAAGTTGCCTATTTTCCACAGGATAGTCCAGGTTTTTAGAAGTTGGTATATGCATGAAATTTGTCTGGGTACACCAAGCTTTTCCATGTGAAAACATGACTCAAAATTTATTTGATGTTGATTAATTATCGTTGCTGTTTGTGTCCTATAATAGACTTAAAACCACTAAACAAAATGCTAAATGGAAAATAGTCTTTTCTGTTAAAAAACAGCTGCATCATATTCAAAATTAAGGTTTTCAAAGATTCATGGAAAGTTCTAGAAGACACAACACTAATGAAATTTGAATGGTAAAGGATTTATAGCATTAGTAACCTAGAGCTTTAAATTATATGTGGATTTTCTCTTTCTAGCTTTGGCTTTGAACAGAAAAGCAATATTTGTTTCTGTTTGGTCAATTCACTAGACACCCTTACAATTGTATTTTTGGTAATACAACTTTAATACTAATGAAGCAAAATAAAAGAAAAGGGGGTGCAACATAACATGGTGAATGGAAGCCTGACTTAGGAATCAAGAAAATCTGATTTCAAGTCCTCTTCTCTGATACATTATGTAACCTTGGGGGAATCACTTAATCTTTCAGTGTCTCCAATCATCTGTGGTGTGAGGACTTCCATACTTGAAGTTCCTCAAAATGGGGGGGGGGTGTGAGGGAGACAGAGACAGGAAGGAGAAACAAAAAGAGGAAAACAAAGGCAAAAGAGACAGAAATAGATGGACAGAAACACAGAGAGAAATAGAGACACAGAGACAGATACAGAGAGGAAGAGGAGGAGGAGGAGGAGGCAGAAGAGGAGGAGGAGGAGGAAGAAGAAGAAGAAGAAGAAGAAGAAGAAGAAGAAGAAGAAGAAGAAGAAGAAGAAGAAGAAGAAGAAGAAGAAGAGGAAGAAGAAGAAGAAGAAGAAGAAGAAGAAGAAGAAGAAGAAGAAGAAGAAGAAGAAGAAGAAGAAGAAGGAGGAGGAGGAGGAGGAGGAGGAGGAGAAGGAGGAGGAGGAGGAGGAGGAGGAGGAGGAGGAGGAGGAGGAGGAGGAGAAGAGGTAGAAGAAGAAGGAGGAGAAGAAGAGGTAGAAGAAGAAGAAGAAAGAAGATGAGGAGGAGGGCTCAGAGAAGAGAGCTTCAGGTTTTCTCTTTCATTGAAACGACTCATTACAGTCTAAATCATATACTAAGGTTAAACTTGTTTGACAATAAATCTTCCACCCCTACAGGACAACCTAATTGATCAATTTTAAGCAGGTAAAGAACCTTAGGAACATTAAAGAAAGATGTTCGGGGGTCCAAGAGGAGAGTCAGAAAGGAAATTATATTATTATTATGGAGCATGAAAGTCTGTGATCCAAAAAAGAGGCAAATGTTCCTACATTGTTTAAGAAAAGTTGGCTTAGCACAAGAACATGTATCCATGAAGGTCTAACTGCTTCATTAAATTCAAGTGAATATAGAGAATACATGTTGTGTAATGATGCCCTTTATTCTACTTTGCCTCATGTGCTATGAGACCTATTAGCACTAATATTTTTGTTCTTCCTACAGTTTTCCTTTTCTTTTTTGTCATTTATTCTAAGTGCAGACAGCTTAGCAAACTGCAGGTGCTGGCCAAAAAAAGTTACTTCATTTTAAATGTGGTCAGAGTTTTAAAATTAATATTTACTTTGGCCTACATTGCATCGTTGTTTATGTTTTTCCTTGACAATTGAAGTCATTCTTGTCCAGATCCATTTCGGAGGCAGCAGGTGATGCTGGCGTCCTCCGGGCAGTCACAAGGAAGAGAAATGGAACATCAGAGATAATTAGGGATGCCATGTGAAGAGCAGAGGCTCTGGTATAGTCTTTCAGAGCAAATGCCTGGAAGTTTCTTTGCTTGAATTGAAAGCCTTGGATACAGACTGAAAAGTTGACGTTTAAGCATTGGCTCTCTTTGATTGACAGGGATGCAAGGGCAATTTCCCAGAGAAACAGGGAGGTCTGGGGAAATTTACAAGAAGGTTACTTTGAAAATTTTAGCCCCAGGACCACTTTTGCAAAAACTGTGTTGTGCTTTCACAATAAAATCTTTTTTTTTTTTGGAAAAAATCCCTGAGAGGTGCTGGATGGAGAGTTTCTGGGTACCATTATTGAGTGAGCAGTACCCATAACTGAGTGATGACAGTAGGGGGCAGTCAGGAAGGTTTAGTTGATTCTCCAGATGGAACTCATGATTTTCAAAACACTTCTCTGGTTCATCTATCAACTTAGTATGTCAACAGAATGTTCTTGTACCAAAATACTTCATGTAGCATTCAAAATAACAGATTGCTTTTTTGGGCTCACTTTCTATAAAGACAGTGAAATCACATGTTTGTTGCTACTGTGGCCCATAAATTTCTATTTGTTTAGAGAAGTGGTGGGTTTGGACCAGAGAGGTACAAAAGCCACACATTAAGCCTGTCAGCTGCTCAATTAAATCTTCTGGTCATACCCCGCTGTGATATTCCATGCTTTCACTTGCCTGAGTTTCTATCTCCAGGCTTCCCCTAACCTCCCACCCCAACCTTACCTCTAAATGTGGCCTCTTCTACTATTATTTAGTCCAATTTAGATTCCATTCCACCCAGAAATTTTCTAGTACTATTTCTAGCTTCGTGTGCCCCTGGTCTCCTCCTCTCCTAGATTCATAGTTGAAACCATCATAAAATTTTAGGAGCATAGATTTATAACTGGACAGGATCATCTCACATGGAGAAATTCTTTATCTTTTATGTTTTACAGACCCCTTTGGCAAATTTATGAGGTCAATGAACTCCTTAGAAAAATATTTTAAAAGGAATCAAATGAGATACATAGAATGGCAAAGAGAACCAATTCTGTTGAAATTGGTTACTAAATTCAATTTCAAGGACTCCAAGTTAAAAAGCTTCCATTCAGTCCACCAGTCTCTTCCTTATTTTTACAGATGAAGAAACTGAAGCCCAGAGGCATTAAGTGACTTGCTTAAGGTTATACAGGTATGGGATTTGAGCCTATGTCTACTAACTCAAAATCTAGCACTCTCCTTATGACATCAACCACATTTATGCAATTCTAACTGGGTCATAGCTGGATTACCAAGTTGACTTACCTGGATGACAGGAAGTGGTAGGGCTCAAACAAGATGGCATATGTATGCAAACCAACTCTGTGAACCATAGAATCCTCTATAAATAGCAATTATAATTAATATTAATAAATGCAGAAGTTCATAGTGGTTAGAGCTTCTGACATCACCTACTCATTACTAAATTGAGGTTTACAGTCTTTATCCCATCCCTCCATAACTCTGGGTCATTGCAATTGTATTTCCATCCATATCTTTATGAGTAAAGGGGGTATCTAACAGAGGGAATATGACTCATGGAGGAACTAAACCTCTTATTCATTCTTCCATCTCACAATCATTTATTGGATGATGCTGGACCACAATGATTGACTGATTTTATCTTCCCTCAATCCTACACTAATGTCACTAGGAATTTTTTTCTTCCTTTATAAAGAATATCTAACTTTCAATTCATATCTATGCTTATTCTTAAACAATTCTGTGTTCTTTTTCCTCCAAATTCCAATAATGTTGAGAGAAACATTTGTTTTGTTTTTTTTTCACGAGGGCTTTTTCTTATTAAAAATTGAGATTCTTAGGAATGAAGTTGCTTTTAAAGTCCAGCCCTTCTCACCTTAATTCTAACAGTCTTTTTACTCTAAGATGATACTTTTATCTATTTTAATATACAATGTATTCTTACTCTTCCCTTCTTTTTCTGATTATTTTTTTCTTTTCTTCATCTTTGCATATTGACTTAAAGCATGTTTAAATCATTCTAACACTAAAGAAGTATAACCAGGCTTTGCAAATTGGTGCCACTACCATGTCTCTCTCTATTAATTTTTTTCTTTTAAGAATTTGGATATTATGCCATTTAATACACATATGTTTAGTATTGATATTATTTCATTGTCTACAGTACCTTTTAACAAAATATAGTTCCCCTACATATCTCTATTTTTGCTTTTACTTGGCCTGAGATCATGATTGCTACCTCTACCTTTATTACCTCACCTGAAATATAAGAGAATTTACTCCAGCCCCTTATTTTTTAACTTTGTGTGAAACTATCTGTTTCAAGTGTGTTTCTTTTAAACAAAACATTGTTGGGTGCTGGTTTTTAATCTATTCTGCTATCTACTTCCATTTTATGGGTGGGTTCATCCCATTCACATTTGTGGTTATAATTAATAACAGTTTACAGCCCTCTATCCTATTTTCGTCTATTTATTCTTCCCCCTTTTCCCAATTTATCTATTTATTTTAGTTTTCAACATTCATTTCCACAAGATTTTGAGTTACAAAATTTTATCCCCATCTTTCTCTGATACCCCACCCCAAAGTAGGGAACCTACTGAATACCCCTTCCCCCAATCTATTCTCTCTTATATCCTCCCCCATCTCCGCCCTAACTTTCTAGCAGGGCAAGATGGATTTCTATACCCCAGTGCCGGAATATCTTATTCACCCATTGCATGTAAAAATTTTTTTAAACATTTGTTTTTAAAATTTTGAGTTCTAGATTTTTTCCCTTCTTACCTCCTCACACACCCATACTGGGAAGATAAGCAATTCAATATAGGCTGTACATGTGTAGTTACAAAAATCATTTCCATAGAAATTATATTGGGAAAGACTAACTATATTTCCCTCCATCCTATCCCACTCCCCCACTTATTTTATTTTCTCCTTTGACCCTGTCCTTTCCAGAAGTGTTTGTTTCTAACTACTCTCTCCCCTAATCTTCCCTCCCTTCTATCATCCCTCCTATTATACCCTTCCCCGCTATTTTCCTATATGGTAAGATACCCAATTGAGTGTGTATGTTATTTCCTCCTTAAGCCAAATTCAATGACAGTAAGGTAGTCCCATTCCCTTTTACCTTTCTGCTCGTCCCCTCCATAACAGTTTTCTCTTGCCTTTTTTATATGAGATAATTTACTCTATCTCTCTCTTTCTCCTTCTCCCAATAAATTCCTCTCTCAACTCTTAATTTTATTTTTTAGATATCATCCCTTCATATTCAACTCATCCTGTGCCCTCTGTCTATGCATGTATATACATATGCACACACTCACATATATATTTATATACATGTACACCCTCTTATTTATGTATCTATCTGTATGTATACATATATACATGTATATGTGTATATACACACATATACATATATATATATATATATATATATATATATTCCCTTCAGCTATCCTCATACTGAGAAAAAGTCTCATGAGTTACAATTATCATTTTTCCATATAGAAATATAAATAGTTCAAGTTTAATAAGTTAATTATGATTTCTTTTATGTGTTTACCTTCTTATGCTTCTCTTGCTTCTTGTATTTGAAAGACAAATTTTCTGTTCATCTCTGTTTTTTCATCAAGAATGCTTGAAAATCCTCTATTTCATTGAATGACCATGTTTTTCCCTTAAGCATTATATTCAGTTTTGCTGGGTAGGTGATTCTTGGTTTTAATCGTAGCTCCTTTGACCTCCAGAATATCATATTCCAATCCCTTAATGCAGAAGCTGCTAAATCTTGTGTTATTCTGATTGTATTTCCACAATACACAAACTGTTTCTTCCTTACTGCTTGTAGTATTTTCTCCTTGACCTGGGAACTCTGGAATTTGGCTATGATATTCCTAGGAGTTTTCATTTTGGTATCTTTGTCAAGAGGTGATTGGTAAGGTCTTTCAATTTCTATTTTTCCCTCTGGTTCTAGAATATCAAGGTAATTCTTCTTCTTTTTTGCTTTTTTGAGGGAAATTGGGGTTAAGTGACTTGTCCAAGGTCACAAGGCAAGTTTTTGTGTTAAGTGTCTAAGGACTGAGGCCCGATCTGAACCCAGGTCCTCCACGGCCAGTGCTCTATTCACTGAGCAACCTAGCTATGCCAAGGCAATTCTTCTTGATAATCTCTTGAAAGATGGTGTATAGGCTCTATTTTCTTATCATGGCTTTCAGGTAGTCCAACAATTTTTAAATTATCTCTCCGGGTTCTATTTTCCAAGTCAGTGATTTTTTTCTTTCTTTTTTTTTTTCTTTAACAAATGCTTTATTAACTTCTGGTTTGCATCATTCATTTCTGCCAGATTTTGAGTTCCATTTTTCCCCTACCCACCATCTCAGAATAGCAGTCCCACAAGATATCCCTTTCTCCAATCTTCTCTCCCATATCCTCTCCCACACCCCTTCGACTTTTCAATTAGAGCAAGGTGAATCTCTCTGCCCCAATGCCTGCACATCTTATCTATCAATTACATGCAAAATAGTATTAATAATAGTATATATATATATATATATATATATATATATATATATATTTAAAACATTTAATTTTAAGACCTAGAATTTCAGATCCATTCCCTTCCTCTCTTGGCACCCATTCCCTCTGGGAGGATAAGTAATTCAGTATGTGTTGTACATGTCTAGCTATGCAAAATATTACCATAGTAGATATATTGTAAAGGGCTGCTTATAATTTCCTCCCACCCAATCCACGCCTGACTTGGTGCATTCCCTACTTTGATCCTGTCCCTCTTCAAAAGTGGGTACTTCCAACCTCCCCTTGCCCTAAGAATGCCCTCCCATCCATCATCCCCCCTCTCATCCCCCTTGCCCCTATTCTGCTGAATGTTGAGATATTCCATTTAGTATGCATGTCATTCTCTCCCTGAGCCAAATTCAATGAGAATGTGGTTTTGCCTTTTTGGCTTCCCCTCCTCTGCAGCCACTTCCCCTTGCTTCTTCTACATGAGATAGTTTACCCTACCCTGTCTCTCCCCATCTCCTCTTGCCATTTTCCTCTCTCACCTCATAATTTCACCCTTTAAGTATCATCCCTTCCCAACAAATTCAAACTATGCCCTCTATCCATGTACACCTGTAAACATATACACACATTCACATATGTATTCATATGTCCATATACCCTTCTTCAGTTATTTTCATAATGAGAAATATTTCATCAGACACAGTTATTGTTTTTCCATGTAGGAATGTAAATAGGTCAACTTTGATAAGTTCCTTTTGATTTCTTTTCCCTGATTACCTTCTCAGGCATCTCTTGCTTCTTGTGTCTGGATGTCAAATTTCTATTCAACTCTGTTTTTTTTTTTTTTTCCCTCAAGAATGCTTGAAAGTCCTCTGTTCCACTGAATGACCATATTTTCCCCTGAAACAAAATATTCAGTTTTGCTGGGAAGGTGACCCTTGGCTTCAATCCCAGCACTTTTGACCTCTGGAAAATCATATTCCATACCCTTTGAACACTCAGTGTAGAAGCTGCCAGGTCCTGTGCTATTCTGATTGTGTTTCCACAATATTGAAATTGTTTCTCCCTGGCTGCTTGGAGTATTTTCTCTTTGATCTGGGAATTCTGGAACCTAGCTATAATATTCCTAGGAGTTTTCTTTTTGGGATCTTTTTCAGGAGGTGATCTGTGGATTCTTTCAACCTCTATTTTGCCCTCTGGGTCTAAAACATCAGGGCAATTTTCCTTGAGAATTTCTTGAAGGGTGATTTCTAGGTTCTTTCTTTGATGATAGTTTTCATGTAGTCCAATAATTTTTAAATGATCTCTCCTGGATCTATTTTTCAGGTCAGTGGTTTTTCCCATGAGATATTTCACATTGCCTTCTATTCATTCATTTGTTTGGATCTGTTTAACTCCATCTTCATTTTGCATAAATTCATTAGCTTCCATTTGCTCCAGTCGAACTCTGAAGGAATGAATCTCCTCAGTGAGTTTTTGAGATTCTTTTTCCATCTGACACATTTGGCTTTTTAAGGCATTATTTTCCTCATTGCCCTTTTGAGCCTCCTTGCCCATTTGACTTAGTCTATTTTTTAAGGTGTTATTTTCCTCAGTCAGGCTGTTGACCCTCATTTTATACTTTTCCTGCATCCTTCTCATTTCTCTTCCCAATTTTTCCTCCACTTTTCTTATTTGATTTTTAAAGTCCTTCTTAAGGTCCTCTATGGCCTGAAACCTGCTCATATTTTCCTTTGGGGCTTTTGGAGCAGGGTTTCTGACCTCACAGTCCTCCTCCTGTTCCATGCTTTGATCCTCTTTGCCCCCAAAATAGGAATCTACTGTTGCATTTTTCTCTTTATTTTGTTTCCTTTGCCTCTGATGTTGCCACTTAATTACTTGACTTTTGGGCTTGTTGCCATAGTAGGACTCTGCCACCAGAGAGGCAAGCTTCTGTCCCAATGTTGGGGTATTCACAACTTTCGGTTCTGGCAAGCTGGATACCCACCTGACGACCTCCACCCCAGACCACGATGCAGATCCAGGGAGGTTAAAGCAAGAGCCATTACCCCCCAAGACTGATCGCTGGATCTCCCTACTGTTCACAGGCCAGGAGCTGGAGCTGCCACTGAATCTGCAAAATTATGTGTCTCCTCAGTGGCTTCTAGCCCCCAGGGGAGGAAGCCAACGAGTTCCCCAAATACTGGTCCCAAAGTCCATAGGGCACTAACCTCTCACTTTGTCCTAGGCATGTCTGTGTTGATAATTCTGCAATTGCCACAGCTGATGTTCTGGAGTCCCTCTGGTTGGCTGCTGGCCTGGCCTCCCTGGGGCTAAAACTGTGGCTTGTGTGAACCTGGGCTACACTCTTTGTTCACTGGGCTGTCGCTTCCCAGCACACTGTGCTGTTGGCTCCCAGAGTGCTCTGCTGGCCCTTCCTGCAGGGCTCCTGGGCTGTCCTGAGTGGGAAGCTAGCTTCTCTGTGTCATTCTGTGGGTACTGAGGCTCCAGAAGTTGTTCAGTGTCCCCTTTTACATGGTTTAGGGGTGATCTGGGGGGAGAGCGCCTTGGACGTGCTGTTTCTATTCCGCCATCTTGGCTCTGCCTACCCCCCCCCCCCGCCCCCAGTGATTTTTTCAATGGGATATTTCACATTGCCTTCTCTCTTTTTATTTGTTTGTATCTGTTTTACAGTACCTGGGTTTCTTACAAAGTCATTAGCTTCCATTTGCTCCAATCTAATTTTGAAGGCATTATTCTCTTCAGGGGGTCTTTAAAATTCCTTTTCCACCTGGGCAATTTAGATTTTAAAGACATTATTCTCCTCATTGGCTTTTTGGGCCTCTTTTGCCATTTGAGTTAGTCTATTTTTAAGGGGTTATTTTCTTCAGTGTATTTTTGGGTCTCCTTTAAGTGGCTGTTGACTTGCTTTTCATGATTTTCTTGCATCATTCTCATTTCTCTTCCTACTTTTTCCTCCACTTCTCTTTCTTGATTTTCAAAATCATTCTTGAGTTCCTCCATGGCCTCTAACCAATTCATATTTTTGTTAGAAGCTTTTGATGCAGGAGTTTTGACTTCATTGTCTTTCTCCCATTCTATGCTTTGATCTTTTTTGTCCCCAAAAAAGGAATCTATGCTCTGGTTTTGTTTCCTCTGCTTTTTCATCTTGCCAGTCAATTACTTAGTTGACTTTTGAGTTCTTTGCCACAGTAGAACTCTGCTTCCATAATGGAGAGAGCTTTGTCCCAAATTACTGGAGGTTTTGCAGCTGCCACAGCTATTAGGAGGGCACCCTGTCTACAGCACCCATAGGCTCTGTTACATTGTCCACAAACCCCAGGACCACCACCCAAGACTGCAATCCAGATCCAAGCAGGTTAAGGCAAGTGAAATTACCCTCTGAATGGTCAGTTGGTCCCCCTGTGATCTGCAGGCCAAGAGCTCTGGTGTGAGCCCTGTGGCTTCTGTACCTCCACCACCTCTTGTCCAGGGGGCAGGGGCTAGACCTCACTCTTCCATCCCCCCTTGTTCCAACAGAGTTCCCTACTGGCCTTTTATTTTCTCTTTGTTGCTTGTGGAAACTGTCACAAGTGCTGGTGATTCACTGTCCTGACATCTGCTCTGGCCACTGGTGGTCAGGGCTGCTCCAGGGCTGGAACTGCATGGCTCACATGGGATTGTACTCAGCTCCCAGTGTGCTGCAATAGACCCTTCCTGTCAGCTTGCCAGGCTGCCTTCATGTGGAGATTTGTTTCTCTCTTTCACTTTCTGGGTTCTGTAGCTCTAGAATTTGTTTAGAGTCATTTTTCACAAATATTGGAAGTTATTGGAGAAGTAGCTCAAACCAAGTTTGTGCCACTACTCTGCCATCTGCTCTGCCATCTTGGCTCTGCCCCCTCTTTCTTCTTTTTTTAGCCTTTTCTTGCTCTAAAATCTGTTTTTCTTCTGATCTGCCTGACCCCCCACCTTGGATCACTCTCCCCTTTCTCTTTTCTTCCTCACTCACTTCCCTGTTAGGTAATGTAGATTTTAATTACCAATCAACTTTTATACATTTTCTCCCTCTTTGAACTAGTTTAGATGTGAGACAGGTTTGAGTATTGCATGCCCATCCCTAAAATTCCCCCACCCCTTACATGTTCTACCTTTTGTGCCTCTTTTACATGAGACAATTTCCACCTTTCTTCCTCTTCATTCCCATTTTCTCAGGGCGTTGCTCTTGATCACCTATCTATTTTTTTTTATCATCCCAACATAATTGACTAATTCTCACATCCTTTTTCTAAATTGAATCCTTCCAATTGTTCTAATATTGATAAATCTCTTAAATAATACATGTATCATCTTCCC
Organism: Gymnobelideus leadbeateri; assembly: GCA_011680675.1. NCBI lineage: Eukaryota > Metazoa > Chordata > Mammalia > Diprotodontia > Petauridae > Gymnobelideus > Gymnobelideus leadbeateri. Next base: position 357,791 of record WOXC01010708.1, read on the forward strand.
ATATAGCAAGGTAATCAGTTTAACCTTGTTGAGTCTCTTGTCATTTCTCTTTCATGTTTCCTTTTTAATGATTTTCTTGAGTCTTCTACTGAAAGTCATATTTTCTATTTGACTCTGGTCTTTTTATCAGGAATACTTGAAAGTCCTCCATTTCATTAAGCACTAGGGGTTTTTCCTTGAAAGATTATGTTCAGTTTTGCTGAGAGGTAATTCTTGATTGTAATCCCAGCTCTTTTGCCTCATAGAATATTATATTCCTAGGGTGGCTAGGTGGTGCAGTGATCCTTGCTGTGTGACCTTGGGCAAGTCACTTAACCTAAATTGCCCCACCTTCCCCCTCCAAAAAAAAAAGCCAAAATATAATAGAATATTATATTCCAAACCCTCTCTTCCTTGAATTCTGGTAGCTGCTAAATCTTATGTTATTTTGACTGTGACTCCATAGTATCTGAATTGTTTCTTTCTGCCTTCTTGAAGTACTTTCTCTTTGACCTGGAAGCTCTAGAATTTGGCAATAATATTCCTGGAAGTTTTCCTTGTGGGATCTCCTTCACATGGTGATCAGTGAATCATTTCAATTTTATTTTTTCCTCAGGTTCCAGGATATTGGGGAAGTTTTTCTTGATAATTTCTTAAAATATGATGCCTAAACCTTTCCTTTGATGATGGCTTTCTTAAATTATCTCTATTGGATTTATTTTCTAGTAAGTTGTTTTTCCTATGGAGAATTTCACATTTTATCCTATTTCCCATTCTCTTTACTTTGTTGTTTTATTTTTTCTCATGTCCCATGGGGTTGTTAGCTTCCACTTGCACAATTCTAACTTTTAAGAAATTATTTTCTTCAGTAAACTTCTGCACTTATTTTTCAATTTGACCTCTTCTGCTTTTTAAGGAGTTATTTTCATCAGTGAATGTATTTCTTTTTCCATTTGACCAATTCTGGTTTTTAAAATTTCATCTCTTTGTAACACAATTTGAGATCTGGTTCTATTGGGCCACCTTCCTTCATATTTTGTTTCATTGACTCCCATGAATCAAACATACTACTATTGACTTTTTGTTCTTCCAGATGAATTTTATTATTTTTCTAGTTATATAAAATATTTTGGTAGTTTGATTGGTACAGAACTGAATAAGTAAATTTACGTAGACATGTCATTTTTATTATGTTAACTCAGCCTATGCATGAGCAATTAGTATTTCTCCAATTGTTTAGATGTGATTTTATGTAAAAAAAGTATTTTGTAATTGTGCTTATATAGTGCCTGGTTTTGTTTTGTCAGATTGACCTCCAAGTATCTTATATTGTCTGCAGCTATTTTAAATGGAAGTAATTTTTCCTATATATTACTTTAGTAATATATAGAAATGCTTATGATTTAGGTGGGTTTATTTTGCATCTTGTAACTTTGCTGAAATTGTTAATCATTTCAACTTGCTTTTTAGCTGATTATCTAGGATTTTCTAAATATATTATCAGCATAGAGTGATAGTTTACATACTCATTGCTTATTTTAATTCCTACTATTTCTTTTTCTTCTCATTACATAGCAAGCATTTCTAGGGTAATATTGAATAATACTGATGATAATAGACATCGTCACCTCACCCCTGATGTCATTGAGAAGGCTTCTAGCTTATCTCCATTACAGAAATTATTTGATGATGATTTTAGATAGATATCCCTTATCATTTTAAGGAAAGGTCCATTTATTCCTCTACTTTCTAGAGTTTTTATTAGGAAAGAATATTGTATTTTGTCAAAACTTTTTGTGCATCTATGGAGATAATCATGTGATTTTTGTTGTGTTTGTTATTGATATAGTCAATTATGCTGATAGTTTTCCTTATAATACAACAGCCTTGTATACACTCCACCTGGTCATAGTTTTTGATCTTTCTGATATTATGCTGCAATCTCCTTGCTAGGATTTTATTTATAATTTTGTATAAATTTCATTTGAGAAATTGCTCTATACATTTCTTTGCTCTTACTGGATTAAGTATCATCACTAAATGGGGCAGCTAGGTGGTGTAGTGAATAGGGCACCAGTCCTGGAGTCAGTAGGACCTGAGTTCAAATCCAACCTCAGACACTTGACACTTACTAGTCATGTGACCTTGGGCAAGTCACTTAACCCCAATTGCCTTGCCTTCCCTGCTCCAAAAAGAAAGAAAAAAGTATCATCACAATATTTCAATCATAAAAGGAATTTTGTGTGACTCACATTGTATATTTTTTTCCAAATTATTTATTTAGCATTCATATTTATTGTTATTTAACTGTGGTAAATTTTGCTTCCTTTCATTCTTAGTGAAAGAATTCTCTCTCTTTAGCATTTTGTACCTTTCTACTTATATGTATCTCCATCCAACTAGCTCAATCTTTCTAATAGCCACTAATGACACTTTAAAATTTGCAATTTTATCCCAACTTCTTTTCCATTAGATAACCCTATAACTTTAAATGTAACTTTCATAATATCACTAAATGGGACACAGAAATTTAGGCATACTTTAAGGCAACAGGAAAGAACAACAACAACAAAAAAAAGGTGGCTAACCAGATAAAGAGGTAAAGAGTGAGAATTGATAGTGAATAGAATAGAAAGGATTAACATTTTAGGGGAGAAGAAAGGCCAGAATCAGCATTCAAGAAAGACCACATTAAGATTAGGGTAGAGATATAGAAAATAGTTTGCTCTTATTTGTCTTTTAAAATACTTATGCTTTATTTCTTATTACATTCATATTTTAGAATTTTGAGTTCCAAATTTTCCTTCCCTACCATCCCTTCCCCATCAATCGAGAAGGGAAGCAATGTGATATTAATTATACATGTGAAGTCATAGAAAATATATTTCCATATTAGTTATGTTGCAAAAAAATGAAAGAAAAATAAAATGAAGTAGAAATCATTTCATTCTTTTTTTTTTAACAAATGCTTTATTAACTTCTGGTTTACATCATTCATTTCTGCCAGATTTTGAGTTACATATTTTCCCCATTTTTCCCCTACCCACCACCCCAGAATATCAGTCCCACAAGGTATCCCTTCATCCGAATCTGCTTTCTCCCATATCTTCTCCCATACCCCCCTTCGACTTTACCATTAGGGCAAAGTGAATCTCTGTCCCCCAGTGCCTGCACATCTTATCTCCCAATTACATGCAAAGTAGTATTAATAATAGTATTTGTACATATTTGAAACATTTAATTTTAAGACCTCGAATTTCAGATCCATTCCCTTCCTCCCTTGTAACCCACTCCCTCTCGGAAGATAAGCAATTCAGTATGTGTTGCACATATATAGCTATGCAAAACATTAACATAGTAGATATATTGTAAAAGACTGCTTACATTTCCCTCCCACCCATCCCACCCCCAACCTGGTCCATTCCCTACTTTGATCCTGTCCCTCTTGAAAAGTGGGTACTTCCAATCTCCCCTCCCCCCAGAATGCCCTCCCCTCCATCATCCCCCCTTCTCATCCCCCTTCCCCCTACTCTCCTGCAGGGTGAGATATCCCATTTAGTGTGTATGTCATTCTCTCTCTGAGCCAAATTCAGTGAGCATATGGTTTTGCCTTTTTGCCTTCCTGTTCTTCCCCTCCCCTGCAACAACTTCCCCTTCTTCTTTTTTTTTTAAATCAATTGAAGTTAAGTAACTTGCTCAAGGTTACACGGCCAGTCATTATTTATGTGTGGGTCCTCATTTTCTGAGGCCGGTTTCGATCCCGGGTCATCCCAACTCTGAGGCCGGTGCTCTTACTCACTGTGCCACCTAGCTGCCCCAACCACTTCCCCTTCTACATGAGATAATTTACCCTACCCTGTCTCTCCCTATCTCCTCTTGCCACTTTCCTCTCTCACCTCTTAACTTCACTCCTTAAGTATCATCCCTTCCCACCAAATTCAACCTGTGCCCTCTATCCATGTATACCTGTAAACATATATACACACAATCACATATGTATTCATATGCCCATAAACCCTTCTTCAATCACTTTCATAATGAGAAAGGTTTCATCAGTCACAGTTAGCTTTGATAAGTTCCTTTTGATTTCTTTTCCCTGATTACCTTCTCAGGCATCTCTTGCTTCTTGTGTCTGAATGTCAAATTTTCTATTCAACTCTGGTTTTTTTCCTCAAGAATGCTTGAAAATCCTCTATTCCATTGAATGACCATATTTTCCCCTGAAAGAAAATACTCAGTTTTGCTGGGTAGGTGACCCTTGGTTTTAATCCCAGCTCTTTTGCCCTGCAGAATATCATATTCCATGCCCTCCCATTCCTCAGTGTAGCAGCTGCTGGGTCCTGTGCTGTTCTGATTGTGTTTCCACAATAGTGAAATTGTTTCTTCCTGGCTTGTTGTAGTATTTTCTTCTTGATCTGGGAATTCTGGAACCTGGCTATAGTATTCCTGGGAGTTTTCTTTTGGGGATCTTTTTCAGGAGGTGATCTGTGGATTCTTTCAGCCTCTATTTCACCCTCTGTTTGTAACAAATCAGGCCAATTTTCCTTGAGAATTTCTTGAAGGATGATTTCTAGGTTCTTTCTTTGATCATGGCTTTTATGTAGTCCAATAATTTTTAAATTAACCTCTTACTTTGTCCTAGGCATGTCTGTGTTGATAATTCTGGAATTGCCACAGATGCTGGTGTTCTGGGATCCCTTCAGCCCACTGCTAGCCTGGCCACCCTGGGGCTAAAACCATGGCTCACACAGGCCTGGGCTCAGCTCCCAGAGCACTGCACTGGCTGTTCCCTGCAGGGCTGCTGAGCTGTCCTCAGTGGGATGTTAGCTTCTCTGTATTGTTCTGTGGGTGCTAGAGCTCCAGAAGTTGTTCAGAGTCCCGTTTTACATGATTTTGAAGTGGTGTGGGAGAGAGCACCTTGGAAGTGCTGTTTCTACTCCACCATCTTGGCTCTGCCCCTCAGCAATCCATAATCATTTCATTCTTAAGAGTTTCAATTTTTTATTACAAAAAATTTTTGTGTGTCCCTCAACAAGGAGGGAATCTGGAAAAGGAAGATCGCCTGCCCTTCCCATGGTACAACATTATTTCATTGCTTTCTTTATTTAAAGAGTTTCCCAAATGTAAGAGTCAGACTGCTAGGAAGTGTCAGGGGCAGGATTCAACTGAGGCCTTCCTGCCTCAATGTCAGTATTCTATAACTGTGCTATGTGGCCTTTACTAATATTAGTTTTAAAAAATCCTGATAATTACAGAGGATTTCAAGGGTCACAATTCTTTGCAAATATAAATCATCTCACTCAGCCTTACAACTTCCTGCCAAGTAAGTAATACCAGGCACTACCTAGCTTGAATTGTATGTCCATAAATATGTCCTTAAAGCATGTCCATAGCTCAAATAACTTACCAAACTTTTCTGATTTCTCTCATATTAGACCCTTTACCAAAGGGCATCTAGGTGGGGCAGTGGATATAATATTGGGTCTAGAGTCAGGAAAACTCATCTTGCTGAATTCAAATCTTGCTTCAGACACTTACTAGCTATGTGACCCTGGGCAAGTCACTTAACCCCAATTGCCTCAAAAATTATATATATATATATATATATATATATATATATATATTTTTTTTTTTTATACATATATGTTTGGAGAACTATTTCAGTATAATTGCTTTCTTTTGCAAAGCTTTGGATTTTATTTTATGCTTTTAAAACTCATTCTGCAGAGACCATACTTTCATAATATTGTCAAAGGGTTCCATGGAGCAAAAATGTTAAGAATCCATGGTCTAAACAATCACCAAATCAACAGTTTGCCTTTTTTCAGATTTGACCAAATACCATGACTGTTTATCCTCCTGTAGACCTGGCTGCACAGTGGGCAGAATATTTGGCATGGAATCAAGAAGACCTCCGTTCAAATCTGGCCACAGATACTTACTACCTACATGACTCTAAGCAAGCCATTTTTTAAAGCAATTGGGGTTAAGTAACTTGCTCAAGGTTACATGGCTTGTCATTATTTATGTGTGGGTGCTCATTTTCTGAGGCCGGATTTGATCCTGGGTCATCCCAACTCTGAGGCCAGCGCTCTTACTCACCGCTCCACCTAGCCGCCCCCTAAGCAAGCCATTTAACCACTTTCTACTTCAGTTTCTCATTTGTAAAATGAGGATAATAATGGCCCCTACATCCCAAGTTTTGTTGGAAGAATCAAATGAGATGATATAAATTGCTTAAAACAGTATTTGGCACATAGTAAGCACTATATAAGTGTTGGCAATTTTAGAGTCAACTTAAGCTCTGGTAACAAGAGATAGAAAATAAATAGCTAGCTCTTTTTTGTAAGCTTTGTACCACCAATTCATGAACAACTGCTATAGCACGTCATTACAGGTTTAAAAGAAGAAGAAAAGATCACAGTGAGCAGTTAACAGTATTCCACAGCCAGAAAGGATAAAACATAGATGTTTGGGGAGCTGTACAATTCTGAAAAATTCTGCCCAATTCAGTGACCCTGAGACTCACATGCCTAACTCTGAAGAGGAATCACTTGGCTTCATGCCAGAATCATCTTTCAATTTTTTTGCATATTTCCCTACAGCCTCCACTCCCCATTCTCATACTTCTCTTACTCATACTCTTCTCTAAATAATTTCTAGCTCTTGTTCTTTTCTCTGTCAGAATATTCCCTCAAGTTCTTCTTCCCCCCACCCCCCACACTTATCTCCATCAAAACCTCAGTCCCTTCTCCTTCAATATCATTTTTGGCATTTGAGTTCTTGTTAAAGCATAAGGCAATTCTCTATGATGTGATGGGTGGAGTTTTGGAGTTAATGTCAAAGGGCCTCATTTTGAATGCTGGTTCTTCCACTTTCTATCTGCTGGATCTCAGACTGTGTCTCAATTTCAGTTTCATCATCTATGAAATGGGGAGAGGTACACTCAATATCTTCTGGGTCTAAATTTATGATCCCTTAAATCCCTTCTTCAACCCCATGTTTCTATTTGCACAGTACCAAATTTAAGTTGCTCTAGGCTCTTTGGAGTCAGGAATGCTTTGATTGTTGTCTTTGTATGCCAGACACATAGCAGATTGTCTTGTACAGAGTTCTCTTGAATATTTGTTGAGGTGAATTGAATTGCCAAAGATAGTCTCATACCCAAAAAGAATACACATAGAAACACTTCTTGTTGCATCAAGAAACAATATAGATGCTCACTATTTAAGGAATTGTTTAACAAGTCACAGGGCATTCGGTTAATGGGATATCCCTATGCTATAGGAAAGCGAACTGGTGGTATGATGAATATGAAAGAACATAGGGAAATAGATGAACTGAGGAAAACTTTGTGAGCTCAAAATGGTAGTGGCATGGTTGGGCAGCAAATATTCTCACAAATTCTGGGAGTTTGGGAGATCACAAGATTAATGTGAGTTAGTAGTGTAATATGATTGAAAGTCCATGGATTGCAAGAACAAGAAAGTGATAATCCTGTTGTACTGTACTTCTGTCAGACATTATCTGGAGTATTGAATTCACTTATGGGAACCACATTTTAGGAAAGAAACTGATAAGCTAGAGAGTGGACACAACTAGAATGATAAAGAACCTTAAGTCCATGTATTATAAGGATCAGTTGAAAGAATTGGGGATCTTTTGAATGGAGAAGAGATGATTCCTGTTGCCTTGCCTGTGCCTGCCCAGGAGGGATTCCTTCATGCTCCCCAGCTCCCTCAATTGCATAGAAGTTGCCTTTCCCTGCCAGTCAACTGCCTAACCCATTTCAACTACATATTACTGCTTGATATCTTGAGACAATTCCATCCCTGCTTATGAACAATGATACCTACCTGATTTCATTCCTCAGTGATTAACATATACCTACCCCATCCCAGTGATTATGAATCTCCTAGCTGCCATTCAAACCCCATTCTCTGTTCCCCTGATGACCAGCTTCAATCCAACCCCCTCAATGTCTTACTCTAAAGCTATCTACTACTTCCACTGTGTTACTAACTTTCATCTTAAACATTTCCCTCTCTTATGCTCCCTTCCCCATCCTCTCAGCTAAGAACTTTTCCTTATATTTCACTTAAAAACAGACCACTTCTTTCTTCCCCATCTCACATCATTCAGATACATTCATTACTTTCTCTACTTTCACTTCTTTCTCATGAGAAGAGGTGAGCCTTCTCCCTTGACAAGACAAGCCCCACTATATGAGCAGTGATCCAATTACATCTTATCTCCTCTAGTAGATTGGTCCTTCTATCATCCCTACTGTCTCAGTTATCTTCCATCCCTCCCCATCTACTTGTTTCTTCCATACTACCTACAAATATGCCTGTGTCTCTTCCATCTAAAAAAAATCATTTGATTCATCTTTATCTACTAGTTCTTGTCCTTTCTGTGGCTAATCTAAGAGGCTGTCTACAATAGAACCTTGACCTCTCTACAGCCTCTGACAGTTAATCACCCCCTTTTTCTTCATAATCTCTTCTTTCTAGGTTTTCATGACACTGTTTTCACCTGATTCTCTCCTGCGTCTCTGACCTCTACCCTTCAGTTGCCTTTGTTAGATTTTCATCTAGATTGTGTCTAAGAACTACAAATTTTTCCTAAAACTGTATCCTAGGACATTTATTGGTTAGCAGAATTCAGGAGACAGGAGATCTAGCTCACCAGAGAATTCTAAGGTCCTGAAGCAAAGCTGTGTCCCTCTCAGAATGATGTTCCTTTGTTCCTTCAATTGATCCCCTTCATGACTTAGCACTTATGACCTCATTTTCCTACTTCCTCTCCATGTTACTGTGTTATTCTCATTGGCAAATGAAAATATCAGAGTGGATCAGCAGTTCACAATATTTTTTTTTCTGTGAACCTTTTGAAACAAGAACAACAAAAATATATCCAAAAGGGTAATTTAATAAACTAATCTTAATATGCATAAGCAAGTATTTACTACTTAAGATGGCTCTAATGAAACTTTAGCACAAACCTCTTGAACTATAGTTACAAGCCTCAAAGGATTCTCCTTGATTAATTCAGTTCAGTTAACAAGGGAAAAATAATGTTTCTATATTTGAGAAATATGCTAAAAGTGAGATAAGATATACAAATTAAAGAGCAAATGATAAAGTTTGAAGACATGAATCTTTCTACACAAATAAAACAGTGATTGAAAGTCTAAACTTTCTTCAATTCAATGAACAATTATTAATAAATTACTGTTCTAAGTCCTGGGAATATAATGTAATAGTACTGTGATTTCATCAAGGTGGCCTCTTGATCCAATAACATAGTCAAAACCATCCATGCCCACCTGTCATGGGATTTATGTCATTTATGTCATTATGTCATTTATCTTTGTCATCTCCAAAATTTGCTATAGGGAGTCCATACAATGCTGTAGGCAAGGTTGGGGAACCTGTAGCTTTGAGGCCACATGTGGCCTTCTAGATCTTCAAAGAGCCATACTTGAGCACCTAGAGGGCCACATGTGACCTCTGGGCTACAGGTTCCCTGCCCCTGGAGGAGGTTGTCCCTAAATCCCCTTAACATCACAAGAATGTAGTAGATATGGATTATCTATTGCTTATGACTCACTCTTGCCAAATTATCAGTTTGAAAGATACATTTCTTTAAGAGCAATCTTTAAAACCACCTCTCCCACGAGGCAGCTAGTGTTGCAATGGATAGAAAGATGGGTCTGGATTCAGGAAGACCTGAGTTAAAATACTGCCTTGAACACTTACTAGCTACGGGACTCTAGGCAAGTCACTTAACTTTTACCTGCCTCAGTTTCCTCACCTGTATAATGAGGATAATAATAGTACCTACCTCCCAGGGAGGTTATGAGGGTCAAATAAGATATTTGTAATATATTTAGTACAGGACCTGGCACACAGTGGGTGATTAATAAATGCATATTTCCCACCCCACACCCCAACACGTAATTGTTTTATGATGATTTGCATCTTATTCCAGCTTACCATGTGACTTTCTGTTGCCCTTTGGGTGATCCTTAGCTTCAATTCTTTGGAGACTGTAGTGTTCCATGACTCAAAGCCATATAACATCACTGAAAAACTATTGGTATGAAAAAGATGGCCCGTTGTTTCAAGGGGAAGCTTGAGGTCATTTAAAGAACTTTGCGATTTCCCAGGAGAAATACAGTCTTCTATCTTCTTCCTGTTCAACTTTGGGCTCAGTTCTTGGCCCATTTGTAGTGCCTGTCCAAGATATGTACAGTGATGGATTAATTCTATACTTTGTCCCCTCGTACCCAAGGGACCAACAGTTAGATTTCAGGGGATCTATGATCTTGGATGTGGAAAAAATGTTTTCCCTAAACTCTAAATGAAATTTAGCATTTCCTTCAATTATGAATGTAGACAACAAACGTCATTCTGACAATGCATGCATGGGCTCCTCAGACTGCCAGAGGAGTTCATGCCAAAAATGAAAAAAACTTAAGAACTCTAGCTCTAACTACATACCATTATTTGGAAAATGGGTACTTGGGATTTAAAGTTTAAAAAAAAATGAAACACTGCCAGCTCTCAAGGCTCTTACTTTCTACTGGAGGGAATAGGATACAAAATGTAAAACCACAAGTAAAGATAGAATTTGAGGAAAAGAGGAGACCCAGGCAATATTTGTTTCAGTAGTTTTTAGCCATGCCCAACTCTTCATGATCCCATTTGGAGTTTTCTTGACAAAGATTTTGGAGTGATTTGCCATTTCTATTTCTGGCTTATTTTACAAATGAGGAAACTGAGGTAAACACGGTTTAGTGACTTGCTCAGGATCACCTAGGTAGTAAGTGTCTGAGATCAGATTTGAACTCCAGTCTTCTTGACTTCAGGCCTTGAGTTCTATCCACTGTGTGCTCTAGCTGCCCTGATTTTTCCCTAGCAAAATTTGAGGAAGGAGAGCATCTTTCAACTGAAGTGGAAGCCAGAAAGGTGTTTAAGGAAAATTACACAAGGAGGTTAACTTAACTATGAACTGACTTTGAAAGAAGAGGAAGTGGGGTGGCTAGGTGGTGCAGTGAATAGAGCACTGGCCCTGGAGTCAGGAGGACCTGAATTCAAATTCAGCTTCAGACATTTAACACAAAAACTAGCCATGTGACCTTGGGCAAGTCACTTAACCCCAATTGCCCTCCAAAAAGCAAAAAGAAAAAAAAAAGAGGAAGTTACTGAGAAGAAGAGTTGTTAAGGAACCATAGTCCAGTCATGGGGGAAGGAAGGGGGGAGCAGACTGTCAATCATCATGAAAGATACTGTGTAGAGAGGCTAGTTGCCTAGCCTCAACTTAATAAGTTACTTTCTAACTATAGCCGAGAAATAGTAGAGAAGCATCACCATTAATAAAAGTAGAAAGGAGTTTGTCATTACCTAAATATCTTTTATTTAAGATTCTGATTTTTAAAGGCACACTAACAATAATTGTTGTATATAATGTAATTATTGTATAAAATAGGATTATCGTATAAAACTTACAATTTTTTGCCATGTGTATAGCACATAAGCATGAAATTTCAGGGATGGAAGTTATGCATATAGTAGAAAGGGAGCTATTTCTGAACTTCAAGAACCTAGTTCAAATTGAGTCAGGCAGTCGACAAGCTTTAATTCAGGACTTACCATGTACCTGGCACTATGCTAACCCTGAGGATACAGAGACAAAAGTATAGTTCCTTCTCTCAAAGAACTTTTATTCTATTGAGAGAAACAATATGTAAATAATTAGGTCCTTTGTTGTTATTGGGTTTTTGTACTTCATTTTCAAAAAAGACCAACGACATCATGGGGTGATTGTTTCGACCTTTGAGTGAATTGGACTTAAATGAAGCAGAGTTGCCCAAAGTCATCAGCCTAACTCTCTTCCAATCCAGTGGCAAGACAAAAGTCTGGGTGACTGGTGATGGCCCAGGATGCAGTGGATGTCATTGATGTCTGAGTATTTAACAAATCTCTAACCACTCCACAGTTCCTGTTTCAGCTGTGTTCATGACCATTGGAATAAATTGTTCTCATCCTTCCATTCTACCTGAGGAAGTCTTCATATGTTTGCTAAGTCATCAGTTGGTTCAAGGCCCATAAGTTTTCTTCAAACTGGTTTAGCCTGAGCACTGAGGTATGGCCCCTGAGCACTCGACAGCTTCTTGGAGCCACAAGTGAGAGTTGATTGCCGGGTGGATATCAAAGTTGAACAAGTAGGAAAGGGTCCCCACACCAGAGGTGCTAGTCCTCCCTATACATACAAGAATGTATAGAGTAGATAGAGGCTAATTGGAATGGGGAAGGCACTAGCAGCTAGGGGTACTAGAAAAGATATTCTGCAGGAGATGAGACTAGAACTGTGTTTTGAAGGAAGTGAGGTGAGCTAAGAGGTAGAGGTGCAAGAGAAGAATATTATTCCAGGCATAAGGTTCAGTCACCAAAAATGCAACAAGTCTGGACATGGAGTGTCATAGGCAAGTAATAGCAAATAAACCATTTTAGCTAGATTATACATTATAGACAAAGGAGTCGAGTGGTAAAGTGTGTGAATACTGGAGAGGGAGGGGGAAGGGATCATCTTACAACAACCATTAAATACCAAATTTATACAGAACAATTTGTATTTGGTCCAAGAGGTAATAGGGAGCAATAGAGTTTAGGGGAGTGACATGGTCAAACACATGTTTTTAGGAAATAACTTTTGCAGTAAAGTGGATGGATTAGAATAAGGAGATACTTAAGGTAAGGTGGGCAATTAGGAAGTTCTTTCATAATCCATGTGAGAGGTGATAAGTGTCTGAACTGGGCAGTGGCTATGTGAGCAGAGAAAAGGGGACCTATGCAAAAGATGTTATGGAGATAAAATATGTGCCAATGAAGATTCTATATGCAGGTTGAGTAAGGAGTCAAGGATGATTGAAAGAAATGATGAATGAATGAAACATTTGTCAAGTGTTTAAAATGTGCAAGCACTAGGGATACAAATGGAAAAAGTAAAACAATCCCTGCTCTCGAGGAGCTCATATACTAATGCAGGTTTGGAAAGTTCCACATGTAAGTCAGCTGAAATGGTTCTCAGGGTGCAGCAGCAAAACAGATATGGTAATGCTTTTTCTTTAATGGCATCTACACTGATTCAAAAATCATGTCATTTTCTGATGTTGAACCGTCTGGCAGTCCCAAGGACTTCAGTGATAAGAACTTTCTTCTCTAGTCTTTCAATACATGTGGTTGCCACACTTACAGGAGCAGTTGTCAGAATGCATATCCATGGAGGTTGCCTCACTGAACAACCCAAAGAATGGAAGCCTGGGAAACTGGGGAAATGGTGGTATCTTCAACAGTAACAGGGAATTTCAGAATATGGCAAGCTTTGGGGAAGAAAGTTAATGAGTTCTGTGTCCTGTTTATGTGACCTTGAGTGAATAAATTTACCTCCCTGGCCTCAGTTTCTTTATCTGTAAAAAGGAAATTTTATCATGGTACAAATCTCTCACATGGTTTTCTTGCTCAAAAACTTTGTTACTCCCTATTGTTTATAAGATAAAATATTACCACCATAATCTAGGCCTTCCACAATGTAGATCCAAGCTACTTTTCTAGACTGATTTCACATTAGTCCCCTCCACACGTTCTTTGTTCTAGACAGACATGATTATTATCTCTGCCCCTAAATAAATATGCCTTCACCACCTCAGTGCATTGAAGCAAGCTATCCCTATACTTGTGAAGTTCACTTCTCCTGCACCTCTCCCTTTCAGAATCCTCCTTTTAAAACTCAGCTCAGGTGACATATGTTTCTATGGGCATCCTCTCTGTAACTGAAAGTGTTCTCTTTCTTCATGTTTTACCTAGATCTCCTAGATACTCTAGAAAGGAAGAAAATTCATTTGGAACAGGTCTCCATGAAGACTGAGTGTCTATAATGATGAGAAAAATGCCCATCAGTCTAGAGGGGAAGCACATACTCACACAAAGACAGGTAGGCTGGAAGACAATTTATTGAATAGGAGGAGGGTGGATGTGACTGATGGATATGGAAAACCAGATGTCTATTAGTGGGAAGAGAGGGAGTGAGGATATACAATCCTAGTAGTCAGCCATTTGTATATAAAATATCTGCTCTGTGTGTGTATGTATATAAACAATTCCCTTAATCTAGAAGAGAAAGCAAATCATAGAAAGTATTCTTCATGACAACACAATGAATAGAAATCTATAGGGAAAATTCCCATTTGTCAGTGTTTTAGCAAGCGTAGAATAACTGATGTTTTGTCACTATCTCATTCTAGACATTTTTTCCTATTACTTGTTTTACTTATCCTTCTCAGTCTCCTTATCTGGATCTTCATCCAGGTCATGCCCAATAACCACGGGTGTCCCTTAGAGTTCTGTCCTGAGTCTTTTTTTCTCTATCTTATTTGGTGATGCCATACATTCTTATAAATTCAATTATTATATCTAAGATGTTTGTGACATATACACATATGTCCATGTTTATGTATATGTGCATATGTCTTATATACATATGCATGTTATATGAATGTATATATTGTGTGTATTTGTGTGTATATACGTACCCAGCCCTGTTCTCTCTCCTGAGCTCCAGTATCATATCAGCAAGCACCATTGACACCTTAAATTGAATGTACCATAGAAATCTCAAACTCAACATGTCCAAAACATCATCTTTCCTTCAAAACTTTCCCATCATCCCAACTTTCTTATCACTATTGAGATTCCCCACCTTTTTTCCAGTGAGTCAAGCTTACAACCTTAGTGTCCTCCTCAACTTCTTGCTTGCTCTCACCTCACAGATCCAATATGTTTACAAAATTTTGTCATTTCTGCCTTCACAGCTTCTCTTAGATTTAACCCTTGCTTTCTCTTCCCATTGCCATCATCCTACACTTATAGGCCCTCATGACTTCTCATTTGGTTTATTTCACTAGCCTCCTAATTGATGTCTCTCCCTGGAGTCTCTGCAACTCCAACACATCTTCTACACAGTTTCCAAAAGTATGCCTGACTGAAATGGCAAGCAAAGAAGTAGTTAGCACCTTGTTTCAGCTATTTAATTATTTAGCACCTTGTTTCAGTTCAAGTTTCTTTTGAGCCTTGATCCTGATTATATCAAGTCTCTGTTAAGAAGCAGTATTTGTGAAACCCACAGTGGGAGGAACTTGCTGATGCAATAAGAAGGGGTGGAACAGGGAGGAGCTAATGACCATATATAAGGAGAAGCCTAAGCTGGGAAAGAACAGAATTGAGAAGGAAAACTTTGTGGAGGCCAGGTGCTCTGTCTGTTCTGTATGTGCTGATTTTTGTTTATGATACTTTGTACAGAAGGCCTCGGACCTTACTGGAAGCCCTGAAAGAGAATTTTCTTGTTGTCTGTTTACAGAAATCCTGGAGGACAATTTTGGAGGTCCTGGTATTACACTGACAATTTATGTTGAGTTCTCAGACTTTGTTTGTGGATCTGTGTCCATTTCACAGGCAGAAAGTGAATTGACAATGGTGCTGGCACTGTGCATGAATGTTGTTTTGGCTTTGTTAAGCTTTGTCTTCCCAGAAACAGAAACTGTGAAGGACTTGAGGTGAACTGGACACTGTGAACTTCAGTGTGGAATGGGAATTGGATGAGGAGATGAATGAGGAAATGGAAGAGGAGCTGGATGAGGAGCTGAGAGCTGCCTACCTTTGAATCCAGGTGACAGTTGGGTAGATTCAGGCAGGAGCTGGGACCATGGAAGAGGAACCATGGAATCTGAGGGCCAGCCTCAAATCAATATGAAAAGACCTCTTCTTGGGTTCTTAATGCTGACTGAGAAGATCATGATTTACTGCGACCTAGGGGTGGAGAACTTTGATTTTGTATTTTGTGTTCCTTAAGGAGGCTTGCTCCTAAGAACGATTGAATTAAGGACTTACTGAATAATATGTTTTGTTTAAAACCATGTGATCACTTTGGTGAAAACTATGTGGCCACTTTAGTATAAGTTGCTATGTTATAACATTATGAATGCTGTATTTTGTTTTCTGTGAATGATTTCCTTTAGTTTACTGTTGAATAAATAAAGAGTTCACTGTACTATGTCATCAGAACTTTAAAGCTGTTCATGGTACAGTCCTCTGGAAAGCTGCTCATGCTTGGCTTTACACTAACTTAAAACATATGTGTGACCATTCCACCTTCACTCTACTCAATAAATTCCAGTGACTCCCTATTACTCCTATTTAACATTTAAAGCCCTACATAATCTGAGTCCTTCCTAACTTCCCAGTCTTTTTAAACATTGCTTCCCTTAACTCATTTTAAAATACCACTTGATTGGAAGGAAGGAAACAAGTATTTATTAAATACCTACTATGTGCTGGAGGCTATGCTAAGCACTTTATGACTATCTCATTTGATCCTCACAAATTCTCTGGTAAGTAGGTGCTATTATTTTTTCCCATTTTACAGGAAAAATTGAGGCAGGCAGAGACTAAGTGATTTGCCCAGAGTCACACAGAATTTTAACTCAGGTCTTCTTGACTCCAGGTTCAATGTTCTATTCACTGAGTTACCTAGCTGCATCTTCTTGTTCATCACACTTAACACTTCAATTCTTCTGTGTGCTTTTCCCCTTGCTGTCCACCATACTTATAATGCTGTCCCTCCTCACATCTGCCTCTTGTCTTCCTTGCCTTCCTTCAAGGTACTTTTCATATCCCTCCTTCTGCATGAGGTCTTTCCCAGTCCTTCCCATTTCTGGTGTTTCCTTCATTAGAACGTGAGATGCTTGAGGACATTTATTGTTTTTCTCCTTTCTTTTTTTGTCAGCACTTAATATAGTAGTGCTTAAGAAATTCTTGTTGAGGGGTGGTTAGGTGGTGCAGTGAATAGAGCACTGGCCCTGGAGTCAGGAGGACCTGAGTTCAAATCTGGCCTCAGACACTTAACACTTACTAGCCATGTGACCTTGGGCAAGTCACTTATCTGAAATTGCCCTACCTTCTCCCCTCCAAAAAGATAAAAAATAATAATTAAAAGAAGAAATTCTTGTTGATTGACTGAGTGACTGATGGATATGGAAAATCAGATGTCTGTTGGTGGGCAGTGAGGGAGTGAGGACATGCAATCCTACTAGTCAGCCATCTGTCTAGAAAGTATCTGCTTTGTGTGTGTATGTATGTAGATAAAACATTTGCTATAAAATCTGATTTCTTCTTTTGTAAATTTTTTGCTAATAGTCTTAGATGGAACTGTGATCTCATCCACATTGGTACTTCTTCAGATGAAGCAGATTACAGACTTTCTTCACCTTAGCATTTTCTTTAATTCTTACCCATGCCCTTCTAGAAATTGTCTGTATAGCATCTGGAGACCATTCTTTGATTCTTTTACTAAAACCAAAAGTATTGATGTACTGTTGTGTGTATATATATATATATATATATTTTTTTTTTTTGTTTCTTCTTCTAGGTGATTAACCTGACTTTTTTGACCAAAACTTCTTGGATCATGCACTCAAATCTTGAAGGTTATATTGAAGTCTTATAATCTAACCTTCTCCTGTCATGGATGAAAGAATGAGTACTTGAGAGATTCATTGATTGCCCATATTGTTCAAATAGGTACCAACAGACCTAGGGTTTGAACCTGAGTCCTCTGACTTCAAATACAATTCAGTTTCCATTATACTTTTGAACTACTCAGGTACAGGCCATTGTCAATAATGTGCTTCACACCTGCAATCCATCTTTCCATTGTCTGTTGGGTGACTCAAAGATTTAATTCTTCTAAGATCTTGCCATTTCATACTGTTCAGTCAAATGATATTGTAGAAAGGGCAGCTGGGTGGTGCAGTGGATAGAGTGCCAGGACTGAATTCAGAAAGTCTTATCTTCCTGAGTTCAAATCTAGTCTCAGCCATTTATTAGCTGTGTTACCCTGAGAAAGTAATATAACACTCAGTTTTCTCATCTATAAAATGAACAGGAGAAGGAAATGGCGAATCACTCCAGTATCTTTGCCAAGAAACCCCCAAATAGGGTCATGAGGAATTGAACAGAAATGAAAAATAATTGAACAATAGCATCAGCAGAAGACTGATACTAATGATAGGGACTTTTCTTAAGGTTTAGAGATAGAAAAGAACCTTAGAGATTATCCAGTCTCAGCCCTTAATTTTGCTGATGAGGAAACTGAGATATGTTAAAGTTAGATAGCACATACGGAACACCAGGTTTCAAGTCAAGATAGACAAGTTCAAATGCTCACTTGGATACTTGTTAGCTATGTGACCCTAGGTAAGTCATATAACTTCTCAGTTTCATCATATAAAACAATGAGGAGTTGGACGCTATGGTCTTTAAGGTACTATTGAGCCCTAAATTTATGGTCCTATGTACTATACATGAGTATTTGTCCTCACATACAAATCCATGATGTTTCATTGCACTAGGATAAAACCAACTTTGAAAGACTTGGGAACTCTGACAACACAGTGACCAACCACAATTGTGGAAAACAGAATGTGAAGCATTCAACTCATTTCCTGATAGGTCATGAACTCAAAATGAAGAATTATATGTGTGTGTACAATATTATCTATCTGTCTATCTATCTATCTATCTATCTATCTATCTATCTATCTATCTATTTATCTATCTATCTATGTGTATGTGTGTATATATGTATAAGTGTGTGTATATATATATGTATATACACATGTACATACATGCATGTGCAATATTCACAGTACCTATGGCAGCTATGAAAATGTTGGCATAATTCTGAATTGCAAAATATAATAGACTCTCCACATGGAAGACAGAACCAAAACATTTATTCAAACACCAGAAAGCCGAATCCCAACACAAGAAAGTCAAATCCATCATAGCAACAAAGAAATATATACATAATAACACTGCAGAGGGCACCACCATTGCTAAGCCTTCCCCCTACTAGGGCCTTGCCATAAACAAATACTCACAGCTTGCTGCCTGCTTCCTCTTTCTCCCTCAGTTCTAACTGCTCTGACCAACTTCTTCTGGATTCTGCTCCACCCTTCCTGCTTTACCCACTCAGCAAGTTCCTCCCACCACAGACTCATGTGACTCAGGCTTCCATGTGACTCAAGCAGGTCACATGGGCATATGAATGGACGGGAAAGATTTTCCCATTTATATTACCATTACATCTGGCAATATGTATTTTTGTTTTTTATTTTTAGTGTGAATCTTTGGAACAGATATCTTTCAATAATTATGGATTTCACTGAGGAACTTGAATGATACATTTTAACCAGTAATTATTTTTTAGAATAAGAAGTTTCACTGAAAATGTGTTATAACATTTTAGAATGCCACTGCAAAAGAAACAAATTAAGTGTTATTAGTGAGAAAGTATCATTTTCAAAATGTATAAAATATGAGTATGAACCTAAACATTATTGGCATTACCTGTGATTCTAACTGGGGAATTGACATAGTAAAATTAATGAGAATATGATATAGCTAGATCTTTCTTTAGAGTTAGTATAAAGGGCATAGTAGTTAGAGATCAGGCCCCATAGTCATGAACACTTGTGTTCGTGTCACACGTCTGGCTAGGTACCCTTGGGCAAGTCATTTATCTTAATTGTAATTTTTCACTCTTCATCCCTTTTGACTTCTCCTTGGATATTGACATTGGCAATCACCTTCTTCTTTATACTCTCATATATATATTTTTTTCAATATGCTGTTCTCTCCCAGTTCTCCTCCTATATCTCTCAACACTCCTTCTCTGTCTCCTCTGCTGGATCTTCATCTAGGTTATACTCACTACCCAGGGGTGTCCCACAAGGTTCTTTCTTGAGGCCTCTTCTCTTCTCCCTCTATACTATTTTGCTTGGAAATTTCATAGGCTCCCATGGATATAATTATTATCTCTCTGCTGATGATTTCCAGTTCTAATTATCCAGTCTTAATTTCTCTCCCAACCTTCAGTCTTGTATCTCAAATTTTTAGACATCTCAAACTGTATATCCTATGAACAGCTCAAAATGGAACACATTCTCTTTCCCTCAAGCCCTCCTCTATTCTCTATCTTACTCTTGCTCTTGAGGGCACACTGCCTATTATATAGTCAGAGCTTAATTCCCAATTATTCAGACTCCCAACCTAGATGTTCACCCTCATCCCCTATCTAATATGTGGTCAAGTCTTGTCAATTCTACCTTTTTAATATTCTCTCCTCTGACACTGCCACCACCCCAATGCAAGTACTCATCACCTAATGCTCAGATTATTGCAATCTTTCACTTAGCTATAGAAGTATTCTTGTGAAAACTCTGGTCTGACCATGCAGCTCTCTCTCCCCCTATCCCTGTTCAATAGCTCCCTATTACCTCCAGGATCAAATATAAAGTCCTTTGTTATTTGAGCACTTCCTACCACCCCAGCCTTCTTACACCTTACTCCCTCCACACCAGTGTACTCTGCCATCCTTGCTGTTTCTCATAGAAGACATTCTATTTCCCAACGCCCGGCATTTTCACTGAGTGGTCCCCATTGCTGGAATTCTCTCCCTCTTCATCTTTTGGCCCACTAGCTTTCTTCAGTTCCCAGTTAAAATCCTACCTTTTGAAAGAAAACTGTCCCAGCTCTTCTTAAAGGTAGTGCCTTCCCTGTGGTGATTAGCCTCACTTTATCCTGTGCATGTCCTGTTTGTAAATCATTGTTTGCATGTTGTCTCTCCCATTGGACTATGATCTTTTGAGATCAGGAGCTGTCTTTTGCCTTGCTTTGTAATCCCATTGCTTAGCACACTGCCTATTATATAGTCAGAGCTTAATAAATGCTTGTCAGTTGACTGGAAACCTCTCAGTGCCCCCCCACCCCCCCCCCCCCCGCCGCCAAGAAAACTCCCTAAGATTATAAATTGCAGAGAAAAGGCTGAGGTCTATTGGTAGGAGTATCCTAATCTGGGGTTGCAATGAAATTACAGGTCTTGTCCAAATATCTTTCCTTACCCAGAGTATTGTATGCATTTCCAAAGCATTGTGTTGAATGTTGGTGAATTGAATCCCATGAGAAATGCACCATTATATTAATGTAAGAGAGGCTAAGAAACACCCATAATGTAAGAGAACAAAACAAAGCATGGAACACTTTGGAATTCACTTGGGTACAAAGCATTTTATTGCTAGCTTTTTCTTTTTCAAAAGAAATAACAATAAATGAAGAATTTTGGCCTGGGCTTCTCTCGGTTGTGGATCTGTTCCTCTGAGCTAGGTAATAAACAAAAGGGCACACAGCCACTGCTATGAGTCAGGATTCCTGGGTTCTGCACCCGGCCAGTATATTTCCAGTCCAGGTCCATGCACCTAAAATGGTTATATAAAAAGCTTAACCCAATCAATCCTTCTTGATCTTCCTTAATGGCCTCATTACATAATCCATTTGGCTATCCTATTTATACAGCACTTTAAGATTTGTAAAACACTTTACATATGATTCATCATTTGATCCTACCACAACCCTGGGAGATAGGTGCTATTATAAACTGCATGTTACAGATGCTGAGAGAGGTTAAGGGGTTTGTCCTGGATCACACAGTTAGAAAATATCTGAGACAGTATGTGAGTTCAGGCCTTCCTGACTCCAAGTCCATGCTCTGTCTACTAAGTCTTCACCTATTTCAGTATCCACAGTGTGGAGAAACAGGTGGGGTGAGCTAGAGACCATGTCTGATGACAGGTGACACCTGGTCACCATTGCTCCTGGCCTCATTTATCCATTCTAACACAGGGAGAGGGTTGGTTACTTGCTTGAAAACACTCCAATGTCTGGGACTATGAAGCCCAATATGCCCATATGGAACGCACATGAGGCCTATGCTGTTGGAATAGACAAAGTCATGTCAAATGCAGAGTTGTGCCTCTAAATGCCTCTCCTCACCAAAAATTTAAAAAAATTAATAAAAATAAACAAAAAATTTAAGTTGGAAAAGATATGCCTATATGGGGAACGTTGGAAAATCTTGCAAAGGAAACAACATACAAATTGTATTAACTCTGCCCTAAAATCCACCAGACTGCTACATACCACTTAAAATTTTAGCCTTATTTGGATGCTAAAAGAAACCCCTAATTGTGAACAGAGAGAAACCAGTGAAGACGCTTACCCAGATTATAAGCACAGCCAGCCAGGATCAGAGATGAGCTATTAACTAACTGAGGAATAGAGAAGACTCAGAAGTAGCATCACTTTTCTATTTATTTATTGTTAGAACAACCCATTTCCTGATTACAATTCACAATTCTATCCTGGAATCTGTGCAGTGGGAGTATTGATATTCACGTTTTAGAGATATGAAAATGGAGACTTGAAAAGGTAAACCAACTTTCCCATAATCCCAGAGCTAGGAAGTGTCAGAGCTAGGATTATTAAATCCTAGATCATAGAGAGCAGTAAGACATCTCTGAGGTCATTTATCACAAACTCTTCATCTCACAGATGAGGAAACAGAACTTGAGGAAGGTTAAACCACATGTCTAAGGTCACATAGGTAGTAAGTGGTCAGGACACAAACCTAATATCCTGATGTCCAGTCTTGTGTTTTCTACACTACTCCATTCTTCCACCCACAGCAGCCATGTGAAGAAATTGAATCAAGCATTATTATCTTGCTGTGAGTTATGCCCTAACTCTAGATGGAAGTGTTGGCTGTTACTGAGCAAAACATAATGTTATGATATGACTCAGGAACATTTATTTGCATTTGAAAAAGAGAATATTTTTTATAGATATTGGAGTGTCTTGCTTGGATAATTATTTAAATATGAGAATTGTAATTTTGTAAATGGTTGAGCAAGTTGTGATATATGATTGTGATGGAATACTACTGTGTTATAAGAAATGATGAGCTCAGTGATTTAAAAAATGAAAAGACTTGCACAAAATAATGAAGAACAAAATGAGAAGAACCAAGAAACCACTATACAGTAACAGCGATATTGTTTTAAAAAAGACTTTGAGTGAATAAATTGTTCTGACTTTTATAAATACCCAGACTAACTATAAATTACATAGTGAGAAACATTCTCTGCATTCAAAGAAGGAACTGACAAATAGAAGTATGGATAGAACAATTTTACACATAGCTATTGTCTAATGGTAGCTGTCTCTGGAAGGGGAGGAAAGGAAGGAAGAAAAAAAAAGAAATTTACATGATAATTTTGTTGTATATTTGAAGGGAATAGCAAGTCATACAAAGCAGATTTGCAGTTTCATGTGCATTTTTTTATTGTACTGTATTATGGAAATGCTTGTTTTAGTCCATAAATTAAAAAAATGAAATTAAGAGAAACCTAAAGTGACATAAAAAGTTAGCTTCCATTTCAAGTCTTATTACATGCATGTTGATGATATCTGAACTATATCTACCCTTCTGTTGCCAGGTGTCCCTTTGTTTGAAGAATGAGGGCACAATGGAAGTTACATAGGAGTGTAGGACTTTCCTGGTACAATGCTGAGAGGTCATCTTATAGCCCATTATTAGTAAACTGTGCTCTTTAACTAGGGACATAAACACCAACCATTTGTTACTATCCTTCTACATGAAGATTCACTATGAATATGCATACTCTTCTATAAACCTGCTTCATAGACATGAGTCAAGGTTATCTATACATTACATACACATACATACACACACACACACACGCACACACACACTCCTTAGATGCTCATATAAATATATAATATTAACATAGGATTATGTTTATATATACATGTGTATACATATATGTACATGTGTATATGCATTAATTATATTATGTTATGTTACATTATAATTATATCATATAATACCATGTTATATCATATCATTTATATGCAGTTGAGCAACACAGCGGATAGATCACTGGACTTAAAATCAGAAAGACTCATCTTCATGAGTTCATATCCTGCCTCAGACACTACCAGCTGTGACACCTTGGGCAAGTCACTGAATTCTGTTTCCCTCAGCACCTCATCTGTAAAATGAGTTACAGAGGGAAATGGCAAAGCATTCTAGTATCTTGGCCAAGAAAATCCCAAATGGGGTCACAGAGAGTCAGACATGACTGAAATAAAAAATTTCAATACATAACATAATATCATGTAACATTATGTTATATTATGTTATATTAATGATGTTATATTACATTACATATCACATTATATTGTATAATGTTATATTATATCACATATTATGTCACATTATATTATATCATGTTATATCATATTATGTTATGTTATATCATGTTATATCACATCATTTCATGTAATTTCATATCATTGTATATCATGTTATATCATGTCATATATTATATTGTATTAATTATATTTTGTTATGTTATATTGTTACGTTCTAATTATGTCATATCATACCATGTTATATCATATTATATCATATTAAATCGTACTCTACTATCCTACACTACACTACACTTCACTATACCATATTATACTGTACTATACTATATTATACTATATTATATATACATATATATGCGTGTGTGTGTGTGTATTTTAAAAGAGAGAGAGTGAGCATGCTTCCATATCACCCCTTCTCAAAAAAAGATGGACATGGGAAAGAGCCCTATAGAATTCAAAGTAAGTTGATATTTTGCTTATTCTGATGCCTATCCACATATGTGAACATTACTTCCTCATTATGATGGCTCACAATCTCTGACTGATGCAAGCCAGAGTGTGTATTTTGGAATGGTATTATCTAATAGATAAACTCAATAGGAAACCACTAGACTGAAAAGGAAGAAGAGTGGAGACATCAAGAACTGAACAATAGCATCAAGGGAAGGTCTTTCAGTCTCCCCATAACCACCTAGGTTAATAAACTGAACCAAAAAAGAATCTGAGGCATGGGGCAAACAGGGGAAAAGTGGAAAACTAAAGATGGACCACCACTGGCCCCTTCCCAAAGAAATAACAGAATATAACAGAATAGAAGATGGGCTGAAACTAACACTATGTTCATTTCTTTTAAACTCAGCTGGAAAGAAAAAACAGTACTGGGACTCCTTTTTCTACTGATTGTGACAAGAGCGGAGGGAATGCAACTTCAAAGAAGGAGACATGATTTCCTATTGTATTTTAAAAGGAATCTGTTCACAGTACCCTAACCAACAAAAGTACTTTTATTATATACTCCAGGGCATGAAAATAGGATGCTACTCCAGGATATATCCTAATGCTTTAATACTTACAATAATAGATATATGGTTTCAATAATATGAGTTCTTCTCACAATGGGGCAGATCACATCTCTTTCAATTCTTCTCATCTTGGGAAAATTTTAGCCCACAATTCCTTTGCCCACAATTCTTCTCAAAGTTCCTTTTTCTTATTTTTTTTATATTGTGTATACCAAGGCCTTACAGGCATACCTCAGAGGTATTGTGTATTATGAGTTTGGTTCCAGACTACCACAATAAAGCAAATATCCCAATAAAATGAGTCACATGTATTTTTTGGTTTCTCAGCACATACAAAAGTTATGTTTATATGATATTGTAGTACTACCATGTCTAAAGATAAAGATATTAAAAAAACACTTTATTGCTAAAAAGTGAGAACCAACATCTGAGCCTTCAATGAGTTGTAATCTTTTTTCTAGTGGAGGGTCTTGCCTTGATGTTGATGGCTGGTGACTAATCAGAGTGGTGGGTGCTGGAGGTTGGGGTGGCTGTGGCAATTTCTTAAAATAAGCCAGCAATGAAGTTTGCCTGTTGATTGATTCTTCCTTTCACATCAACACTTAGAAACCATTGTAGGGTTATTAATTGGCCTAATTTCAATATCGTGTGTCTAGGAATAGAGAGACCTGAGGAAAAAGAGAGAGGCAGAATGGCCAATTGGTGAAGCAGTCAGAATACACACACACACACACACACACACAAATATTAAGTTCTCAGTCTTAAATGGGTGCAGTTTGTGGCATCTCAAAACAATTACAATAATATCAGAGACCTGTTACAGATCACCATATATATCTCCAATGCAATAACCATAGCAGCCTCTATGAATATGCATATTCCAATGTATTTCCAGGATAAATTCATAAAATATAAATAACTCTCTTCCTCAAAGTCAAAACCAAAATACTTATTCAGATAGCAGAAAGCCAATTCCACCATGGTAACAAAAAAGTTTAGACACATCAGCAGTCCAAGAAACACCAACATCCCCAAGCCTTCCCTCCATTAGGTCTCCCCACAAACAATCTCCCCTAGGCAAAATTCTTCCCTCTCTCTCACACACTAGCTATTCTGCCTCAGTTCTGCCTAGCTCTCTCCCAGCTCTGCCTCAATCTCTCTTCCTACCTGACCCTTCCTGCTCCACCCATTCGGCAAGCTCATCCCACCATGGGCTTCATGAGATTCAAGTTCTGTGTGACTCAGGTTCCATCACAGCAGTCCACTAGACCTGAGCTCATAGCAGGTCACATAGGCCTATTAATGGATGTAGAAGATCTTCCCATTCCATTAACATTACACCATAACTGATATAATGATAATGAAAAAGTTCACATATTGCACAACTTACCAAAATGTGACAGAGAGATATGATATGAGTACATGTTATTGGAGAAATGGTGCCAATAGACCTGTTGGATACAAAGTTGCCACAAATCTTCAGTTTGTATAAAAAAGAAAGAAAGAAAAGAAAGACCACACAATATCTGGGAAGCGCAATAAAATGAGGTATGTCTGTACAAGGTTTCTCCATTTAATATCGCTGCTCTCACTATATAACTCTAACTTTACATCTTGGGGTCACTTAATGAGGAAAATCCATGCACTTAACAATTTAATGCAGTTGGGGGTTGGAGTGGGAATCAACAGATTAAGTGATTTATCTAAAGACCAGAATTTCTCATAAAATGATACCGGAGAACAAGTAATCATCTATACATGTAGAAGACTGTTCTTTCTACTTAATAGATGGTTCCCAAATTTGCATGACAGAAACAAATAGAAATCTGTGATTTACATCCCTCATCTTCACCACAACATCATGTTTAAGTTTAGGAAATCTCATGGTGAGCTCAGCATTAATGAACTTTTATGAAAGGATTGTGCCAATTCAGATTTCTAAATTTTATTTGCGTGTGGTCTCCTTGAATGGTTTATGCAGAATGAAATCACCTCAACAAGAACTGACAGTGACTTTC